>CM062292.1:464470279-465070279 GCA_031216915.1 Pictodentalium vernedei
AGATACAGAATGATGCAAAAGTATTTAAATTTGATTAGGCAAGTTGTTCCTATAATGCATTTAAAAATTGAAGTAACTGTTTTTTTGCTGCCGAACTTTTAGATGTGTGTGTCTGTGTTTGTGTGTGTGTGTGTGTGTGTGTGTGTGGGGGGGGGGGGGGGGGGGTGGGGGTAAGAGTGTTCTTGCAAACAAAATTCCTGAATAAATGGAAAATTTTATTTTTTGTGTGAAAGACATAGTGCGTGAATGTTGAATGGAACAAGCTTAGAGAGCTCATTTTAATGTGAAGTCATAAAGCTGTGTTTTACGTACGAAATTCTGCAATAACTAAAAAATTGCTTTTTTGACTCAAAAAGCATGGTGTGCGACCTCTCATTGGAATGAACTCAAAAAGCTCATTCCAATGGGGTATTTACAAACGATAAGTACATGTATGTTTAAGAGACAAAAATTAAAATTTGAATAGCGATTTTTGCGAAGAATGCTGACAAGTTTTGGCAGTTATGCTGGTAAAAAGGTAAGATATGCAAAGTGGTTGTTTTTTAGAGGCGACATTTAATTAAGGGGAATTAACCCTTGATTACTGAGGTAACTTCTAAAAGTACTGAAATTTCATGAAGCAATGTGAATAACAGACAACAGTTGCCTAAAAATTTCATGAATAACTAAAATTTTTATTCTTTTGTCTCGAAAACATGGCATATGACCTTTGTTGGAATGAGCTGAATGCGTTTGTTCCAATGAGGGGTCATAAAATTTGAACGGAGATTTGTGTGAATAATGCATTAGTACTGCTAGATTTGGGTAAACGGTTCACCCTGGATACCACCCCTTCTATAGTAGATCTTTTCTGCAAATTTTGTCTAAGATTCTATCAACTTTACAAATAAATACGTTCATGAATCACAATCAGATCCACCCCACAATGTTGCATACCAAATATCAAAAGATTCTGCCTGCTGGATCTGGAGAAGAAGATTTTTTAAGAAATATGCCTGAAATGCACTAAGTTAAAATTTGGGCTCCTATACGGAGCCCAAATATAAACCCAGGGGGCCGATTTGAACAAACTTGAATCAGATCCACCCCACAATGTTGCTTACCAAATATGAAAAGATTCTGAAGCTGGATCTGGAGAAGAAGATTTTTTAAGAAATTTGCCTGAAATGCACTAAGTTCGAATTCGAGCTTCTATAGTGAGCCCAAATATGAAACTAGGAAGCCGATTTGAACAAACTTGAATCAGATCCACCCCACAATGTTGCATACCAAATATCAAAAGATTCTGCCTGCTGGATCTGGAGAAGAAGATTTTTTAATAAATTTGCCCGAAATGCACTAAGTGCGAATTCAGGCTTCTATATTAAGCCCAAATATGAATCCAGGGGGCCGATTTGAACAAACCTGAATCAGATCCACCCCGCAATGTTGCATACCAAATATCAAAAGATTCTGCCTGCTGGATCTGGAGAAGAAGATTTTTGAAGAAATTTGCCTGAAATGCACTAAGTTCGAATTCGAGCTTCTATAGTAAGCCCAAATATGAATCTAGGGAGCCGATTTGAACAAATTTGCATCAGATCCATCCCACAATGTTGCATACCAAATATCAAAAGATTCTGCCTGCTGGATCTGGAGAAGAAAATTTTTTAAGAAATTTGCCTGAAATGCACTAAGTTCGAATTTGAGCTTCTATAGTGAGCCCCAATATGAATCTAGGAAGCCGATTTGAACAAACTTGAATCAGATCCATCCCACAATGTTGCATACCAAATATCAAAAGATTCTGCCTGCTGGATCTGGAGAAGAAGATTTTTTAATAAATTTACTTGAAATGCACTAAGTTCAAATTTGGGCTCCTATACTGAGCCCAAATATAAACCCAGGGGGCCGATTTGAACAAACTTGAATCAGATCCACCCCACAATGTTGCTTACCAAATATGAAAAGATTCTGCCTGCTGGATCTGGAGAAGAAGATTTTTTAAGAAATTTGCATGAAATGCACTAAGTTCAAATTCGAGCTTCTATAGTGAGCCCAAATATGAATCTAGGAAGCCGATTTGAACAAACTTGAATCAGATCCACCCCACAATGTTGCATACCAAATATCAAAAGATTCTGCCTGCTGGATCTGGAGAAGAAGATTTTTTAAGAAATTTGCCTAAATGCACTAAGTTCAAAATTGGGCTTCTATACTGAGCCCAAATATGAACCCAGGGGGCCGATTTGAACAAACTTGAATCAGATCCACCCTACAATGTTGCATACCAAATATCAAAAGATTCTGCCTGCTGGATCTGGAGAAGAAGATTTTTTAAGAAATTTGCCTGAAATGCACTAAGTTCGAAATTGGGCTCCTATACTGAGCCCAAATATTAACCCAGGGATCCGATTTGAACAAACTTGAATCAGATCCACCCCACAATGTTGCTTACCAAATATGAAAAGATTCTGCCTGCTGGATCTGGAGAAGAAGATTTTTTAAGAAATTTGCCTGAAATGCACTTAGTTCGAATTCGGGCTTCTATAGTAAGCCCAAATATGAATCCAGGGGGCCGATTTGAACAAACTTGAATCAGATCTACCCCGCAACGTTGCATACCAAATATCAAAAGATTCTGCCTGCTGGATCTGGAGAAGAAGATTTTTGAAGAAATTTGCCTGAAATGCAGTAAGTTCAAATTTGGGCTCCTATACTTAGCCCAAATATAAACCCAGAGGGCCGATTTGAACAAACTTGAATCAGATCCACCCCACAATGTTGCATACCAAATATCAAAAGATTCTGCCTGCTGGATCTGGAGAAGAAGATTTTTTAAGAAATTTGCCGGAAATGCACTAAGTTCGAAATCGGGCTCCTATACTGAGCCCAAATATGAACCCAGGGGGCCGATTTGAACAAACTTGAATCAGATCCACCCTACAATGTTGCATACCAAATATCAAAAGATTCTGCCTGCTGGATCTGGAGAAGAAGATTTTTTAATGTTTTTCCCATTGCCTACAGTGTTAAAAAGTGCTGACTCAGCACTTTTTCAAAGTCCCGAAACTGTACCCTATGATAAAACCGATGGCAATTTTTTTTTACCAATCCTTTCTGTTGGTCCTAAGGAAGCTGCACACCAAATAAAAATTCTCAGTGCCGTGCAGTTTTGGAGATATGGGCGTTTTAAATTTTTTCTATTTTTAGCTCCTGCAGTTCCCACAGGGCTGCGGGAAAATTTTTTTTGCATAAATCAAGTACTTATGACCCAATAAGCCCTCATATAAAATTTGGTTCAAATCAGCCTCTCGGTTTGGAAAATAGAAATTTTGGGCGGGGCAAAAAATTTTGCCCCTCCCATAACGACGCCAAGTATAGCCCCACAAACTTCTCTTGAACAAACCTGAGTCTACACCTCAAAAGAAAGCTGCACACCAAATATCAAGTCTCTGCTACTGCTGGTTCATGAGAAGAAGATTTACAAAGATTTTGGTGCCCCTTGGGGGTGTGGCACCACCCAGGAGGAGGGGCAACTTCATTTGAACAAATCTGAATTGGCATTAGGTAATAAACATTTAGCCAACATTTGAATAAAATTGGGCTAGTGGTTTAGGAGGAGAAGTCGATAATGTAAAGTTAACGCCGGACGGACGACAACGGACGCCGGACGCCGGACGACGGACAGAAAGTGATTAGTAAAGCTCCCCTTGAGCTTCGCTCAGGTGAGCTAAAAAAGTTTGTAAAGTTGAAAAGGAAGGCAAATCCAGGAGTACAGGTGTAAGATGGTGCATAGATCTGCAGTAAGAAGTAGTCGAGGGACTGCCGTCACCTGGGGCATCGATTAGAGAATAAATAGAAACAAGAGGCCTCTCAGCATAGACAGCTTTGCCCAGGGTCACTGCTTTTTCGAAGAAGCTAAATAGATGACAAGAATCCAAGTATTACTGCTTGTGACCTTAAGTTTGCTGTCGACCTTTATGATATGACCTTGAATCAAAGTCACAACACACCTTTGAGTCATGGTCAATAATTGTGCCCAGTATGAATAAGATCTGCCAACCAGATCAATTTATATAGACAGGACAAAAATGATAAATATTGAAGTTTTCTTGACCATGACAATATGACCTTGGGTCAAGATCATGACACATTCTGTGGTTATGATCAGTAATTGTGTCAAGTATGAACAAGATCAGTCATATGGATCAGATTATAGAGACTGGAAAAGGGCAACATAGCAATATCAAAATTTTATTTGTGACCTTGACCTTGATGGTATGGCCTTGGGTCAAAGTCATGATACACTATTCAGTAATGGGCAATATTTGTTTGAAGTATCAATAAGATCTACTAATTAGATCAAATTATATGGAAAGACAAAAATGATAGTAGTAAAAATATTGAAGTTTTCTTGAGTGTGACCTTCACCATGAGAATATGACCTTGAGTCAAAATCATGACACAACGTTTTTTGGTTGTGGTCAGCAACTGTGTCAAGTATAAACATGATCAATCATATTGATCTGATTATAGAGACTAGACAAGGGCAATATAGCAATATCCAGCTATTATTTTTTGTGACCTTGACTGTGATCTTCACTTTGAGGGTAGAGACCTCATTATGACTGTTGACACATTGTCTAGTGACAATACATATGGTTACAAAGTTTTGTTAAAAAAATATTTAACGGTTAAGAAATTATGGCCCGGACAAACAAAATGTTGACTATGGATGGATGGACAGATGATGGACAGATGATGGATGACAAAATGGTAAAATATTGAAGTTTTCTTGAATGTGATCTTGATGTTGAGAATATGGCCTTGGGTCAAGATCATGACACAACCTTTGGTTATGGTTAGCAACTGTATCAAGTATAAACAAGATCAATCATATGGATCAGATTATAGAGACCGGATAAGGGCAATATAGTAATATCCAAATTTTTTTTGTGACCTTGACCATGACCTTCACCTTTTGGGTAAATACCTCATTATGATTGATGGCACACTGTCTAGTGACAATATAAATTGTAACAAAGTTTTGTTAAAAAATAACAAAATGTTGACGACAGATGGATGGACAGACAACAAACAAGTTAGCATTAGAAAAAGCTCTGCTGACATTTTGTCAAGCGGAGCTAAAAAAAGAGGTCTGTGGAACTCAATGACCTTGTTCCAATAAGGAGTCATAAGCTATGTTTTTGACACAAAAAATGAAAAAATTAGTTTTGCAAGAATTTTGTTTTTAAGTGTCGTCTGCCTTTTGTGTTAGGTGTTAGATAAAGCATTAACCCTTTACCCAACGTAACGGCCAAAACCGGCCAGCGCTATTCTCAAAAATCGCCAATTAATTTTCATTATTTTTTCATTTTTTGTCTCAAAAACATAGGTTATGACCCCTCGTTGGAACGAGCTCGTCGAGCTTGTTCCAACGAGGGGTCATAACCTATGTTTTTGAGACAAAAAATGAAAACAATTAGTTATCAAGAATTTTTTTTGCAAGTGTCGTCTGCTTTTCATGTTAGGTAGAGGGTTAACATATTTAACCTAGTGAAAGAAACCAGTGTTTTTTTTCTGCTGAATCTTGCTGTTGCTTTAACCCTTTACCCAACGAATTGCCTGCATCCGCCCGCGTATTATGCAAATTCAGCAGCTGAAAAAATATTATTTTTCGAAAAATTTCAACAAAACCATATCATGTGACCCCCTCTTTGGAACGAGCTCATTGAGCTCGTTCCAAAGAGGGGTCGCATGATATGTTTTTGTTGAATTTTTTTGAAAAAATTTAAAAAATGATATTTCAAATAATAAATTTTTATATCGTCTGCGTTGGGTAAAGGATTAAGACTGAAGACAGCTCACTATTCCATTGTCAACAATAAATTAAAATTACAAAGAATACTAATTAAGCTAAATCCAATACTCTTAATGTTTTTGGTAATGCCTTTGTCGTCACATCTACTGACTTTTAACATGTTACATATGTAACTGCTAACTTTTCTTAATTACTTAACTAAAAAAAATTCATATTTCACAGCAGTTGCTTCTTATCGAGTTGTCAGTCTGAACCTGCATCTGACAGGATATGTCTTGACTTTTAAAAATTCTCGATCTGCTGGCTAGCTAATTAAATATTTTCCCAGTTTGCCTGCAGTTCATAGAACCTGTTACTATGGTTTGTTTCAAATAAGTGAACAGTGTTCTGCTACCAATAATTACTATTAATTTATACTGATATATATCAAGATGGGGTGGGTGGTCCAAGTGAGGGAGCTAGTAGAGAACTACTCATTGGAGATCTCGGACCTTGACGTTGGGGCAAACCAGGGTAAAAAGATCGTCAGAGAAAGGGTCATGGAGGATTGTAACCGTAATTGGAGAGAGGAGGTCAAATCAAAGAGATCTTTGGGTGGCCTGCGTGATAAAGTGAAGCCTGGTTTTGAAGAGTACCTTGATGGCACCTTTGGGGGGTCACTGTTGTTCAAGCTGATGTCGCGGTCCCTGGAGCTGAGGGGAAAAATTGGGAAAAACAGTGAAAAGGAGTGCCAGATGTGTAACGTGGGCGTGGTGGAAACCCTGGAACACTTTCTTATAGAATGCCCAAAATACCAGTCTAACAGAACAAGATTCATGGGGAGTATAATGGGGAAGTGGGATGGGAGAATGGAGGACATGTGGTTAGTGAGAGACTCAAAGGAGAGGGTTAATATGCTAATCGGAGAGATTGGGAAGAATGGGGCAAGGGATGTCATCAAGCAGTTCGTCTCCGAGTGTTGGGAGGAGACAAGAAGCGTGGGAATAGGGAGGCAGTTGGTAGAACAGGGGTAACCAAGGCCTTCTCATACGAGAACCGCGACAAATCAGCGGCCGGCCAAAGTGTTATTATTATTATTACTGTTACTCACTAACACATACATGAAGTTAGCTTGCACCATATTCTTGAGTGCAAGCTAACACAACTTAAAGGCTTCACATTCTATCCATGTGCTTCATATTATCAAAGTATTTCGTCAGTACGGATTTGACTTGTTACAATATATGGGAGAGTGCCTACAGGCACTCTCCCATATATTGAAACAAGGCAAAAACAAATTAATAATAAACTAGAATTACTGTGAGCACTGCTCACTAAAGATACCACCCACTCCAACCAAGAAACATTTCACAACAGTAAAAAAGTATTTAATATACACAGCACATCTGTATGTTCTCCGAAAACATGAGAGCAATTTTCAATAAAAATACCTGAAAGCAGAATAGAAGGTGCACATCTATAATGTATATAAAAGAATGTCTGAGAGTTTCAATGAAATTCGCCCACTGGTATAAGAGGAGTAGCGGATAGCAGGAGTGTACCTCCCTAAAGCATCACAACAATTTGGCTAAGTTCATTTCGCCCTTTGGGAAAGAGTAAAAAATAAAAATACCTGAAAGCAAAATAGGAGGTGCACATCTATAATGTATAGAAAAGAATGCCTGTAAGTTTCAATGAAATCCACCCACTGGTTTAAGAGGAGTAGCGGATAGCAGATGTGTACCCCCAAAGCGTCACGGACGTACGGACGTATGGAAGTACGGACGTACGTAAGTACGGAAGTACGTAAGTACGGAAGTACGGACACCATGAATGCTATATACCGCCCACTTTTCAAGTGGGTGGTATAAAAATAAAATCCTCCCTTCCATCCAAATCTAATATATAAATGCAAATGTCTGCATCTGTATATCTCTCTATCTCTCTTTGTTCCGGGTGAACTCCTCCGTTTCTCGACCGATCAATCTCAAATTTTGTACACGGTGGTAATTCGTCCCTGCGAGTAAGATGGGATGGGTGCCGTGCCTGTGTGGGGTGACTTTGACCTTGAAATTGATGACCTTGACCTTTTATTTCGAAAACGGCTGGGGCCGATCGGGCTTAAATTTCATGTGTGGGTATATTGACCCATAGTTCATTTTGACTTTATCGGGGTGCCTGTGCAGAGTGACCTTGACCTTGAAATTGGTGACCTTGACAATTTATTTCGAAAAGCGGCTGGGCCGATCGGGCTAAAATTTCATATGTGCGGGTATATTGACACATCGATCATTTTGACTTTATCGGGGTGCCTGTGCAGGGTGACCTTGACCTTAAAATTGTTGATCTTGACCTTCTATTTCAAAAACGGCTGATATAGCCATCTTCTCCCGTGCAACGCCGGCTATCACCCGCTAGTTTAAAATAAATTCCAATGATAATCTAGGTATTGATGTTTTATGGACTTATGTCTGTATATTTGAATGAAACTTTTGTCAATGAAGTTTCTTCGTATAATTTATTGTACTTATTAGAACTAACTATAACAGTAATCCATCTTAAATTTCCACAACAAATGTTGTTTTAACAATCAACGTGCATCAACGACCCCTAATTAGAAAACAATAATAATAACACTTTGGCCGGCCACTGATTTGTCTTGGTTCTCGGATGAGAAGGCCTTGGTTACCCTTGTACTCCCAACTGCCTCCCTATTCCCACACTTCTTCTCTCCTCCCAACACTCGGGGACGAACTGCTTGATGACATCCCTTGCCCCATTCTTCCCAATCTCTCCAATTAGCATATTAACCCTCTCCTTTGAGTCTCCAACTAACCACATGTCCTTCATTCTCCCATCCCAATTCCCCATTTTTCACACAGTGAATCTTATTCTTTTAGACTGGTATTTTGGGCATTCTAGAAGAAAGTGTTCCAGGGTCTCCACCACGCCCAAATTATACATCTGGCACTCCTTTTCACTGTTTTTCCCAATTTTTCCCCTCAGCTCTAGGGACCACGACCTCAGCTTGAACAACAGTGACCCCCATAGGTGCCATCTAGGCACTCTTCAAAACCAGGCTTCTCTTTATCATGCAGGCCACCCAAAGATCTCTTTGATTTGACCCCCCTCTCGCCAATTTAGGTTACCATCCTCCGTGACCCTTTCTCTGATGATTTTTTTACCCTGGTTTGTCCTGACGTCTAGGTCCGAGATCTCCAATGAGTAGTTCTTCCTCACTTGGACCATCCATCCTGTCTTGATATTTGAGTTGAAAATTCGCAGGAACATTACTTTACACCATCGGCTGTCGGGGAGATTTACCAAATAATTAAGATAACCGAGTTTCAATAAGTCTATCCTGTCCTTGATCCTCATCCACCCGCAATAGAAGCCGGCAAATCAAGAACCCCCATCTGACAATTGTCTTAAAACAGTTTCTAGGGCTGAAGTCACTAATATTGTTGATGTTCAGTAAATTCACTTATTTTCCAGATTTCTGTGAACGAATAGAGATCACTGACAAATGTAGGTTTTCTAAAAAGTTAAAAGAAAATACATAGTCACCTTTTCATCTTGAACTGGCCTAAAACTGGTCTCAGGAGTTTTAGGTTTTTCTATATTAGTAACCTGTAAATACATGAATAACTGATTAAATATTATTGTAGATCATTTTATAATCAATGTATTCATACATCTACTTCACTCGCAACATGTTACTTGGGAGGTGTACAGGGATGTGGCTAGAGGGTTTCAGCTAGGGGGGGGGGAGGGGGTGCCACCGGTGTAAATTCCAACTGTGAGTAGTTTCGATAGGTGGTTGGACTGCAGTGCTGGGTGATATCTTTTAACCCTTTAACTAATGAATCGGCTGCATCTGCCCGCGTAATATGCAAATACAGCTGCTGAAAAAATATTATTTTTCAAAAAATTTCAACAAAACCATATCATGTGACCCCTCTTTAGAACGAGCTCGTTGAGCTCGTTCCAAAGAGGGGTCACATGATATGGTTTTGTTGAAATTTTTTTTTTAAATTTAAAAAATGATATTTAAAATAATTAATTCTGAAGTCGTCTGCGTTGGGTAAAGGGTTAAAGTGATTATATATATATATACACATGCTTATGAACCCTTCCGAAAATTTTCACTAGTCCTGAAATGGAAAAAGCATCATTTATAATAAATTTACTGGATTGATGTCAGAGTTGAAATTTTGAGGCCAATGTCAATTTTAGAGTTGGAAATTTGAAACTCAAGTGTCCAGTTGGAAATAAAAGATAAAAATTTCTCATCATTAAGTTGGAATTTTAATATTTTACATGAACAATGTTAATTTATTGAATTTCCAACTATTTGATTTTTGACCTCGGAATTTCCAACTATTGAAAAAAATACTCCTAGCTGGAGGGGTGAGACAGCCCCCCACACCCCACCTGTCGCCACATCCCTGGTGGTGTATGGGGTCAGAGGGGATAAACACCTGTCCTGCACCTCCATGTTTTTGTAACAGAAAACTTTTTATGAGTACTGAGACCAGGGACATGGGTATTATCTGCTATAATACATGGACATCCACAATCAAAAATAGAAGATGCTGATGTGTAACTGCGGGGAATACTGTACATCATGCATACAGCTACTATGTGGGTTTTCCATTGTGTTGGTATTTATATCATTATAAATTGTCTTCCCCTTTTTCAACAAAAAAAATTGATTGAGACTATATAAAACTGAGAATATTTTGGAGCAATGAAGCTGCGACGAGGGGGGGGGGGGGGGGTCTCACCCCACCCCCACCCCCCACCCCCACAGCTAGGAGTATTTTTTTTTAAATAGTTGGAAATACCGAGGTCAGGAAATTCAATAAATTTACATTGTTCATGAAAAATATTAAAATTCCAACTAATGATGAGAAATTTTGATCTTTTATTTCCAACTGGAAACTTGAGTTTCAAATTTCCTACTCTAAAATTGACATGGCCTCAAAATTTCGACTCTGACATCAATCCGGTAAATTTTCTGACCCAGACACATTATAAATGATGCTTTTTCCGTTTCAGGACTAGTGAAAATTTTCAGAAGGGTTTATAACTTTTTACCCAACTCAGACGATTTCAAAATTCATTATTTTAAATATCATTTTTTTTATTTTTTTTTAAAACATTTCAACAAAACCATATCATGTGACCCCTCTTTGGAACGAGCTCAATGAGCTCGTTCCAAAGAGGGGTCACATGATATGGTTTTGTTGAAATAATATTTTTTCAGCAGCTGTATTTGCATATTATGCGGGTGGATGTGGGCGATTCGTTGGCGAAAGGGTTAAAAGATATCACCCAGTTCTGCAGTGCAACCACCTATCAAAACCACTCACAGTTGGAATGTACACCGGTGGCACCTCCCAGCTGAAACCCTCTAGCCACATCCCTGGCCACTGGGGGCCACAATGGCCTCCAATTGTCAAAAAATGCCCCAAGACCAGGCCAATGAAAGGTGGGCGACCTCCTCTCATGCACGCACCACTTCCCCTTATGCTGAGCGAATGATGCATCAAATCATGACACTTGACTGAAAATGTAATGATCCTTCCATAGTAGTAAATGGCCATCTATTCGAACAATAAAAGCCTTGGATAAATTTTTGCTTTATTCACCTAGTAGCAGCTGCTCATAAGGTGATAAATTTCCCCCGTGGGTTTAACCCTTTCGCGACTCAGCCAAACCGACCCCCCAGACTTGGGATATTGGGGTTAACCCTTTACCCAATGTAACGGCCAAAACCGGCCAGCGCTATTCTCAAAAATCGCCAATTAATTTTCAAAAAATTTTCATATTTTGTCTCAAAAACATAGGTTATGACCCCTCGTTGGAACGAGCTCGTTGAGCTCGTTCCAACGAGGGGTCATAACCTATGTTTTTGAGACAAAAAATGAAAAAAATTATTTATTCAAGAATTTTTTTTGCAAGTGTCGTCTGCTTTTCATGTTAGGTAAAGGGTTAATTTCTGGATCATCTTGTTTGTTAGATAAAGGTATAAAACATTCCATTGATTTGGATTGTCAGGTAAGTCAAGATTTATCTTCCCAGCTTCAGAACATGGAATATCTAGATGAACAAAATCTGTGCATTTTTCCCATTGAAAAATTGGACCAATTCCATGACCACGCCAGCTCCCTCGTATTCTGCCATGTCCCTGACCAGCACTTTTTTTTTCTGCCGCGTCCCCTCCCACTGGCTCGTCCTATTCCACTCCGTCATCTGGATTATTACTTGAAACATCATCTGAACATCCAGCACTCATAGTAGTGTCATATGTGTCAGCTTAAGTTGAGCCAGACTGTACTGCAGAATCTTTTTTTCCACAGTGCTATCAATTGTCATCTTCGTCCGTGGAATTACTGTGAGGTGCAATATGCGCTAAAACTGTAGCCAATCAACTAAAGGGAAGCAACTCTATATTCATTCGGGCATGAAATTACTTCTGTGGACTGATAGAGATAGCACACGTGGACTGAGGTGAGAGTAGATGCATTACTGTGCCATCGGCGTGCAGCGAGCCGATGGGTTTGTAGTGTCAGTTTACCTGGCGTGGTGCGCGCCGATGAGTCACGAAAGGGTTAACACTGATAAAAATTTATTTCTATAGTAGAGACAGACTTCTTGACCTGTGACCTCTACCACATTCATTCGTGTTGTCCGAACCTGTTTTACGCGTGTGGGAGGCATGATGAACCAACATTTTATCAAAAGCCGACCATCACTTAAATGTTTAGTTTTAGAATATGACACATTTCAACTCTACCTAACAATAAAACGAACAACAATTAATAGAGAAAACAAACTGAAGCAATTGAAACCCTGTGTTGGAAAGCATACAAATTCAATTGTGAAAGGCAGGGGCATGATTTTTGATGTTTCATTTTCCAAATTGGGAAAGTGTAAATAAACAAATCCACGTGTCATTTATAAAACTCAAGTTGAAGCGATGACGAAAAAACAACAATAAACAACGAAAATAAGAAAGATAAAAATTGTTTATTTAATAAAGTATTTTTGCCAGTTTAGCTCAAGTCTGTAGGGGAATTATTTTTAGACAGAAGTGTATCACTGCACCTTGTTTATTTTTGGCAGTTTTGCTTGTCGATCGAACTGGACCAATGTGCTCCTCACTTCTCACAGTGTTTTGTAGTGAGTAACAGATCGATTGCACTGCCACCAGGCCTGAAAATAAGCCGTCTGACATTTGCAGAATGAGGTCCCCTGAGGGTGAATTCGATGATGCTATCCCACACAGTGGGCCAATTTATCCTCTGGGTACCTTTTTTTGTTTAGTTTTGAGAACCTGATTCAGACTGAGGTTCACCGAGTGATGCTACCCTGCTGTGCAGGGTAGCATCACTAAATTTACCCTCTGGGGACCTCTTTTTGCAGATTACAGGTCTGCTTATTTTCTGGCTTGGCTGCCACTGCTCTGTAAATGATTTATGGGATAAACAAAGTAAACGTATAGTGTTTTCAAGTAAAAAATGTATTCTAGTCGTAGGATTAAGAATGAAACCATCTCACTGGAGGCTCGTCAATTTCATTCTTAATCCAACTCATAGAATAATTTTTTTCCTTGAAAACACTGATCGATGCTAATGCATAAAATTCTGATACAAGCCTCCATAACCAAGTACATACAGATTATCACCACAGTGTGTGTCTCCGGGAATTCAGATCAAGTCGAGTTGTAGGAACAGAATAGTATGTCGACTGGCCCGTTAGGGCGAGTCGAAGTGCAATTCTGTGCCTACAACGAGACTTGATCAGAATTTCCGGAGACACACACTGTGGTGATGATAAATTTATCTCACAATATTGACCACAAAATGTGTTATAAAACTATTTTAAGTGGAACTTTTTCATTTGCCTTATCAATGGAAAGACGCAAATTGAAAAATAGAATAGCGTTCATTGATCTCCATATTGAGGTCAGTGATGACGTTACATTTCAAAGAAAATTACGTCACTGGGATTCACTTTACTGAATACTGTCTTGCAAAGTGGAGCAACTGCGTGTTTCGTCAACGTGAATTTGGTTGTTACTTTTGCAATAATTACTGCTGAATTAAATATCCCTCTTGGTGTAAAGGTTTATTATATTTTAAAATATGCTGTTCATCATTTATTGAGGTGGAGTTTTCCACATTTCATAGCGAAAGATAATCCTTTAACTTCAAGAGAGAAGCCTCGACTCAAGCGTTCAGGAAAATCCCAATAATAGGCTACAAACCAGCCCAAGATGCTGAAAAGTGCGCATAATTTAACTATTCGTTGAGTTAACTTCCCCAGTGACATTTTAGCATGCCGTGCATAATAAATACATTACAGGGCATTTAGTTGGCAGATACAGTGTCATATACGGGTAAGAGAAAACAATATTAGGTTCGGCTTCGCCTCACCTAATATTGTTTTCTCTGAAGGGAAAAAATGCGAAGCGATCAAAAAATGATATTAATGCCATTGTTTTGGCAACAGCATAAAAACGCGCTTGTATCAGGGACCCTTGATACAGATTCGGAACAAGGGCCCAGATACATTAAACTTTAGTTACGTAACAGTGCAAAAATGCCCTGATTGTGAGATAAAGATAGAGAACATTGCAATTTTCACAAAAAACAATTGCAATATTTAGTCTAAAACCTCCCCTCCGCAAGATGTCTGTGTGTGCCAAATTTGGTAAGACCTGTGAACCTAAATTATTTTATGGACAGAAGACGTGACACTCAGACTGGTGAATGCACAGTGATAGAAAGTAAGTTTTCCATCTATGAAATGGTGATATAAGAAAAAACATTGTCAGGATGATCAGTAAACAATTCAGTTCTACTACAAGCATATATGGATTTAACCCTTTACCTAACATGAAAAGCAGACGACACTTGCAAAAAAGATTCTTGAATAACTATTTTTTTCATTGTTTGTCTCAAAAACATAGGTTATGACCCCTCATTGGAACAAGCTCGACGAGCTCGTTCCAATGAGGGGTCATAACCTATGTTTTTGAGACCAAAAAATGAAAAAATAATGAATATTAATGGGCGATTTTTGAGAATAGTGCTGGCCGGTTTTGGCAGTTACGTTGGGTAAAGGGTTAAGGGCTCAAGTACCTCTCAACAAAAATCCTACCAGCCTGTAGATATGGTTGTAAGGGCTAAAGTACCTCCCAACAAAATCCTACCAGCCTGTAGATATGGTTGTAAGGGCTAAAGTACCTCCCAACAAAATCCTACCAGCCTGTAGATATGGTTGTAAGGGCTAAAGTACCTCCCAACAAAATCCTACCAGCCTGTAGATATGGTTGTAAGGGCTAAAGTACCTCCCAACAAAATCCTACCAGCCTGTAGATATGGTTGTAAGGGCTGAAGTACATCCCAACAAAATCCTATAGATTGTAGATATGGTTGTAAGGGCTAAAGTACCTCCCAACAAAAATCCTACCAGCCTGCCGATATGGTTGTAAGGGCTAAAGAACCTCCCAACAAAAATCCTACCAGCCTGTAGATATGGTTGTAAGGGATAAAGTACCTCCCAACAAAAATCCTACCAGCTTGTAGATATGGTTGTAAGGACTAAAGTACCTCCCAACAAAAATTCCACAAGGCTATATGGCTTTAACTGGAAGAGTATTGAATTATTTTCAATCACCAAAATTTTCTGATTTGTCTTTGAATTGCTACCATTTATGGGAGAGTGCCAAGAGGCTGTACCTCCCTACAGAAATCCTACAAGCCAAGAGGCACTCTCCCATAAATTGTGACAAGACAAATACACAGAGACTCAACAATTTCACTTCAAAGGTAATCTGAAGCACATCTACAGAATATGAAGCCTTGAAGTTGCGACACCTGCACTTCAGAATAAAGACCAAATATGGGCTACCAGCACTCTACCAGTTAAGGACTAATGTACCTCCCAATAAAACTCACATGAGCTTGTATGGCTTTAAGGATTAAAGAACCTCCCAACAAGCTTATATTCTTGTAAAGACTAATATTCCGTACCAACAAAAATCTTGCCAGCATTTATGGCTGTAACGACTAAAGTACACCTCAATAAGCATATATGGCTGTGAGGACATAAGTACCTCCAACAAAAATCTTACAAACCTATATGTTGGTAAGAAGTAAAGAACCTCCAACATTCCTATATAGCTGTAAAGTCTAAAGTACATCACAACAAAAATCCCTTGAATCAGGGACCAGCCGTGAGGGCGACTAGGGTGATTATGTTGCCCTTCTAAGCTCTAAGTCACCTAGAAAAATAGTCGGGGAGATTACAAGTCGCCCTCTAAAAATTGGCCAAAATGAGGTAAGGCTGAACTGAGTGATCCGAGGTTTACATAAAAACGATTATTTTCAAGAATCGATTGTGCTTGAGTGTGATAAATATGCATTTTCATTTGTCAAATAAGAGACCATTTATTTGAAACCACACGGCAATCAATTGGCATTGTCGCTTTTGGCGGATTTTTTATTTCTATTTTGTTCCGTTTCAGTCAGAGCTTCAAGTGTCGAAACGAAAATAGGTGACTTTCGCGACTCAACAAAATAACCCAGTTTGAACGTAGGTTACTTCACTTAGGATGCTGAAAATGTATACACAACAGACGTATTTTCTAACACTGTATTTTTATTTCGTTTTGCTGACGACTGTTAACTGTTGGGCCGTCTATTCCCAGAAAAACACGAATGGAATTGAAACACATGAAAAAAAGCTTTAGTGATGTCAAGAAAAGCTTTGTACAGTGCACAAGTGTGCATGTGAAGGATCTTGAAAAAGGGGTCCTCCTCAACACCGGAATGACACGAAATGACGTGGAATGATACCGGAATGCCATAAAAATGATGCGGAATGACATTTATTTTACAAAATACTTGACACTAGAATGTATTTTGTTTATTAACTGACAAAGTACCTTCTTACATCTGGTCCTGTTCACTCTTTCAGACTTAGGAAGTTATTAGCTTAGTAGATTTTGGTGAAAGGCAACCACAGGAGGGTGCTGGGGGGATTGGCATGAAGAAGAGGGGATGGGTCATGAAGGAGAGGGTAGCAGTGGGGGATTTTCAAAAATTCTTTGTGATTTTCTAACTTGGCATAGATGCATCATAGACAACTGGACCTGGATTAATCGGACATTAATGGAGGACCACAAGCTGAAAATATGAAGGGGGGGGGGGGGGTACATAAATATTATTAATTTTCCCCACTTGTCTATGAAGTCTCCCTACTTGACACTGCAGTGTCCCTATTTTTTCTGGAGGGAGACATGAAGTCTCCCTAAAATTCCCCCCTAGGCTGGTCCCTGCCTTGAACCTTAGCTATATGGCTGTGAGCACTGAAGTACCTCCCAACAAAAATCTTACAAACCTATATGATGGTAAGAAGTAAATAATCCTCAACATACCTATATGGCTGTAAGGACTAAAGTACCTCCCTACAAAAATCCCATGAACCTAAGCTATGTGGCTGTAAAGAGTAAAGTATCTCCCAACAAACATCCTACAATTATCTATGGCTGTACAGGCCAAAGTACCTCCTACAAGCCTTCATGGTAGTAAGGATTAAAGTACATCCACAAGCCTAAACAACTCAATTACATCTCAACAAAAATCTTACAAGCTTATATGGTTGTAAAGACTCAAAGAACATCCTGACAAAACTCCTACAAGCCTAGATTGCAATAAGGAATAAAGTACCTTTCAACAAGCCTATACTACTGTAGGGACTGAAGTATTTCCCTACAGAAATCGTACAAGTCTATATGACAGTAAGGGCTACTGTACCTCCCTACAAAAATCCTACAGGCCTATATGACAGTAAGGACTACTGTACCTCTCTACAAAAATCCTACAAGAATATATGACAGTAAGAACCACTTTATCTCCCTACAAAAATCTACAGGCCTCTATGGATAGTAAGTACTAAAGTTGCTCCCAACAAAAATCCCACAAGCCTATATGACAGTAAGAACTACTTTATCTCCCTACAAAAATCTACAGGCCTATGTGGATAGTAAGTACTAAAGTTGCTCCCTACAGAAATCCTTCAAGCCTTTTTGATAGTAAGGACTACTGGACCCCCAATCAAATCCTACAAGCCTATATGACAGTAAGTACTAAAGTTGCTCCCTACAAAAATCCTACAAGTCTATATGACAGTAAGTACTAAAGTTCCTCCATACAAAAATCCTACAAGCCTATATGGCAGTAAGAGCTACTGTACCTCCCTACAAAAATCCTACAAGTCTGTATGACAGTAAGGACTAAAGCTCCTCCCTACAAAAATTCTACAAGTCTATATGGCAGTAAGGGCTACTGTACCTCCCTACAAAAAATCCTACAAGTCTGTATGACAGTAAGTACTAAAGTTCCTCCCTACAAAAATCCTACAAGTCTATATGACAGTAAGGAGTACTGCTGTACCTTCTTACAAAAATCATACAAGCCTATATGACAGTAAGAACTACCGTACCTCCCTACAAAAATCCTACAAGCCTATATGACATTAAGGACTATTGTACCTCCCTACAAAAATCATATCTGCCTATATGACAGTAAGAACTAAAGTTCCTCCCTACAGAAATCCTACAAGCCTATATGACAGTAAGAACTACTGTACCTCCCTACAGAAACCCTACAAGCCTATATGACAGTAAGGACTACTGTACCTCCCTACAGAAACCCTACAAGCCTATATGACAGTAAGGACTACTGTACCTCCCTACAGAAATCCTACAAGCATATATGACAGTAAGTACTAAAGTTCCTCCCTACAAAAATCTTACAAGCCTATATGACAAAAGTACTAAAGTTCCTCCCTACAAAAATTCTACAAGCCTATTTGACAGTAAGGACTACTGTACATCCACACAAAAATCCTACAAGCCTCTATGACAGCAAGGGCTACTGTACTTCTCTACAGAAATCCTATAAGTCTATATGACAGTATATATTTATTTATTTATTTATTTGTTTTGGTGTTTAAGGTCACATACTTATACACAATGGCTAATCATGACCATGACAGTTTTATGGGTGGTGGAAGCCAGAGTACCTGAAGAGAACCACCAAGCATCGATGAGCAACTGTCAGCTCCTCAATATTCTAACACTGTTCAAGCTCCACTCAAGCAGGGTTACAGGAAGACATGTGCACTATCGACGTGCAGTACGCCATAGTACACGGCGTCATCGTGTCCCCATGTAGGCAACTGGGATAAAGTGCCTTGCCCAAGGACACAACGCGGGTCGTCCCAGATGGGGATTGAACTCAGGACCTCTAGCATAGAAGTCCAACAGTCTACCACTGCGCTCCCTATATGGCAGTAAGTACTAAAGTTCCTCCCTACAGGAATTCTACAAGTCTGTATGAGAGTAAGTACTAAAGTTGCTCAGTACAGAAATCTCCTACAAGCCTATATGACAGTAATGACTACTGTACATCCCCACAAAATCCAACAAGATATATGACAGTAAGTACTAAAGTTCCTCCCTACAAAAATCCTACAAGTCTGTATGACAGTAAGTGCTAAAGTTCCTCCATACAAAAATCCTACAAGCCTATATGATGGTAAGGACTAAAGTCCTTTCCAACAAATATTCTACAAGCCTATATGACAGAAAGTACTAAAGTTCCTCCCTACAAAAATCCTACAAGCATATATGGCAGTAAGGACTACTGCACTTCCCCACAAAAATCCTACAAGCTTATATGACAGTAAGGACAACTGTACCTCCCTACAAAAATCCTACAAGCCTATATGACAGTAAGGACTACTGTACCTCCCTACAGAAATCCTACAAGCCTATATGACAGTAAGGACTACTGTACCTCTCTACAAACATCCTACAAGCCTATATGACAGTAAGGACTAAAGTTCTTTCCAACAAATATTGTACAAGTCAATATGACAGTAATTACTAAAGTTCCTCCCTACAGAAATCCTACAAGTCTATATGACAGTAAGGACTACTGTACTTCCCTACATAAATCCTACAAGTCTATATGACAGTAAGGACTACTGTACTTCCCTACATAAATCCTACAAGCCTATATGACATTAAGGACTACTGTACCTCTCTACAAAAATCCTACAAGCCTATATGACTGTAAGGACTACTGTACCTCCCTACAAAAATCCTACAATCCTTTCTGACTGTAAGGACAACTGTACCTCCCTACAAAAATCCTACAAGTCACTATGACAGTAAGTACTAAAGTTCCTCCCTACAGAAATCCTACAAGCCAATATGACAGTAAGGACTACTGTACATCCCAAACAAAAATCCTACAAGTCTATATGACAGTAAGGATTACTGTACCAACCTTCAGAAATCCTACAAGCCTATATGATTGTAAGGACAACTGTACCTCCCTTCAGAAATCATACAAGCCTGTATGACAGGAGTAGTGTAGGCTTGTAGGATTTTTGTGGGGAGGTACAATAGTCCTTACTGTCATGTAGGACTATAAAGCTATGGCTGTAAGGACTAAAGTAGCTCCCAACAAACATCCTACATGCCCATATGACACTAAGGGCTGAAGTACCCCAAGACAAATCCTACACCTATGTGGAAGTAAGGAATAAAGTACATCTCAACAATCCTTTTTGATGGTACTGGGCAAGACACTAACCAATTCAGATAATATGCCATGGTACTTATTGAACTACAAAGCAATTATATAACATAAAGCATGCATAAATAAATCAAAACTGAATTCTAAGAACTTACTGAATAGATTGGCAATGATCTAAATATAGCACCCTGTCCTTGTTCAGCTGTCCTTGAACTTTCCAAATGGTGATTATAAGCCTGGATATTATGGGAAAAAAAGACAAAAGTCAGAAATACTATGAGGGGACATAAGCATATTTTGTAAAATGGAAACAATCAGAAAAGAATGTACAGCAATTCCAAATATGTTCCAAAAGAAGGAAATAATTGAGAAAAAGCAAGCAGCAACCATTAGATTTGGTCAATTTATTATGTAATGTGTTGTTGATCCTTCATCAAAGTAATTTATTCATAACCCATTAACTGTTTACCAAGTCATTTATTATATAACCTGTTAACCCTTTACTAAGTAATGTATCATATAACCTGTTAACGGGGCACGGTGGCTCAGTTGGTAGAGGTGCAGGCTGCAAGCCGAGAGGTCCTCGGTTCGAATCCCACCTGCAGCAACCGCGTTGTGTCCTTGGGCGAGACACTTCACCCTGATTGCCTACCTGGGGGCACGATGATGCTGTGTACTGAGGCGTACTTCATGTCGATGGTGCGCATGTCTTCAACCAATCTAACCCTGCCTGTGCTGCGGTGCAGAGTTCAGAGTTACGATGTTGGAGAGCTGCGGCTTCCTCCACCCGTAAAACTGTCACGGTCACGATTAGCCATTGTGCATAGGTATGTGACCTTAAACACTAATAAATAAATAAATAAATAAATAAATAACCTGTTAACCCTTTACAAAGTAATTTATTATATAACCGTTAAGCCTTTACTACATATTTCTAATATAACCTGTTAACCCTTCATTAAGTGATTTATTATATAACCTGTTAACCCTTCATTAAGTGATTTATTATATAACCTGTTAACCCTTCACAAAGTAATTCATTATATAACCTGTTAACCCTTTCATTCAGTGATTTATTATATAACCTGTTAACCCTTCATTAAGTAATTTATTATATAACCTGTTAACCCTTCACAAAGTAATTTATTATATAACCTGTTAACCCTTCATTAAGTGATTTATTATATAACCTGTTAACCCTTCACAAAGTGATTTATTATATAACCTGTTAACCCTTCACTGAGTAATTTATTATATAACCTGTTAACCCTTCACTGAGTAATTTATTATATAACCTGTTAACCCTTCATTAGGTGATTTATTATATAACCTGTTAACCCTTCACAAAGTAATTTATTATATAACCTGTTAACCCTTCACAAAGTGATTTATTATATAACCTGTTAACCCTTCATCAAGTGATTTATTATATAACCTGTTAACCCTTCATTAAGTGATTTATTATATAACCTGTTAACCCTTCATTAAGTGATTTATTATATAACCTGTTAACCCTTCATTAAGTGATTTATTATATAACCTGTTAACCCTTCACAAAGTAATTTATTATATAACCTGTTAACCCTTTCATTCAGTGATTTATTATATAACCTGTTAACCCTTCATTAAGTAATTTATTATATAACCTGTTAACCCTTTCATTCAGTGATTTATTATATAACCTGTTAACCCTTCATTAAGTGATTCATTATATAACCTGTTAACCCTTCACAAAGTAATTTATTATACAACCTGTTAACCCTTTCATTCAGTGATTTATTATATAACCTGTTAACCCTTCATTAAGTAATTTATTATATAACCTGTTAACCCTTCATTAAGTAATTTATTATTTAGCCTGTTAACCCCTCATCAAGTGATTTATAATATAACCTGTTAACCCTTTCATTCAGTGATTTATTATATAACCTGTTAACCCTTCATTAAGTGATTTATTATATAACCTGTTAACCCTTCATTAAGTGATTTATTAAATAACCTGTTAACCCTTCATTAAGTAATTTATTATATAACCTGTTAACCCTTTCATTCAGTGATTTATTATATAACCTGTTAACCCTTCATTAAGTGATTTATTATATAACCTGTTAACCCTTCACAAAGTAATTTATTATATAACCTGTTAACCCTTCACAAAGTAATTTATTATATAACCTGTTAACCCTTGATTAAGTGATTTATTATATAACCTGTTAACCCTTCATTAAGTGATTTATTATATAACCTGTTAACCCTACACAAAGTAATTTATTATATAACCTGTTAAGCCTTTACTACATATTTCTAATATAACCTGTTAACCCTTCATTAAGTGATTTATTATATAACCTGTTAACCCTTCATTAAGTGATTTATTATATAACCTGTTAACCCTTCATTAAGTGATTTATTATATAACCTGTTTACCCTTCATTAAGTGATTTATTATATAACCTGTTAACCCTTCACAAAGTAATTTATTATATAACCTGTTAACCCTTCACTGAGTAATTTATTATATAACCTGTTAAGCCTTTACTACATATTTCTAATATAACCTGTTAACCCTTTCATTCAGTGATTTATTATATAACCTGTTAACCCTTCATTAAGTGATTTATTATATAACCTGTTAACCCTTCATTAAGTGATTTATTATATAACGTGTTAACCCTTCATTAAGTGATTTATTATATAACCTGTTAACCCTTCATTAAGTAATTTATTATATAACCTGTTAACCCTTCATTAAGTGAGTTATTATATAACCTGTTAACCCTACACAAAGTAATTTATTATATAACCTGTTAAGCCTTTACTACATATTTCTAATATAACCTGTTAACCCTTCATTAAGTGATTTATTATATAACCTGTTAACCCTTCATTAAGTGATTTATTATATAACCTGTTAACCCTTCACAAAGTAATTTATTATATAACCTGTTAACCCTTCATTAAGTGATTTATTATATAACCTGTTAACCCTTCATTAAGTGATTTATTATATAACCTGTTAACCCTTCATTAAGTGATTTATTATATAACCTGTTAACCATTCATTAAGTGATTTATTATATAACCTGTTAACCCTTCATTAAGTGATTTATTATATAACCTGTTAACCCTTCATTAAGTAATTTATTATATAACCTGTTAACCCTTCACAAAGTAATTTATTATATAACCTGTTAACCCTTCATTAAGTAATTTATTATATAACCTGTTAACCCCACACAAAGTAATTTATTATATAACCTGTTAACCCTTCACTAAGTAATTTATTATATAACCTGTTAACCCTACACAAAGTAATTTATTATATAACCTGTTAAGCCTTTACTACATATTTCTAATATAACCTGTTAACCCTTCATTAAGTGATTTATTATATAACCTGTTAACCCTTCATTAAGTGATTTATTATATAACCTGTTAACCCTTCACAAAGTAATTTATTATATAACCTGTTAACCCTTCATTAAGTAATTTATTATATAACCTGTTAACCCTTCACTAAGTAATTTATTATATAACCTGTTAACTCTTTACTACATATTTCTAATATAACCTGTTAACCCTTCATTGAGTGATTTATTATATAACCTGTTGCGGCAACCGCGTTGTGTCCTTGGGCAAGACACTTCACCCCGATTGCCTACATGGGGGCACGATGACGCTGTGTACTGAGGCGTAGTGCACGTCGATGGTGCGCATGTCTTCAACCAATCTAACCCTGCCTGTGCTGCGGTGCAGAGTTCAGAGTTACGATGTTGGGGAGCTGACAGCTGCTCGTCGTTGCTCGGTGGTTCTCTCCGGGTACTCCGGCTTCCTCCACCCGTAAAACTGTCACGGTCACGATTAGCCATTGTGCATAAATATGTGACCTTAAACACCAATAAATAAATAAATAAATATTATATAACCTGTTAACCCTTTCATACAGTGATTTATTATATAACCTGTTAACCCTTCACAAAGTAATTTATTATATAACCTGTTAACCCTTCATTAAGTGATTTATTATATAACCTGTTAACCCTTCATTAAGTGATTTATTATATAACCTGTTAACCCTTCATTAAGTGATTTATTATATAACCTGTTAACCCTTCATTAAGTGATTTATTATATAACCTGTTAACCCTTCACAAAGTAATTTATTATATAACCTGTTAACCCTTCACTGAGTAATTTATTATATAACCTGTTAACCCTTCACTGAGTAATTTATTATATAACCTGTTAAGCCTTTACTACATATTTCTAATATAACCTGTTAACCCTTCATTAAGTGATTTATTATATGACCTGTTAACCCTTCATTAAGTGATTTATTATATAACCTGTTAACCCTTCATTAAGTGATTTATTATATAACCTGTTAACCCTTCACAAAGTAATTTATTATATAACCTGTTAACCCTTCATTAAGTGATTTATTATATAACCTGTTAACCCTTCATTAAGTGATTTATTATATAACCTGTTAACCCTTCATTAACTGATTTATTATATAACCTGTTAACCCTTCATTAAGTGATTTATTATATAACCTGTTAACCCTTCATTAAGTGATTTATTATATAACCTGTTAACCCTTCATTAACTGATTTATTATATAACCTGTTAACCCTTCATTAAGTGATTTATTATATAACCTGTTAACCCTTTCATTCAGTGATTTATTATATAACCTGTTAACCCTTCATTAAGTGATTTATTATATAACCTGTTAACCCTTCACAAAGTAATTTATTATATAACCTGTTAACCCTTCACTGAGTAATTTATTATATAACCTGTTAAGCCTTTACTACATATTTCTAATATAACCTGTTAACCCTTCATTAAGTGATTTATTATATGACCTGTTAACCCTTCATTAAGTGATTTATTATATAACCTGTTCACCCTTCACTAAGTAATTTATTATATAACCTGTTAACCCTTCATTAAGTTATTTATTATATAACCTGTTAACCCTTCATTAAGTGATTTATTATATAACCTGTTAACCCTTCATTAAGTGATTTATTATATAACCTGTTAACCCTTCACAAAGTGATTTATTATATAACCTGTTAACCCTTCATTAAGTAATTTATTATATAACCTGTTAACCCTTCACAAAGTAATTTATTATATAACCTGTTAACCCTTCATTAAGTGATTTATTATATAACCTGTTAACCCTTCATTAAGTGATTTATTATATAACCTGTTAACCCTTCATTAAGTGATTTATTATATAACCTGTTAACCCTTCACAAAGTAATTTATTATATAACCTGTTAACCCTTCACTGAGTAATTTATTATATAACCTGTTAAGCCTTTACTACATATTTCTAATATAACCTGTTAACCCTTCATTAAGTGATTTATTATATAACCTGTTAACCCTTCATTAAGTGATTTATTATATAACCTGTTAACCCTTCATTAAGTGATTTATTATATAACCTGTTAACCCTACACAAAGTAATTTATTATATAACCTGTTAAGCCTTTACTGAGTAATTTATTATATAACCTGTTAACCCTTCATTAAGTGATTTATTATATAACCTGTTAACCCTTCATTAAGTGATTTATTATATAACCTGTTAACCCTTTACAAAGTAATTTATTATATAACCTGTTAACCCTTCACTGAGTAATTTATTATATAACCTGTTAAGCCTTTACTACATATTTCTAATATAACCTGTTAACCCTTCAGTGAGTGATTTATTATATAACCTGTTCACCCTTCACTAAGTAATTTATTATATAACCTGTTAACCCTTCATTAAGTGATTTATTATATAATGTGTTAACCCTTCATTAAGTGATTTATTATATAACCTGTTAACCCTTCACAAAGTAATTTATTATATAACCTGTTAACCCTTCATTAAGTGATTTATTATATAACCTGTTAACCCTTCATTAAGTGATTTATTATATAACCTGTTAACCCTTCATTAAGTGATTTATTATATAACCTGTTAACCCTTCACAAAGTGATTTATTATATAACCTGTTAACCCTTCATTAAGTAATTTATTATATAACCTGTTAACCCTTCACAAAGTAATTTATTATATAACCTGTTAACCCTTCATTAAGTGATTTATTATATAACCTGTTCACCCTCACTAAGTAATTTATTATATAACCTGTTAACCCTTCATTAAGTGATTTATTATATAACCTGTTAACCCTTCATTAAGTGATTTATTATATAACCTGTTAACCCTTCATTAAGTAATTTATTATATAACCTGTTAACCCTTCACAAAGTAATTTATTATATAACCTGTTAACCCTTCATTAAGTAATTTATTATATAACCTGTTAACCCTTCATTAAGTGATTTATTATATAACCTGTTAACCCTTCATTAAGTAATTTATTATATAACCTGTTAACCCTTCATTAAGTGATTTATTATATAACCTGTTCACCCTTCATTAGGTGATTTATTATATAACCTGTTAACCCTTCATTAAGTGATTTATTATATAACCTGTTAACCCTTCACAAAGTGATTTATTATATAACCTGTTAACCCTTCATTAAGTAATTTATTATATAACCTGTTAAGCCTTTACTACATATTTCTAATATAACCTGTGAAGCCTTTACTGAGTAATTTATTATATAACCTGTTAACCCTTCACAAAGTAATTTATTATATAACCTGTTAACCCTTCATTAAGTTATTTATTATATAACCTGTTAACCCTTCATTAAGTGATTTATTATATAACCTGTTAACCCTTCACAAAGTAATTTATTATATAACCTGTTAACCCTTCATTAAGTGATTTATTATATAACCTGTTAACCCTTCATTAAGTGATTTATTATATAACCTGTTAACCCTTCATTAAGTGATTTATTATATAACCTGTTAACCCTTCACAAAGTGATTTATTATATAACCTGTTAACCCTTCATTAAGTAATTTATTATATAACCTGTTAACCCTTCACAAAGTAATTTATTATATAACCTGTTAACCCTTCATTAAGTGATTTATTATATAACCTGTTCACCCTCACTAAGTAATTTATTATATAACCTGTTAACCCTTCATTAAGTGATTTATTATATAACCTGTTAACCCTTCATTAAGTGATTTATTATATAACCTGTTAACCCTTCATTAAGTAATTTATTATATAACCTGTTAACCCTTCACAAAGTAATTTATTATATAACCTGTTAACCCTTCATTAAGTAATTTATTATATAACCTGTTAACCCTTCATTAAGTGATTTATTATATAACCTGTTAACCCTTCATTAAGTAATTTATTATATAACCTGTTAACCCTTCATTAAGTGATTTATTATATAACCTGTTAACCCTTCATTAAGTAATTTATTATATAACCTGTTAACCCTTCATTAAGTGATTTATTATATAACCTGTTAACCCTTCATTAACTGATTTATTATATAACCTGTTAACCCTTCATTAACTGATTTATTATATAGCCTGTTAACCCTTCATTAAGTAATTTATTATATAACCTGTTAACCCTTCATTAAGTGATTTATTATATAACCTGTTCGCCCTTCATTAGGTGATTTATTATATAACCTGTTAACCCTTCATTAAGTGATTTATTATATAACCTGTTAACCCTTCACAAAGTGATTTATTATATAACCTGTTAACCCTTCATTAAGTAATTTATTATATAACCTGTTAACCCTTCACAAAGTAATTTATTATATAACCTGTTAACCCTTCATTAAGTGATTTATTATATAACCTGTTAACCCTTCATTAAGTGATTTATTATATAACCTGTTAACCCTTCATTAAGTGATTTATTATATAACCTGTTAACCCTTCATTAAGTGATTTATTATATAACCTGTTAACCCTTCACAAAGTAATTTATTATATAACCTGTTAACCCTTCACTGAGTAATTTATTATATAACCTGTTAAGCCTTTACTACATATTTCTAATATAACCTGTTAACCCTTCATTAAGTGATTTATTATATAACCTGTTAACCCTTCATTAAGTGATTTATTATATAACCTGTTAACCCTTCATTAAGTGATTTATTATATAACCTGTTAACCCTTCATTAAGTGATTTATTATATAACCTGTTAACCCTTCACTGCGTAATTTATTATATAACCTGTTAACCCTTCATTAAGTGATTTATTATATAACCTGTTAACCCTTCATTAAGTGATTTATTATATAACCTGTTAACCCTTCATTAGGTGATTTATTATATAACCTGTTAACCCTACACAAAGTAATTTATTATATAACCTGTTAAGCCTTTACTACATATTTCTAATATAACCTGTTAACCCTTCATTAAGTGATTTATTATATAACCTGTTAAACCTTCACTGAGTAATTTATTATATAACCTGTTAACCCTTCATTAAGTGATTTATTATGTAACCTGTTAACCCTTCAATAAGTGATTTATTATATAACCTGTTAACCCTTCATTAACTGATTTATTGTATAACCTGTTAACCCTTCATTAAGTGATTTATTATATAACCTGTTAACCCTTCACTAAGTAATTTATTATATAACCTGTTAACCCTTCATTAAGTAATTTATTATATAACCTGTTAACCCTTCATTAAGTGATTTATTATATAACCTGTTAACCCTTCATTAACTGATTTATTGTATAACCTGTTAACCCTTCATTAAGTGATTTATTATATAACCTGTTAACCCTTCATTAAGTAATTTATTATATAACCTGTTAACCCTTCATTAAGTGATTTATTATATAACCTGTTAACCCTTCATTAAGTGATTTATTATATAACTTGTAAACCCTTTACTAAGTAACTTATCATATAACCTATTTACTAATTTATTGTATAGTATGTTAAGCCTTTATTTAAGTAATTTATCGTAGACAATGTTAAGCCTTTATTTAAGTAATTTATTGTATACAATGTTAAGCCTTTATTTAAGTAATTTATTGTTTGCACTGTTAAGCATTTATTAAGTAGAGGATATGGAATGAGTGTTTTTCTAATTTAATATTTATGAAATGAGTCTACGAATTTTCCATTTTGGCGAGCCTCTGGTGAGCCCAACCGGATAATTCGGACGAGTTTCATAAATAGTATATGAGAAAAACACTCATTTCATATTCTATTTATCATATGACACACACATGCACAAATTAGCCACTTAGTATGACTTTTTAACCCATCACCTAACTTGAGTTGCAGATGGCACTTGGAAAAAACATCCTCGTATGAGTAAAAATTTTCATTTTTTGCTTCCAAAATATAGGTTATGACCCCTCATTGGAACGAGCTCGTTGAGTCATTCCAATGAGGGGTTATAACCTATGTTTTGGAAGCAAAAAATGAAAATATAAAAAAAAAATGAATGGCGTTTTTCTTGTAGGTAAAAGATTAATACAATATAACCCACCCTAAACAGGACAGATAACGTAAATTCTCCCTACTGAAATTATGCAAATGTCACCCAGTCGTATTTTGTTTAGCCAATCAAATAGTCCAGTTTTGAAATTGACCAATGAAAGTTTCCAACTCTAATTATGCAAATTATAAAAATGTGGCCCAGTTTTATTTTGTTCAGCCAATTAAATTGTTCAGTTTTGAAATTGACCAATGAAATTGACGGAAGGCTTTATTTATCACTGATTAATATGAAAACAAAATATCAGATGTTTTAAAGTGAACAAAACGGACGAGTCATATGATAAAGTAATTTACTATTTAACCACAAAGCCTTTATAAGTAATTTATTACACATCCATTAAACTTTAAACCCTTGTATTTAATGGAATCACTGCTATGACATAAATGTTTCTGTATTCAACTAATGTACAAGCCAAAACTTTTTTCCCAGCACCGTTTCTACTAGTTCCTTTCCCATCGAGTCATTAGTTACACTTTGAAAAGTTTTCAAATTTCCATTGTACAATTATCAATCGTATGTTGCAAAGTGTGAAAATGAAAACGTCCAAAGCAAAATAAAGTTGGTTCACAAAAAAATAGTTAATCAAAAATGAGATGATATTAAAAAACCCCAATTATTTCCAACCACAACATTAACCCAGTCCAGTGGTCATCTCATCTGCAGATTCCATTATATCTAAATTGGTCAACTTTATTTCGGTACATCTTCGGACATCCTGACATGCTTCGAACTTCTTTTAAAAAAGTTTCTCTCAGCTGTTTTTCAAATCTGCTCAAATTTGTACTTATATTTTTGCTATCAGTAACAGCCACCAAATGGTTAGGCATGAATGGACACCAGCCGAAGAGATACAGCGATACAAATTTCAACAAACATGCCCAATAGAAAAGATAACGAATGTAATTTAGACTGATTCCCAAATGGTTTTGATTTTTTATTGATCCAATTCATCAGTACAGCTTCAAACAAAACAAATGGACTTTTCTCCTTTGGGTTTAAACATCAGATTTAAGGCCAAATAAAAAAAATGAATTGATTCTCAGGCAATTTTTTTTTTCAAATCAGTGAGGGAGGGAGGGAGGATTTTATTTTTATTTTTTTTTTTTTAATTTTTTTTTTTTTTGTTTAAAGGGTTGAGTATACTCAGTAAATCTTTTTGCTGTCTTTCCACTTGAAAAAGAGAAAAGGTTGTATTTTAGTGTAATTATAGTATACCTTTTATAACTAACTGCCGTAACAACAGCTAAAAGGATTTGTATTTTATTGCTCTTTTTAATGATATAGATCTGTCAAACATGATCCATTAGAATAGGCCCCATATGCTTGGGGTAGGAGTCCTTTAAAATGGGAAACATGGCTCTAAATGATTGGTTAAACTTGAGTGAGTTTATATCTGTGTTGCAGCCATTATTAGCCATTGTGCAGAAATATATGACCTCAAACACCAGCAAATAAATAATTAAATCATGATCCAGTATATCAGAATTTGCCTTGTTACAGTTTATGGGAGAGTGCCTCTGGGCACTCTCCCATAAACTGCTACAAGAAAAAACAATTTACTGCAAACACAGCTAAACAATTATATTTTGAGAAATGTGAAAAAATGACCATTCCAAGTTTTCACAAATTCTTTAAAAAAAACATGACATAATAAAAATGTCTAATGAGGAGGTTCAAATCCAACGAGGGAGGGCCTGAGAATCAAAACATTATTTTTTTTTAGCCTAAAATTTGTTGATTTAAATGAAATTTAATGCATGGAATGTGTAATAAACACAGAACATGATGTTTTTACATACCTCGTTGGAATGAAGTTGTCATATTTTACTTCAGCCTATGGCTCTCGCGAAATATGACTAGGCCATTCCAACTCGTTATGTAAAACAGCCACCGATTAAAACACACATCATGTTCTGTCTATTTATTATATACATGGTTAAACCTCATTTAAGTTATTTATTGTACACCTTGTTAAGCCTTTATCTAAGTAATTTATTGTATGCACAGTTAAACATTTACTTAAGTTTTTTATTGTATACACAATTAAGCATTTATTTAAGTTAATTACTGTATACACTGTTAAGTCTTTATGTAAGTAATTTATTTTATTATATTTCTACAGCTTTTTCCTTTGTAAATAAAAACCATATCCTGCTCCCACGACCTCGAAAGTGTTATTCAACTCCCATGGCAATATCCTACTCCCAGTCATGACGGACTACTTTTACCATTGCAGTTGTTCCGCCTTGAAATCCAGCGATAACACACAATCCACTTTGACAAATATTCTTCTTGATATTCCAACTGACAGCGAACAATAACTATGTACACATCCACACAAAGTTAAAAGAAGTTGAACATGACTACTCATTCATGGTGATTGACTGAATTATTTCTTTAAAATGTGTTGATTTCCTTCATAAGTTCAGATCTCCCGTCACTTGAATTTCCATTTGAAAACGTGCGTCATTGCATTCCTTTCTGATGACGTCATATTATCAGTTCATTCATTCATGTTTTTGTGTTCATGCGCCGATTTTTCTAACCGTCAAAACAAATTGAGCGATCTTGGGAAACTGTTCTTGGATGACGCAAGAGGGGTATTTGTGTTGCAGATATTATCAGGGAAATATAATAAACACACCAGTTCACTGCTTGGAGTAACGTTCGATGTTTATTCTCGAGTGAGTTGCAGGGATTATTTTCACTCGGCTAGCGCCTCGTGAAAATAACCTTCTGCATCCCACTCGGGAATAAACATTGTACGTTACTCCAAGCCATGAACTATTGTCTATGTATACACTGTTAAGCCTTTATCATTGTGATTACCAGTTACACTGAAATAGTCCATTTGACTTGCATGGCTCACATCCCTCGTCAAGCTATGTGACTTTTAGTGTCACTGCAATAATGATGCAAGATCTTTTAGCTTACCAACTTTTATTACTACTGATATTGCTGTTTATGATTGTGTTTATGGTAAATGGAAGATAAATTATTTAGAAATGAAACAACTGATTGTAATGTCCAAGAAATTAATTTAGTTACTTACTCGAGGTTTAATGAGAGCAGTGAAGAATTTTTTATCCTCAGGTTCCACATTGACTTCTTTTTTCCTGTAGTAGGCTGACCTCTTAAATGGCTTCCAACTGAACAAGAAAGAAAAAAAAATTTGATAATGTCACACCATTTATTTGGTTCTTTTTGTACCAGGGGATGTTTTTGCATCAATCACAACTTCCTATTCACATTTTTTCAATAGTACTCTTTTAACCCTTTACCCAACGAATGGCCCACATACTCCCGCATAATATGCACATTCAGCAGCTGAAAAAAATATTATTTTTCGAAAAATTTCAACAAAACCATATCATGTGACCCCTCTTTGGAACGAGCTCGTTCCAAAGAGGGGTCACATGATATGGTTTTGTTGAAATTTTTTGAAAAAATTAAAAAAATGATATTTAAAATAATAAATTTTGAAATCGTCTCTGCTGGGTAAAGGGTTAATGTCATTCACTCATATACAGTAATTGTATCCCTAACTTGAGAAAATGAAAAATTCTACTCAAGAATTGCTTGGTTACATTTTATTGTAGGATGCTTAGAAGCACTTACTAATAAATTGTAATAAACTGAATTTATCTATATAAATGAAGTAATAAGCCTATCTGAAGGCTTAACTCCTTGTATGCTGCTGACTGATTTTCTTGCCCAGGACAAGATTTCTCTTGTTACTGATTTAAGTATAATTTGGGCACATTTAATCCAATTTTTCCCCTGAAAATTGAAGGGATTTTTTTCGCCAATGATTTCTTGTATTAAATTTATTTATTGGGGTTTAATGACACTATTGACAGGCAGGCCCACCTCGTGTCAGACAGTTTTACGGGTGGAGGAAGCTGGAGTACCTGGAGAGAACCACCAAGCAGTGACAAGCAACTGTCAATGTACTAACTCCACACAAGTACAGTTAGCATGAGTTGAAGGCAAGTGCACCGTTGAAGTGCAATATGCCTTAGTACACAAAGCCACTGTGCCCCAACATAGGCAAGTGGGGTAAAGTGTCTTGCCCAAGATCACAATGCGGTTGCTGCAGGTGGGTACATACTAATACCAATATTTAATGATTCTAGGGAATCCATTTCATTTAGATGGTTTGGAAGAAAATTCCATTGCTTTGGCATGGCAAAGGCAAATGCCCTTTCAATAGCAGAACATAATTTAGATGAGGGCTGACCTAGATTAAATTTATATAATAATAATAATAATAATAATAATAATAATAATAATAATAATAATAAATACAGTTTAGAGCCAATTAATCCACTAAGTGCTCTCAGGCTTTACAAGTAAAATAAAGAAAACATATGCTTTGTGAAATCTCGTAATTTGGGTTATAAATTAAATTAATTCAAAATGAATTGGTTCTGGGTATAATTCTTTGAAAAAATGAGTTTTAAGGCCAGTTTTGAATGATTTGTATGAAATTTTTTCATGAAATTTTGATGACAGAAGCTGGAGTTATAATAAACCCTTAACCATGTCTATTAAATTCTATATACGAAGCTGGAGTCATAATAATACCTTACCTATCTTCATTAAATATAAGTGGATATTCAAACTTCTGTTTGGTGTTCAATTTCTGCTTAGCACTATCAGTATTTTTCACTGGTGCCAGAGGACCCTAAAAAAAAATTACAAAAAAAAATTAAATCACTAAAAACAAGGATCCCATGTGGTGATCACCTGATAGTTGTTTCACCCTTTACCCAACGTAACGGCCAAAACCGGCCAGCGCTAATCTAAGAAATCACTAATTAATTTTCCTTATTTTTTTCCTTTTTTGTCTCAAAAACATAGGTTATAACCCCTCATTGGAATGAGCTCATCGAGCTCGTTCCAACAAGGGGTCATAACCTATGTTTCTGAGACAAAAAATGAAAAAAATTAGTTATTCAAGAATTTTTTTTGAAAGTGTCGTCTGCTTTCCATGTTAGGTAAAGGGGTAAAAAAGTACTTAATTCACAGATATGGAGGCATTTGGGAGCACAGATCTAATCAAGGCATTCTCACCTGAGAACCACGACAAAGTGTTATTATTATTATATCCCCACTTTTTTCGAAAAGTAGGGTATACTGGGTTGCACCTGTTCGTGCGTCCATGCGTCTGTAGTCTGTTCGTCCACACTCAGATGTCTGTTCACATTATAACTTCAACACTATTGCTCAGATTTCAATGAAATTTGACATGGATGTTTATTATCATGAGATCTTTAAGGAGCATCAGACGTTTTGCTGATGGAATATCTTTTCTGTGAGTTATGGCCCATTGAATATACAAAAATATGCTATTTTTTTACTTTTTGCATTGGATCTCAGATTTTGGTTATTGGATCTCAATGATATTTGGAATGAAAATTGTTTATGGGAAAGGCTTTCAAATGAGCCTGTAATAATATTTCTTACTTTTCACTTTTTAGACTTATCCCCCTTTTTAACTTTGAAAATTTGCTGTTTGCCTCATAAAATTGTCAATTTTTTGTCTGTTTGCCTCATATTTCAGGTTTGGATTAGATTTCAATGAAATGTGGAATGAAGATTGTTTAAGGAAAAGGCTTTCATATGAGTCATGTCCTTGCTGTAAAACAGAGAAAATACATACAAATCACCTCCAGACATGTGGAATTGTGTTTGTCCTATAAGGGTTGGGTTATCAGATTTCAATGAAATTTGGAACGAAGATTGTTTATGGGAAAGGCTTTCAAGTGAGTTATGTCCCTGCAGTACAGCAAAGAAAACACATGCAAATCACCTCCCTACACATGGCATTGTCTTTTTTCTACATCTCTTATGTGGATGGTCTGATTGTCAGCAGACTTCAGTAACAGGTGTTTCTGGCCATCACAATTACCTTGCTGTAAAACAAAGACAATAATTTTGCTGTTTGCCTAGTAAAATAGCCAATTTTTTGTCTGTTCACCTCATTTCTCTGGTTTGAGTTTAGTGGCTCTCATTGAGACTTGGAATGAGGATAGTTTATGGGAATAGCCTTCACAGTATCAGGGTTCATTTCTTCATGTCATTGTTTGGCGGTATGCACTGAGGGGGTAAGCCCCAGGGTGTGGCCCCCCTCTTGTTATTACTACAGAAGAATGAAGCCATGCTATTCATAACTCTTTTGTCCACGCAAAAGCCAGAAAATAAGCAGACTGTCATCTGCAAAATGAGGTCACCAGAGGGTGAATTTAGTGATGCTACCCTGCACAGCAGGGTAGCATCACTAAATTTACCCTCTGTGAACCTCAATCTAAATCAGGGTCTCAAAACTAAACAGAAAGAGGTACCCAGAGGATAAATTAGCCCACTGTGTGGGATTGCATCATCAAATTCACCCTCTGGGGCCCTCATTCTGCAAATGTCAGACTGCTTATTTTCTGGTCTGTCCAAGCAAAACAATTTTTTCTATTATTGAGATGCTACCACACAAATAATGCCCAGTCTTCCAGTAATGCAAAACTAGGGAGCCCAAATATCAGCCTAGAGGCTGACTTGAACAAACATGAACAGACTCTCCCCTTTAGGATTCTGATTATTGGATCTGAAGAAGCAAATAGTTCAATATTATTCCTCATATCAACTTGGGGCTCCAATAGGGAGCATAAATAATAACCCAGGGACTTGAATATAACAAAGTGGAATCTGACTGCTCTAAAGATAATGTGTATCATTTAGGCCTCACAAAGTAAATCTTCTCTTTCTCAGGCCCTTGTTTATAAAATTACATGCGGGTGGGCGTTTTTTTTTTATTTTATTTTCTATTTTTGTCATTATCTCTTTGCCATTAAAAAGTTCATGTTCTTGGTTTGTTTTATGTTTTAGGCCTCATAATGTACAGAATAGCATGGGTGGTGGTGTATTACATCCCTTGAGTGCAAGAAGGCTTTGCAATGCTAAAGCATTGCAAAGCCTTCATGCACTCAAGGGACAATTTTATTTACTCGGGCAAAATATCAGACATAAACCATTTAATTTTTATTTTTTAAGTTTGCATTGGCTATAAAAATATAGCATGCGGCGGCCAGAAGGACCATGCTGGAGGGCATGAGAAACAGATTTGTAATTTTTTTAGGCCATATCAAAAGATTCTAACTGGGGGTTCTGGAGAAGATGATTTTTTAAAAGAATATTCCTCATATTGCAGTAAGTTAAAATTTGGGCTCTCTTAGGGAGCCTAAATATTAACCCAAGTGCTTGATTTGAATAAATGAATCTGATATCCATAAGAATGCTAAAAACCAAATATCAAAAGATTCTGACTGGAGGTTCTGGAGAAGATGATTTTTTTAAAAGAATATTCCTAATATTGCAGTAAGTTAAAATTTGGGCTCTCTTAGGGGACCTAAATATTAACCGAAGAGCTTGCTTTGAATAAATTTGAATCCGACACCCATAATAATGCTATATACCAATTATCTAAATATTCTGACCGCGGAGTTCTGGAGAAGAAAATGTTTAAAGTAAATTCCCCATAATGCACTGCGTTAAATTTCAGACTCCCATATTGCACTGTGTTAAATTTCAGACTCCCATGGGGGCGCGGTGGCTCAGTAGGTAGAGGTGCAGGCTGCAAGCCGTCAGCTCCTCAGTTCAAATCCCACCTGCAGCAACCACATTGTGTCCTTGGGCAAGACACTTCACCCCCATTGCTCACGTGGGGGCATGGTGGCGCTGTGTACTAAGGCATACTGCACGTCGATGGCGCACTTGCCTTCAACCAATGGTAACCCTGCTTGTGTGGAGTTAGTATGTTGGGGAGCTGACAGCTGGTCGCCATTGTTCGGTGGTTCTCTCCGGGTACTCCGGCTTCCTCCTCCCATAAAACTGTCATGGTCATGATTAGCCATTGTGCAGAAATATGTGACCTTAAACACCAATAAAAAAATAAATCAGACTCCCATACAGAGCCCAAACAGCAACTCCAGGACTTCAACAAACTGGAATCTGACATCCTGAACACTTTGAACATGGCCCAGAAACGTGACAACACCAGAATTCATAAAATATACAATAATTCAGTGAATTTGTATGGTAGACCAAGATAGATTTTTAACGTGCAGCCTTGAGGCTGCACGTTGAAAATCTTGATTGATCGTACCCCCCAGTAACAAGTATAGGCTCTACCAGTTTACGTCTCTGAATTGGCATGGAATATACCATCAGAGTTCAAAGGATTAAGGATGCTCTATACCAAATATCAAAATATTTTGACTGCTGGATCTGAAGAACATTTTTAAAGGGTGTCTTTCCACTAGACCAATTCCCTTTAGACCAATTCCTTTTAGGCCAATTCCCAAAAGACCAATTCCCCTCAGACCAACTACATACTGTTTTTGATTAAGGGTTGATTAAGGATAATTAAGAAAACATTTATTTACTGATAAGCACTTTATTTGATAAAAAAAATATTTATACGCATAACATACAAAAAATATAGGTTTATAACATTTCAGTTTATAAAATATCAACAAGCCAGAAAATAAGCAGACTATCATCTGAAAAATGAGGTCCTATAAGGGTAAATTTGGTGATGCTACCCTGCACAGCAGGGTAGCATCACTAAATTTACCCTCTGTGAACCTCAATCTGAATTAAGGTCTCCAACATAAACAAAAAGAGGTACCCAGAGGATAAACTGACCCACTGTATGGGATAGCATCAGCAAATTCCCCCTCCTGGGACCTCATGCTGCAAATGACAGACTGCTTATTTTCAGGTTTGAATATCAATAACATTAAATACATTTATAAATATTTATAAATATATCAAATTATTGATATAGAATTATTTTAAAAGTAGAACACACCAGTTGGGCTTAGAGGAATTGGTCTTTTGGGAATTGGCCTCATGGGAATTGGTCTAAAGGGAATTGGTCTAGTGGGAATGAACCTTTTAAAGATACTTCCTTATACTGCACAAAGTTAAAATTTGTGTATCCATAGGGAACCCAAATATTAATAGGGGAACTTGATCTGAACAAACTTGAATCTGACCCCTTAGGATGCTGCATACCAAAAGATTCTGACAAGTGGTTCTGGAGAATGATATTTTTTTTAAATATTCCCCATATTGCAATAAGTTAAAATTCAGGTGCCCGTAGGGAGCCTAAATATCAACATAGCAACTCTGCTTGAAAAGCCTGAATCTGGCCTTCCTAAGGATGCAGTATACCATATATCAAAAGATTCTGATTGGTGGATCTGAAGGAGAAGTTTTAAATATTTTTCCTCATTTTGCACTAAATTAAAATTATTGGTGAATCAACTATTAACAGAGGGACTTGAACTGAACAAACTTGAATCTAATCCTCCTAAGGATGCTGTATACAAACACCAAACGTTTCTGACTGGTGGGACTGGAGAAGAATACTTTGAAAAAAATGCCCCATATTGCCCCTTAGGCTTAAACATTTCCCTAACTTATGGCTACTAAAAAGTATTCTTCTCATAGTAAAATAGTGCTTGTTTACATCGGTAAACTATTTCAGTGTGTTGGGAAAATGGCACATGGTCATTAATGCCTGTGTTGGAAGTCCACTAAAATGGGTAATATTGGTAAATATGACTGTTTAAACTTGACTTTATGCCCTTGTTGTGGAAAATGAAGAACATTTTTAAAGATACTTCTTATACTGCACAAAGTTAAAATTTGTGTTTCCATAGGGAACCCAAATATTAATAGGGGAACTTGATCTATAGGTGACTCAACTATTGACAGGGGGACTTTAATTGAACAAACTTGAATCTAATCCTCCTAAGGATGCTGTATACAAACACCAAAAGTTTCTGACTGGTGGGACTGGAGAAGAATACTTTGAAAAAAAATTCCCCATATTGCACTAAGTTAAAATTCAGACTACCATAGGGAGCCCAAATATCAACCCAAGGACTCGATTTGAACAAACTTGAATCTAATCTCTCTAAGAATGCTGTATACCCTGTACCAAATATCAAAAGATTTGACTGGTGGATCTGAAGGAGTAGATTTTTAAAGAGTATTCCTTATATTACACAAGTTAAAATTCATGCTCCCATAAGGAGCCCGAATATCAACCCGTGGACTTGATCTAAGGAACTGGAATCTGACTTCTACAAGAATGCTGTATACCAAATACCAAAAGATTCTGACTGATGGATCTGAAGAAGAAAATGTTTGCTCCAATAAGGAGCCCAAATATTAACCCACAGACTTGGTTTGAACAAACATGAATCTGACTCCACTAAGGATGATCTATACCATATATATTAGAACCTGTCTTGAGAGACCACCCCATTTGTTGAGCAAAAGTGGTCTCTCAAGACAGGTGGTCTCTCATTACAGGTTTGATGTTTTTGCTAGTCAGTGAATGACCAACAAGCATTGTTTAGTAAATTATAGATAAAAGTACATAAATTGAAAAACTTCATTGTTGGGCCGATGTCCGTGTTACATTTTTGAACTATTGATTTCTGTGCACACTGCATTGATCTTAACTGTCTGAGTTACGAGGGTACCAGAACAAAAGCCATCTTTTTCCTTGCTCATGTTTCCTCTTCAGTTAAACACATATATTTTGTTATTCAAAATTTGTTTTATTACAAATTATTGGATGGAGAGTGCCAACACTCTCCAATAATTTTTAATAGAACAAATTTTGAATAACAAATTCAGACCACCCCATAAAAATCTAACCATCAACCTGTTATTGATTTTAATACTCCGAAATTGCCAAAAATTGATTTTCCAGTCTCTCAAAACAGGTGAAAAACTGAGTTTTTGCCACAGTTTTGTGGTCTCTCAAGGCAAGTGGTCTCTCATGACAGTGGTCTCTCAAGACAGGTTTTACTGTATCAAAATGTTTGATTGAGGGTACATAAGAAGATGTTTAATGAATATTCCATATATTGCATCAAGTTAAAATTCTGACTCCAATTGGGAGCACAAATATTAATCGCGGAATGTGATTTGAACAAATTTGAATCTGACCCCATAAGGATACGGTATACAAAACATCAATAGATGCTGACTGGTGGATCTGAAGAAGCTTTTTAAAGATTATTCCCCATATTGCACTAAAATAAAATTCACCAACTCCCCATAGAGAGCTCAGTTATTAACCCTTTACCCAACGTAACGTCAAAAACAGGCCAGTGCTATTCACAAAAATCACCATCCAATTTTCATTATTTTTTTTTACTTTTTGTCGGAAAAAATAGCTTATGACCTCTCAATGGAACGAGCTCAACAAGCTCATTCCAATGAGGGGTCATAAGCTATGTTTTTGAAGCAACAAATGAAAAAAATTAGTTATTCAAGAATTTTATTCCTCATATTGGATCAAGTTAAAATTTGAGGAAAAATTTGGGCTCTAATATTTACCTCATTAATGTGATATGGCAATGGTCAGTAGAAAATGATATTTATCTCATTAACGTCACATGGCAATGGTACAAGAAAATGATGTTTATTTATCTCATTAATGTCATATGGCAATGGTCACTAGAAAATGATATTTATTTATCTCATTGATGTCATATGGCAATGGTCAGTAGAAGAATGATATTTATTTATCTCATTGATGTCACATGGCAATGGTCAGTAGAAAATGATGTTTATTTATCTCATTGATGTCACATGGCAATGGTCAGTAGAAAATGATGTTTATTTATCTCACTGATGTCAAATTGCAATGGTCAGTAGAAAATGATATTTACTCACCACATTAATGTCATATGGCAATGGTCAGTAGAAAATGATGTTTTTTTTATCTCATTGATGTCACATGGCAATGGTCAGTAGAAAATGATGTTTATTTATCTCACTGATGTCACATGGCAATGGTCAGTAGAAAATGATGTTTATTTATCTCATTAATGTCAAATTGCAACGGTCAGTAGAAAATGATATTTACTCACCTCATTAATGTCATATGGCAATGATGGAGTTGATGTAGCACTGATATTTATAGATGGATACATCAAAGCTTTATGTTGTCCAAAAAACCCAATAAAACTACCTTTACTTCCACACCATACTCTGAAAAAATAGTAATAATGTTATAACTGTCAATGTAAGTAGTAATAATGTTATAACTGTCAGTGCAAATATTAATAATTTTATAACTCTTACAGTGTAAGTGAAAATGTTTCATTTTATAATGCCACTTGCCCAGTCGCGGCATCAGCGACTGGCAGACCAGGTGGAACAAGTGTGTTGAATTTCAAGGGAACTATGTTGAAAAATAAATATGCTGTGTACCAATATTCCAGCTTTATTTATGTTATGCTCAAAACATTTTGACATCCCTTTGCATACAGTGTGGTAAAGTAACGATTAACAGAATGTTTCATGCAATGCTCTAAAGCAATAGTTGATGGTGTTATCAGGGATGTGGCAACAGGGGGGTGTGGGGGAGGGGTCTCAACCCCCATCTAGGAGTATTTTTTTTCAATAGTTGGAAATTCCGAGGTCAAAAATCAAATAGTTGGAAATTCAGTAAATTAACATTGTTCATGAAAACTATTAAAATTCCAACTAATGATGAGAAATTTTGATCTTTTATTTCCAACTGGATACTTGAGTTTCAATTTCCTACTCTAAAATTGACATGGTCTCAAAATTTCGACTCTTGACATCAATCCGGTAAATTTTCTGACCCAGACACATTATAAATGATGCTTTTTCCATTTCAGGACTAGTGAAAATTTTCAGAAGGGTTCATAACCCTTTACCGAACGCAGACGATTTCAAAATTCATTATTTTAAATACCATTTTTTAAAATTTTTTAAAAACAATTTCAACAAATCCATATCATGTGACCCCTCTTTGGAACGAGCTCGATGAGCTCGTTCCAAAGAGGGGTCACATGATATGGTTTTGTTGAAATTTTTCGAAAAATAATATTTTTTCAGCAGCTGTATTTGCGTAAAGGGTTAAAAGATATCACCCAGCGCTGCAGTGCAACCACCTATCGAAACCAGTCAGAGTTAGAATTTACATCAGTGGCAACCCCCCTCCCCCCCAGCTGAAATCCTCTAGCCATATCCCTGGGTGTTATCTGCAATGCACTAAAGTAACGGCTAATAAGATATTGTGTATAATGCACTAAAGTAATATTTAACAGAGTCTTCAGGGCTGGGAGCAGTTAACGTTTGAAACGTTAAAAAAATTTAACCAAGTTGATAACATTTAACTTTTAAGATTATAAATGAGTAATATGTAACATGCGTCATTATCTTGTGATTACCCAAACCGTATTGCATGTGCCAATGACATCAAGTTTTGCACCATTTAATGAAACTGAAGAACACGAATAATTTAGATGTTTGTCAATTATAGATGAACCATTGATTTGGTGGAGAGACCATGAAGCCCTCCTACCAGCATTGGCGAAGTTGGCCCTCCGATATTTGGTGATACAGCAATATCACCTTCATCTGAATGCCTGTTTTCAATGTAAGGACTGGTATTCAAACAACAGCAGATGTCTCTTTCTAAGAATATGGCCGCAGCGATTGTATTCTTAAATGAAAACATCGCTAAATATTAGAATTTACGATAACCTGAGAGAACTATATTAACTACTCGTCCCCTGAGTTCCAATGTGTTCTATGTGCCAGTAGGCTGCCAGTAGGTACATAGAACATATTGGAACTCAAGAGACAAATTGTACATAAGTTCAATCATATTTAAATTCAAATCAATAAAAATGGCCGAAGTTATTAAAATGTTGTTCATTTTAACATTTAATGTCATTTAACTTGTTAACGCCGAATTATTTAACATGTTAAGGAAAATTTTACCTCCTCTCAATCCTGAGAGTCTTGCAATTGCCAACAGCTTAACTATTACTTTAGTGCAATGCATACAATACTTTGTTAAATATTACTTTAGTGATAGGGAGGAAAATGTTGGCTCTTGCTCTGGTACCTTTGTTTTTCTGAAAGCCCTGATAGTGGCTTCTTGCACTCAACCAGTTAACACTAGTTAGTTGAACTGCACGGTGTAATCATAAAACTGTGTCTATGATAAGTCCGCGCATTCACACTCCGCATAGCCCCATCAATATTCAGCAATTTTCAACTGAAGCACACCCACCAGGCTTATACCCTCACATTTGGATGTACCATAATGCATACATGTACTCCATGATGTGACACAAGACTCGTCGGTCAGCGCACATGCTGAGCACTCTTAAATATGTGCTCAATGGGTGTGCTGACCGACATAGACTTTGTGCCCCAAACATACCAAGTGTACTCTCGACGCCGGTTTCGCAACAAGTTTTCGCAGGGACTTGGAATTCCACGGAGTGGTGAGGTGGGCACGATAAGCAGGTTGCCTTCTTTCAATTTGAAACCAACAGTCTCCAGCCGGTATAGGTGTAGGTGTAAGTGTAGGATCGAACCTATATATGAAAGTAGTATGGCCCCCCCAACTATGAAATTACCCATGCTCTGTCATCTTATATCAGTTGCATGTAATCTGCTACACATAAACATTTTTTGGTCACAGTCTGTCTGCAATTCCAAGGGGGGGGGGGGGGGGGGGGTAACAGGTAGACAGCCAATCCGGTTATGTTATCTCCCTCAATATACACATCAATACTACTTGTACTATATAACTGTAACTGTTTTTTTAAGTAAAAAAAGAATCTAATCTAATCTTAGTCTTCTTTTGTAATGGTAATGTCATCAAAGATTTGGTCAAATTAAGTCAGACCTTTAGATCAGTCTAAATTGGGCACAACGGAAAATATGGATGCGGCCCGCATGGTTGGAGAAAAAATACCGGTATTTTCTTCTTCTTGACGTCAGTTTGGGGTTTTTGGTCCCCCGTCTTAAAATGACAGTTTACAACTGCTTGTTATAGGTCTTCACCATTATCACTGGTTCCCTCCACCCTTTGACGTAAGTTTACTGGACTAACTCGAGAAGGCTTCATAGTTTTCGGGTGTCGATCCAAAGTCCTATTTGAATGTAAATTATGCATGTTGTTTACCGAGAAATGCCACAAACATCAATATAATAGATCTCAAGCTTGAAGTGCGTGATCATATAGAATTCACCACAGAAAAGCAATCAGCGTCGACAGTGTCGTATGACACTGTCGACGCCGATTGCTTTTCTATGGCAAACTCTGTGGGTTTTTTAAAAAATTATTTATCTGTTGCATTGTTTGATTTGAAGGTAAGCTCTAAGCTGTATTGCAAGCATCTGGGGAAACCTGGCCAAACTATATATTGCCGAAACACTGCAAAACTTTGGAAAAAGTTTGAAACCCCGCATAATTTGGGTGCATTTATTTTATTTGGGCAAAGCATTTACCATCATTAGTTGGGAAGAATTTAAAGGCCTAAATTAACTCCTATCTGAACATCCTTTCCTCCACTGATTCAAAGAAAACCAATGTTTATGGTATTTCTTCTATTCAATCATTTGGAATATATGAGATGGTTAGAAAAACGAACTGTAGGTTCCCTTTTTGAAATATCCAGATAAATGAATCTAAACATACAAGGCAATGGACTATTTAAGGGTTAGACTGGTTCCAGACCATAACAGTGCCAAATTCCTTATAGAATTAGACTAGTAACCTGCGAGCTTGATATTTACCTCACAGATCCATCCGATGAGCCAGATATTATGGCTTCACAAGTGTCTATGTATGTTAAAGAGACTATCTTCATTAAATGAGCACGCCAACAGACAACCTGCTTTATCAAAGTCTGCAATAAGAAAAATTGTTAGGGTGAGTACCACTTTATGAGTTATCAATTAATTAACCATGAACATTGAATACAGTAAAACCTGTCTTGAGAGACCACTGTCGTGAGAGACCACCTGTCTTGAGAGGCCACTGTGGCAACGTACAGATTGGTTTCACTCTATAATGGACTTGTCATGAGAGACCACCTGTCCTGAGAGACCATAATAACTGGGGCAAAAACTCAGTTTTTCACCGTTTTAAGAGACCGGAAAATCAATTTTTGGCAATTTCAGAGTATTAAAATCAATAAACAGTCTGAGGGTTAGATTTTTTTGGGTGGTCTGAATTTGTTATTCAAAATTTGTTTTATTAAAAATTATTGGAGAGTGCTGGCACTCTCCAATAATCTGTAATAAAACAAATTTATCCAAACAAAATATATGTGTTTAACTGAAAAGGAAACATGAGCAAGGAAAAAGATGGCTTTTGTTCTGGTACCCTCGTCGTAACTCAGCCAGTTAAAATCAATGCAGTGTGCACAGAAATCAATAGTTCAAAAATGTAACCAGGACATCGGCCCAACAATGAAGTTTTTCAGTTTATGTACTTTTATCTATAATTTATTAAACAATGCCTTTGTACTTGTATTAAAACTGAATTAAAATAAAACAATAATAAAAAAAATTTGAAAAATCAGTTCTTCTCCATTTCTGCAACAAATATTCTCTGGTTGGTCATTCACTGACTAGCAAAAACGTCAAACCTGTAATGAGAGACCACCTGTCTTGAGAGATCACTTTTGCTCAGCAAATGAGGTGGTCTCTCAAGACATGTTCTACTGTATTAATTTTAAACAACATGCAATTAACAATGGCTTCCAATTGAAGTGACAGTAATGTATGGCTATGAATACTACTAGGGCTGTAAGGATTGATCGAATAATCGATTGTTGATCTGTCATGCTGAAATCGATTAGTATTTTTAGTTGTCAAAGAATCAGTAAATTTTACTCCATTTTAGATGTTTAACTCTTCACCCAACTTAACGGCCTAAACTGGCCAGCGTTAGTCACAAAAGTTGCCAATTAATTTTCATTATTTTTCCTTGTTTGTCTCAAAAAAATGAGCTCATCAAGTTCGTTCCAATGAGGGGTCATAACCTATGTTTTTGAGACAAACAATGAAAAAAATTGGTTTTTTTGCAAGTGTCGTCTGTTTTTCATGTTTGGTAAAGGGTTAATAATTAAAATAAAATTTGATGAAAAAACTATTGTTTCTAAAGGTAAAAAGGTCAAGAACATCGACGTTAAACCTCAAGAAGCTGTTAGAAGCATTTGTCTTTTAGGTATGCAACTGACGACCGGTCTTGATTTTTACACTGATGGTTCAAAAGTTCAGAACATCAAAGGTTTGAATGTACCTAAAAGAGGATCGTCTTCGTTGTTCACTTGATGCACCCCGGCTGAGGTATCAAAAGAAATTGGATGGGTAAGGATCAGTCTGAAAAACAAAAGTATTGCCCTTGGGGTTGTGTATTGTGCGGTGGAGGGAAGCAAACCCGAATGGAATGATTCGATATACTCAACACTAAGGTCCAATATCACCAAACTACAAAACAAGGGGCTCGGTATAATTCTGATGGGTGACTTTAATGGCCACATAGGTAATGATGAAGAAGGCATAAAGGGTGGGGACAATAAAGTCAACAGGAATGGAAGGAAGCTGTTGAACTTCACAAACAAGCTCGGTCTGAAGATTCTGAACAGGGACGCGAGGTGTAAGGGGAAATGGACCTGGGAGAGGAACGACAGAAAATCAGTAATCGACTACATCCTCACAGATAATAATTTACGAGGGGTCATAACCTATGTTTTTGAGACAAAATATGAAAAAAATTAGTTATTCAAGAATTTTTTTTGCAAGTGTCGTCTGCTTTTCATGTTAGGTAAAGGGTTAAAATGTATAAATTTCAAATTATTAATGGAGATATTAATTGATTTATGACATATTACTGTCCATACAATTATTCATTCACACTTCCTTAACATCACACAGAAATGGGATATATTTGATTCTCAGGTCCTCATGAATGCAAGAAAAGGTAGTAAAATGCATTGAAAGGAAGGGCACGCAGATTCATATACTATACTTTCAAAACAGTTGACTATGTACTTCTGTGTTGCACCACAGATTATTAGTCAGTGTGAAACACACAGACTATTGTTTTGTACGGTTTCTTTTTCTTATTCTCCTGTCTTCTGTCTTCTATGCACTTCTTTGTCCTCATAACTCGAAAACAAATCTTCCCATCTCACTGATTTTTGGCATACTGATAGGTAGTCACACGTTCTTGAACACCTACGTTTTGCAGAATCCTGGGATATTAGGGGTGTCTGTAGGGGTGCTTTGAAAGTGGGTCACACCCATATCTCAGGAATAATATGACCTGGGACCAACACAAAATAAGTCGACACTCGATGGAGATCCAAAATATGGGTCAAGGTCACTGAGGTCACCCAGGGGTCAATGAGTGCATTTTCCAGAGTTGCTGGAAATCACATTTTTTGCTCCCTGATGCTTTCCCAAAGTTCATACATCTTTAATTAGACATTCATTTTTGGTGTGCCTATGATGGTCTGTTCATCTTCCTTGTTATATCACAGATTATTAGACATTCATTTTTGGTGTGTCTGTAATGGTCTGATCATCTTCCTTGTTATATCACAGATTATTAGACACTCATTTTTGGTGTGCCTGTAATGGTCTGATCATCTTCCGTTCTCTACCACATATTATTATTCACTCATTTTGGTGTGCCAGCAATGGTTTGACCATCTTACAGTTAAAACTAGAAGTCCTGTCACGAACTGTGCGCTTATCTAGGCTTAATTCAGGGCTCAAAATAAGCGGTGTCGCGTCACTTTTTGCTATGCAAAACTTGCAAAAAGCTACACAATGTTCAATTATGTATAGCATTTTGCGATACAAGATAATCAACTGCAGCCTATTAGGCTGCAGTTGATTATCTTGTATCGCAAAATGTGAATGAAAATTTGCAAACAAATTTGAAAACTAGTTCACTGATGCTTTACATCTGATTGTGGAACATTCCAGGCATAACTCAGATTAACTCTCCATCAAGCATCATTTGCAACTTCACATGTAAGATGAATTCTATTGGTTTAAATTCTTCCTGTTTTTACAACATTTTGCATAAAATGCCCATTAAAAATAACTTCAAGTCCATCAAATTAAAAATCCCAACTTCCATTTTGAGAACTCTATTAAACAACCAAGACTACATTTGAAAATATCCAAATCCATGAAACCCTTAAAGGCATTTCAGTTAAAGAAAAACATAGTAAATGCTTCATGTGTTGCAGATCAATTGGAAATGCCCAAAAATGGATGGAAACGATTCTATCTACTTAGAAGAATTCAATACAAAACAGCATAACATAACTCTGGTACACAAAAATAGCTATGTAATTTTTACAAAATGCTATTCATTTTTTGGAAATGTGTAGCATTTTGCTATGCAAAGAAAAAAAGTTATTTTGAGCACTGGCTTAATTGCATGTAGGAATTGCATGCAATTGCCATATCGAATGGCATCCAAAGGGCAGCAGGTTCTCCTGGTTACTCACAGCAAACACAGGCAATGTTTCTGCCAATGGACCTCCAGGTTACCCAAAGGACACATGTACAGGCCATATGTACAGAATTGGATAGCCTTATTATGGTCATAATGCATAGATTAACGCACAGATCGACGTGCTATTTATGCGCATTTCATGACATGACTTCTAGTTTTAACTGTAGGTGTGAAACAGGATTTTCAATCATAGTGAAATTTCCAAGGAGCTTGTTACTGTTTTGTGATTTAATTTTTTTTTTCTGCAGAGCATTGCTTATAACTTCACGTTAGCAAGAATTATCTAATTGTCAATAAAATGTTATAAGCTATCATTCATGAAGAAAATTTTTTTAAAATTAACTCTGAATAGTGATTATTTTTATGATGTGATATAAGGTTTGCAATGCTAAAAAGGAGTTATCAAATGAAATAAAAGATTTACTTTAACAAGTGAAGGCTTTACTGTAAAAAATGAGTGTAACTTACTGTGTCCATAACATCAGGATTCTTGAGAAACTTCCCAACATCCCAGTATGTCAGGTAACCCTCTGAAAAATAGATATTTTAACTTTCACCAGCCACACATTTGCTAGTTCATGATAATGGACAAACAACATCAAAAATACTCTCACCTCTATGGAAGTATTTAGTACAGAGTCCCAAACATATCAATTCCAAATCCTCAAGGCAGGCACAAAATTTATTTAACCCTTCCAAATGTAAGTGCCAAAACTGGACAGTGCCATTCACAAAAATCACCATTCAATTTCATTGATTTTTTAAATTTTTGTCTCAAAAACATAGCTTATGACCCTCATTGGAATGAGCTCATTGAGCTCATTCCAATCAGGGGCCATAAGCTGTGATTTTGGTGCAAATAATGAAAACAAATTAGTTGTCCCAAAAATTTGTTTTTAAGTGTCATCTGCCTTTTGTGTTAGGGAAAGGGGTCAAACAATATATATACGCTATTCTTTTACCTGAATTGATTTTCAAAAAATAAATGTACTGAACAGCCCGCGGCTGGCAGTGTCATGCGGTGATGATTTTATGTCTTTTTACTGTATTAGCAGAATTGTTTCAATGTACTAGAGAATGCCCTGCAAAGTGGTAATAATATTTATTATACGCTAAACGATAGATTATCGAAGAAATTGCGGAAAGATAGAAATCGTATCCCCCACTGTGAAGATATAGAAATTTTCACTTTCACAGTATCAATCAAAATGGAGTCTTTCAAAGCATCACTTCAAGGTGAAGTCAAATTATCACTGGAAATAATCCATTTGTTCTAAAAACGTATAATGAAAAGTAAATCTAGTGTTTTTTGAGTGGATACCGATCATTTCCAGCAATAATTCAACACGTATTCAACTTGAATTGATGCATGAAACCCGCTAGTCCAAACATGGCCCAAAAGTCCGTAATATAAGTTTTTGGTTTGGTACGTCCTTTCAAAGGACGTACCAAACCAAAAACTTATATTGTGGACTTCCAAGCCATGATTGGACTAGAGACCCGCCAGCTGAATCAGATTGCAAGACGCTATCTGTTCTGAGTATCGATCAAATCACTTCCACGTATCAATGATTCAATGTGCTGTTTTCTTTCATGCATCAATTCAAGGTTGAAACGAGTGGAATTATCAGATTCTTATAAAAAAGCGTATAATAAAAAGAAAATCTAGCGTTTTTGAGTGGATACCGAAAATTATCTCACTTATGATTGAGATAAATGGTTATTTTCGCTTGAGCAAGCGCTCACGAAAAATAACCTTTTGTATCGGTCACATGAGGTAATTTTCGGTATCCACTCAAAAACGCTAGATATCCTCAATGTATTAACTTACTATCTTGTATTTTATTAATAAATGAATATGAATTTAATAATTGACTGTTATCTTTTAACCCTTTACCCAATGCAGACAATTTCAAAATTTATTATTCTAAATATCATGTTTTAAATTTTTTTCAAAAAATTTCAACAAAACCTTATCATGTGACCCCTCTTTGGAACGAGCTCGATGAGCCCGTTCCAAAGAGGGGTCACATGATATGGTTTTGTTGAAATTGTTCGAAAAATAATATTTTTTCAGTTGCTGAATTTGCATATTATGTGGGCAGATGCGGGCGATTTGTTGAGTAAAGGGTTAACCCAATAGTTTTTAGTATAAGTTATAGGTAAAATGGGTCGCATATATATACCTTTTTTCATCATGGCTGAGATGGTGGTGTGCAAGTTCTATATGTCCCATTATGGTGAAAAATGACTGAGTCAATGATGCAAAATGTTTGAGTCAATGGTGCAAAATGACTGAGTCGGTAGTGCAAAATGACTGAGACGATGGTGCAAAATGACCAAGTCGATGATGCAAAATGATGGAGTCGATGGTGCCAATCGACCGACCAGTTGGTGCAAATCAACTGTCCGGTAGTGCAAATCGACTGTTGGGCAAATTGGCCCTCGTGCAGATCAACCATTCCCCGAAGATAGATACCGTTGACATAACAAATGGCGGCAGTCCAAGTGCATCATCTGCTTTTTAAAATCATACTATAGAGTATTATGTCACATGACTTTTCTGTTGTCATGTGCCAGTGTTATATATTTTCACTTCAAAAGGTTAAAATTGAATGAACCCCTGACATTACATACATGTATGATAGACATGGGTACACATAAAAGAAGAATGAATGAAATATATAAGAAGTTCAAGGGCACTGGAAGTGAGGAGGAGCTGTCCCCAAGCTCCAAGGCTAGGGGGTCAAGGGGGCAGTGCATGCATTTTTCTTCAGAAGTGCACCTCATGGAAAAGACTTTACTTTCCGAGAGCTGTAACTGAGAAACTCTCACGTTTTTATTTTGAAGTATTTTACGTGTGCCAATTGGTGTCATGGGGTGTGGGGGTGTAACGGGTATAATAGTCAACAATCACCAATCAGAAGCTATAATACAATCAGTGGGGTTATTTCTAAAGTTTTATATTGCCCTTTGAGGGAAACATGGTGCCATATGCAATGCTTTAGCGTTGCAGATGTCACATTTTTCATTTCAAAAGAGGATATACATTGTAAACTCCCGGTCTTAACTCATACCAAGTGTCAAGTACCCTTTTTATACCCCTGCCCCCAACCTTGCGTTCAGATTCTGCCATCACCCCAGAAGAGATGTTCTGAATTGGATTCCAAAATAAATTACAGTACAAGTCAAAAATAGGTTGTAGGATAACCACTATAAACTATGTATTTTTCTCTTCCTACACCGTTAAGATCAGAATCTGACATCATTTTCTGGAAAGCTCTCACCGAGAGCTTTCCAGAAAATGATATCAGATTCTGATCTTATCAGTGCAGAAGCAGCAGTATACTTAGTTTATAGTGGTTATGCTACAACTTATTTTGACTTGTAGTGCAATGTTCGGGAGCGCGGTGGATCAGTGGTAGACTGTTGGACTTCTATGCTAGAGGTTCAGAGTTCGATCCCCGTTCAGGACGACCCGTGTTGTGTCCTTGGGCAAGGTACTTTATCCCGGTTGCCTACATGGAGGCACGATGACGCCATGTACTAAGCCGTACTGCACGTCGATGATGCACATGTCTTCAACCGCTGTGACCCTGCTTGAGCGGAGCTTGCACAGAGTTAGAATGTTGAGGAGCTGACAGTTGCTCATCAATGCTCAGTGGTTCTCTCCAAGTACTCCTGCTTCCTCCACCCGTAAAACTGCCACGGTCACGATTAGCCATTGTGCATAAGTATGTGACCTTAAAACACCAATAAATAACAATAAATAAATAGTGTAATGTTTGAATGTTCGATTTGATAAAATTATTTTGGTCATGATGCTGGGCACAAATGAAGTGGACAATTTGGTATCTGTCCAATTAGCAAATTGTGCTTGTCAATCACCGTAACAGACTGTTTTTTGCAGACTTGTTCATCAACAACTCCATTCATGAAGAAACAGCCAAAATGTATCCCTTCTAAAATCTAAAAGATTAAAAATGGACTGAAATAATTAAAAATTAAAAGTAAATTGCATTAATTTCATACTTTGATCTCCTGTAATTAGGACATTACAATCTTCATCATGACACACTGCTGTTACGGGTGATCCCTGTCTTCTTGTCATCGCAGATATTTCTGTCAATAATTCTCCCTTGAATTGAAAAAAGTACCTTCGATATAAACACTTTATTTAAAAACAAAAAAAATTGCAGCTATGTGCCTGTGTTTTTTTAGTGTCAGGATCTGGCATTTTTGTACACCGGCAATTGGTGTGAATTCAAACAGTACAGGTACCCTGGGAGGAGGGCATGTTGAATTAAAACTTTGTTTGATAACCAGTACTCTGGCATACCAGCCAAATTTGCCTATCTGTTTAACCCTTTACCCAACGAATCGCTACATCTGCCTGTGTAATATAAAACTTCAGCAGCTGAAAAATTCAGCAGCTGAAATGTCCTTTCAAAGGTCGTAAGTTTTTGGTTTGGTACGACCTTTGAAAGGGCATTTCAAAAAATTTCAACAAAATCAGATCATGTGACACCTCTTTGGAACGAGCTCATTGAGCTCGTTCCAATGAGGGGTCACATGATATGGTTTTGTTGAAATGTTTCGAAAAATTTAAAAAAATGATATTTAAAATAATAAATTTTGATATCGTCTGCATTGGGTAGAGGGTTAAATTCAGACAGTGTGGAAATTGGACAGGTTTGCCAGGAAAAGGGTGCAAAATAGGGGTGATGGTGTGTCTACTCCAATTTGAAAGCATGCCATTTACAATATCTTTCGAATTACTGGCGAAATAATAAGATGTGAATACCTTTGTCTTGAATGAAGGCGTATAAATGTCTCATCTTCATATAAGGATGAAACACTATATAAAATGAGACATGATTATTAATCTGGAGACTAAAACACTGTATAGATGTCTCATCTTTATTTGACTGGAGGCTAAAGTACTATAAAAATGTCACATCCTTATTAGACCAGAGGCCAAAACATAATATTCAGTACACCCAGCGTTGACAGCGTTGACATTCTCTTTTCCATGTGCCACTGTAGATATGTGTGGTCCAGGCCAAGCCAGAAAATAAACAGACTGTCATCTGAAAAATGAGGTCCCCAGAGGGTGAATTTAGTGATGCTACCCTGCATAGCAGGGTAGCATCACTAAATTTACCCTCTGTGAACCTCAATCTGAATCAGGGCCTCAAAACTGAACAGAAAGAGGTACCCATAGGATAAATTGGCCCAATGTATGGGATAGTATAGCAAATTCACAATTTGGGGACCTCATTCTGCAAATGTCAGACTGCTTATTTTCAGGTCTGGTCCAGACTGTTGTTATAAAAGTGAAAAGCCACAAACTTATATAATAAAATAATAAAGTCAAAATAATCGATGGGTCAATATACCCGCACATATGAAATTTTAGCCCAATCGGCCCAGCCGTTTTCGAAATAAAAGGTCAAGGTCATCAATTTCAAGGTCAAGGTCACCCCACATGGGCACGGCACCCACCCCATGTTACTCGCAGGGACGAATTACCCCCATGTAGAAAATTTGAGATCAATCGGTCAAGAAACGGACGAGGTCACCCGGAACAAAGATAGATAGAGAGATATAGATACAGACAGTCACATTTATATATTAGATAAACATATAGAGTTTTCAAGTAAAAAATTTATTCTACGAGTAGGATTAAGAATGAAACCGACGAGCCTCTGGCGAGTCGGTTTCATTCTTTATCCTACGAGTAGAATAAATTTTTTACTTGAAAACACTATGCATTTATTTTGTTTATCCCATAAATCATTTACAGTGCAGTCACGGCAAAATCATGCTGTTACTCTCTGCAAAACACTGCGAGAAGTGAGGAGCAAATCGATTGACAAGGAAAACTTCCAAAAATAACCAAGGCGCTGTGATACAATTCTGTCTAAAACTAATTCCCCTACAAACCTGAGCTAAAGTTGCAAAAATACTTTATTAAATGAACAATGTTTATCTTTCTTAATTTCATTGTTTATCGTTGTTTTTTCATCAACGATTCAACTTGAGTTTTATAAACAAAGCAGACGTCACATGCATTTGTTTATTTACACTTTCCTAATTTGGAAAATGAAACATCACTCATCATGTCCCTGCCTTTCAGAATCAAACTTGTAAGCTTTTCAATGCTTAGTTTCGATTGATTTACTTTGTGTTTTCTTTGTTAATTGTTGTTTGTTTTTTTGTTAGACAGAGTTGAAATGTGTCATATATTCTAAAACTAAATATTTCAGCGGCCGTCAACATTTGATAAATGTCGGTTCATTTTGTCTTCCACAAACGTAAAACAGATCATGACAACATGAATGTGGTAGAGGTCAGAGGTCAACAAGTCCATCTCTACAAAAGAAATAAATTCTTTCAGTGTTAAACCTGCAGGGAAAATTTACCACCCTACTAGTAGATGCTACTAGGTGAAAAAAGCAAAAATTTATCCAAGACTTTTATTGTTCGAATAAACATCCATTTATGGTATAAATATAAAATATACCCATAGTGGCTTGTTGTACAAATGTTCACCAAGAGAAGTGAAGTGGTGTTAACCATGAGCCTTCGGCGTGAGATTTACACCACTTCATCACGAGTGAACATTTGGTACACCAAGCTACTTTGGGTATATTTTATTTATACCATGATCATCAAGGGATAAAATACACCACCACCCATGCTGTTCTGAACTGTAGATTGTGAGACCTAAGACATAAAACAACCAAGAAATAAACTTTTGATGGCAAAGAAATAATTACAAAAAATAAAAACTAAAATAAAAAAACGCCCACCCGCATGCAATTTTACAAAAAGTGGCCTGAGAAACCAAAAATCTACTTTATGAGGCCTTATTGTAAACAAATAATCCTTTACAGTGCATTAATTATTGTACAAGAATGAATCTTTTTACAGTTAATTAATTATTGGACAATAACGAATCCTTTTACAATTAATTAATTATTGGAAAAGAACAAATCTTTTACAGTAGATTTATTATTGGACAAGAACGAATCATTTTATAGTTCATTAATTATTCGACAAGAACAAATCCTTTTACAGTGCATTAATTATTATACAAAAATTAATCTCTTTATAGTACATTAATTATTGATCAAGGAGTCCTTTTACATTGCAAAAATTATTATAAAAGAATGAATAATGTTATAGTATATTAATTATTGTACAAGAACGATCCTTTTACAGCACTTTAACTATTTCAGATATGGATCCATGTGCAAGAATGGTCCTTTTGCAGATCTGAATGTGTGTATAAGAACAATCCTTTTACAGTATACAAATTACTTCAGATCTGGTTATGCATACAAGAACGATTGTTTTATAGTTTATTAATCATTGCACAAGTAATTTTACAGTATATTAACCCTTTACCCAATGAATCGCCCACATCCGCCTGCGTAATATGCAACTTCAGCAGCTGAAAAAATATTATTTTTTGAAAAATTTCAACAAAACCAAATCATGTGACCCCTCTTTGGAACGAGCTCATCAAGCTCGTTCCAAAGAGGGATCACATGATATGGTTTTGTTGAAATTTTTTGAAAAAATTTAAAAAATTTTATTTAAAATAATAAATTTTTGATATCGTCTGTGTTGGGTAAAGGGTTAATTATATTGTACAAGAATGATCCTTTTACAGTACATTAATCAGTTCAGATCTGGATATGTGCCCAGTTATAGTACATTACTCATTCATTATTTCAGATCTAGATGTATGTAGGTCTATAGGACAAACCTTTTTAATTATAGTATATTAATTATTAATTTCAGATACAGATATATGTACAAGAACAACCCTTTCACAGTGAATTAATTATTTCAGATTTGAATGTGTGTATAAGAACAATTCTTTTACAGTAAACAAATTATATATTTCAGATCTGGATATGTGTACAAGAATCATCCTTTTACAGTACTTCAATTATTTCACACAAGTATGAGCCTTTTACAGTACTCATTTTCTACTGTAAGGTTATTTTTTTTTATTTGTCACTCAAGATATTATTTCTCCAGTGGAGTCTTTTGCTCAGTACTCCATTTCCTTTTTTATTAAGACTATTCATTACTGAGACTATTCATTATTGGTAATATTCATTATTGGGGGTATTCATTATTGGGGACTATTCATTATTGGGTCCATTCATTATAGGGACCATTCATTAGTGGGACCATCCATTATTGGGGACCATTCATTATTGAGGACCATTCATTATTGGAGACCATTCATTATTGCGACCATTCATTATTGAGGACCATTCATTATTGCGACCATTCATTATTGGGACCATTCATTATTGGAGACCATTCATAATTGAGACCATTCATAATTGAGACCATTCATTATTGGGACCATTCATTATTGAGGACCATTCATTATTGCGACCATTCATTATTGGGACCATTCATTATTGGAGACCATTCATAATTGAGACCATTCATAATTGAGACCATTCATTATTGGGACCATTCATTATTGAGGACCATTCATTATTGCGACCATTCATTATTGGGACCATTCATTATTGCGACCATTCATTATTGAGGACCATTCATTATTGGGACCATTCATTATTGCGACCATTCATTATTGGGACCATTCATTATTGGAGACCATTCATAATTGAAGACCATTCATTATTGCGACCATTCATTATTGGGACCATTCATTATTGAGGACCATTCATTATTGGGACCATTCATTATTGGGACCATTCATTATTGAGGACCATTCATTATTGCGACCATTCATTATTGGGACCATTCATTATTGGGACCATTCATTATTGGAGACCATTCATAATTGAGACCATTCATAATTGAGATCATTCATTATTGGGACCATTCATTATTGAGGACCATTCATTATTGCGACCATTCATTATTGGAGACCATTCATAATTGAGACCATTCATAATTGAGACCATTCATTATTGAGACCATTCATTATTGGGACCATTCATTATTGAGGACCATTCATTATTGGGACCATTCATTATTGGGACCATTCATTATTGAGGACCATTCATTATTGCGACCATTCATTATTGGGACCATTCATTATTGGGACCATTCATTATTGGAGACCATTCATAATTGAGACCATTCATAATTGAGACCATTCATTATTGGGACCATTCATTATTGAGGACCATTCATTATTGCGACCATTCATTATTGGGACCATTCATTATTGGAGACCATTCATAATTGAGACCATTCATTATTGCGACCATTCATTATTGGGACCATTCATTATTGGGACCATTCATTATTGAGGACCATTCATTATTGCAACCATTCATTATTGGGACCATTCATTATTGAGGACCATTCATTATTGCGACCATTCATTATTGGGACCATTCATTATTGGGACCATTCATTATTGAGGACCATTCATTATTGCGACCATTCATTATTGGGACCATTCATTATTGGAGACCATTCATAATTGAGACCATTCATAATTGAGACCATTCATTATTGAGGACCATTCATTATTGCGACCATTCATTATTGGGACCATTCATTATTGCGACCATTCATTATTGGGACCATTCATTATTGGGACCATTCATTATTGAGGACCATTCATTATTGCGACCATTCATTATTGGGACCATTCATTATTGGGACCATTCATTATTGGAGACCATTCATAATTGAGACCATTCATAATTGAGACCATTCATTATTGGGACCATTCATTATTGAGGACCATTCATTATTGCGACCATTCATTATTGGGACCATTCATTATTGGAGACCATTCATAATTGCGACCATTCATAATTGAGACCATTCATTATTGGGACCATTCATTATTGAGGACCATTCATTATTGCGACCATTCATTATTGGGACCATTCATTATTGGGACCATTCATTATTGGAGACCATTCATAATTGAGACCATTCATAATTGAGACCATTCATTATTGGGACCATTCATTATTGAGGACCATTCATTATTGCGACCATTCATTATTGGGACCATTCATTATTGGAGACCATTCATAATTGAGACCATTCATAATTGAGACCATTCATTATTGGGACCATTCATTATTGAGGACCATTCATTATTGCGACCATTCATTATTGGGACCATTCATTATTGGGACCATTCATTATTGGAGACCATTCATAATTGAGACCATTCATAATTGAGACCATTCATTATTGGGACCATTCATTATTGAGGACCATTCATTATTGCGACCATTCATTATTGGGACCATTCATTATTGCGACCATTCATTATTGGGACCATTCATTATTGGGACCATTCATTATTGGAGACCATTCATAATTGAGACCATTCATAATTGAGACCATTCATTATTGGGACCATTCATTATTGAGGACCATTCATTATTGCGACCATTCATTATTGGGACCATTCATTATTGGGACCATTCATTATTGAGGACCATTCATTATTGGGAACCATTTGTTAATTAGACCATTTGTTAATGGGATCATTTGTGAGTGGGCCATTCATTATTGGGACAATTCATTATTGGGGATCATTCATTATTGTGGACAATTTATTATTAAACCATTCATTATTAAGACCATTCATTATTGGGACCATTCATTAAAAGGGACCATTCATTATTGGGGACCATTCATTAATGGGGACCATTCATTATTGGGACCATTCATTATTGGCACCATTCATTATTGGGGATCATTCATTATTAGGACCATTCATTAGTGGGACCATTCATTATTGTGGACCATTTATTATTGCACCATTTGTTATTTGGGACCATTCATGATTGGGACCATTCATTCTTGGGCCCATTCATTATTGGGAACCATTCAGTATTGGGACCATTCGTTATTTAGACCATTTGTTATTGGGACCATTCGTTATTGGGACCATTCATAATTGAGACCATTCATAATTGAGACCATTCATAATTGAGACCATTCATAATTGAGACCATTCATAATTGAGACCATTCATAATTGATTGAGACCATTCATTATTGAGACCATTCATTATTGGAGACCATTCATTATTGGGACCATTCATTATTGGGACCATTCATTATTGAGGACCATTCATTATTGCGACCATTCATTATTGGGACCATTCATTATTGGGACCATTCATTATTGGAGACCATTCATAATTGAGACCATTCATAATTGAGACCATTCATTATTGGGACCATTCATTATTGAGGACCATTCATTATTGCGACCATTCATTATTGGGACCATTCATTATTGGAGACCATTCATAATTGAGACCATTCATTATTGCGACCATTCATTATTGGGACCATTCATTATTGGGACCATTCATTATTGAGGACCATTCATTATTGCGACCATTCATTATTGGGACCATTCATTATTGAGGACCATTCATTATTGCGACCATTCATTATTGGGACCATTCATTATTGGGACCATTCATTATTGAGGACCATTCATTATTGCGACCATTCATTATTGGGACCATTCATTATTGGAGACCATTCATAATTGAGACCATTCATAATTGAGACCATTCATTATTGAGGACCATTCATTATTGCGACCATTCATTATTGGGACCATTCATTATTGCGACCATTCATTATTGGGACCATTCATTATTGGGACCATTCATTATTGAGGACCATTCATTATTGCGACCATTCATTATTGGGACCATTCATTATTGGGACCATTCATTATTGGAGACCATTCATAATTGAGACCATTCATAATTGAGACCATTCATTATTGGGACCATTCATTATTGAGGACCATTCATTATTGCGACCATTCATTATTGGGACCATTCATTATTGGAGACCATTCATAATTGCGACCATTCATAATTGAGACCATTCATTATTGGGACCATTCATTATTGAGGACCATTCATTATTGCGACCATTCATTATTGGGACCATTCATTATTGGGACCATTCATTATTAGAGACCATTCATAATTGAGACCATTCATAATTGAGACCATTCATTATTGGGACCATTCATTATTGAGGACCATTCATTATTGCGACCATTCATTATTGGGACCATTCATTATTGGAGACCATTCATAATTGAGACCATTCATAATTGAGACCATTCATTATTGGGACCATTCATTATTGAGGACCATTCATTATTGTGACCATTCATTATTGGGACCATTCATTATTGGGACCATTCATTATTGGAGACCATTCATAATTGAGACCATTCATAATTGAGACCATTCATTATTGGGACCATTCATTATTGAGGACCATTCATTATTGCGACCATTCATTATTGGGACCATTCATTATTGCGACCATTCATTATTGGGACCATTCATTATTGGGACCATTCATTATTGGAGACCATTCATAATTGAGACCATTCATAATTGAGACCATTCATTATTGGGACCATTCATTATTGAGGACCATTCATTATTGCGACCATTCATTATTGGGACCATTCATTATTGGGACCATTCATTATTGAGGACCATTCATTATTGGGAACCATTTGTTAATTAGACCATTTGTTAATGGGATCATTTGTGAGTGGGCCATTCATTATTGGGACAATTCATTATTGGGGATCATTCATTATTGTGGACAATTTATTATTAAACCATTCATTATTAAGACCATTCATTATTGGGACCATTCATTAAAAGGGACCATTCATTATTGGGGACCATTCATTAATGGGGACCATTCATTATTGGGACCATTCATTATTGGCACCATTCATTATTGGGGATCATTCATTATTAGGACCATTCATTAGTGGGACCATTCATTATTGTGGACCATTTATTATTGCACCATTTGTTATTTGGGACCATTCATGATTGGGACCATTCATTCTTGGGCCCATTCATTATTGGGAACCATTCAGTATTGGGACCATTCGTTATTTAGACCATTTGTTATTGGGACCATTCGTTATTGGGACCATTCATAATTGAGACCATTCATAATTGAGACCATTCATAATTGAGACCATTCATAATTGAGACCATTCATAATTGAGACCATTCATAATTGATTGAGACCATTCATTATTGAGACCATTCATTATTGGAGACCATTCATTATTGGGACCATTCATTATTGAGGACCATTCATTATTGGGAACCATTTGTTAATTAGACCATTTGTTAATGAGATCATTTGTGAGTGGGCCATTCATTATTGGGACAATTCATTATTGGGGATCATTCATTATTGTGGACAATTTATTATTGAACCATTCATTATTAAGACCATTCATTATTGGGACCATTCATTAAAAGGGACCATTCATTATTGGGGACCATTCATTAATGGGGACCATTCATTATTGGGACCATTCATTATTGGCACCATTCATTATTGGGGATCATTCATTATTAGGACCATTCATTAGTGGGACCATTCATTATTGTGGACCATTTATTATTGCACCATTTGTTATTTGGGACCATTCATGATTGGGACCATTCATTCTTGGGCCCATTCATTATTGGGAACCATTCAGTATTGGGACCATTCGTTATTTAGACCATTTGTTATTGGGACCATTCGTTATTGGGACCATTCATTATTTAGACCATTTCTTATTGGGACCATTCGTTATTGGGACCATTCATGATTGGGACCATTCATTATTGGGACCATTCATTATTGGGAACCATTCATTATTGGGACCATTCGTTATTTAGACCATTTGTTATTGGGATCATTCGTTATTGGGACCATTCATGATTGGGACCATTCATTATTGGGACCATTCATTATTGGGAACCATTCATTATTGGGACCATTTGTTATTTAGACCATTTGTTATTGGGACCATTTGTTATTGGGACCATTCGTTATTGGGACCATTCGTTATTGGGGACCATTCATTATTGGGATCATTCATTATTGGGGACCATTCATTATTGGGACAATTCATTATTGGGACCATTCATTACTGGGACCATTCATCATCATGTTATCAAATCAATAGCTATGACAAAGCACCATTCTTAGTGGAAGCTATTTATTTTTAACTGTAATATAATGAACAAAATATTAAACATATCTTATTACAAAGTTGATACACTTTGGTAAAGTATTGGACGCGAAAAATGCCATCGTTATTCTATTTTAAAAATACAATTTGTACAATAAAAACACAAGTTATATTATACACCACAAGCAAGCACATCATGCTCCAAATCAGGGCCTTTTGATTACCGTGGGTAATTCAAAATCCAGCATCATTTAACCCTTTACCCAACGAATCGCCCGCATCCGCCTGTGTAATATGCAGATTCCGCAGCTGAAAAAATATTATTTTTCGAAAAATTTCAACAAAACCATATCATGTGACCCCTCTTTGGAACGAGCTCATCGAGCTCGTTCCGAAGAGGGGTCACATGATATGGTTTTGTTGAAATATTTTGAAAAAAATTAAAAAACGATATTTAAAATAATAAATTTTGAAATCGTCTGTGTTGGGTAAAGGGTTAAACACAAAAAAAAAAAATCATACTTACCGCTATTGACCACAGTCTGATGAAAGAATCTTGATGTAATGTTACAATGACTGGATCAAAATTCTGTATTGTGATATTAGCTGTACCATTCATTAAATCCACATCCTCCTTTCCATCATCTCCTTGATAAAAGTGAAAAATGAAAGTGTCAATGACACTGTAGCTTAACTTTACTGTGTGTTGTGTTTGATGAAAAGGATAATGTTCAATGCTTATGAAAGGACTATGAAATATGACAAGAATTGTGATAATTGGGAAGATGTTAATTCTGTTCCCCGCTATGCTATGTTTTCAATAAAAATAATTTGAGGTGACTGTACTATAGGACTGAGGGGTGGGTTAATGTGGCCCTCACAGTTAATGTATGTCAACCAAAGTTACCAAATTACAGTAAAATTGTTCCAAAAAGAGGCATCCTATCAAGTTACAATGAAATCCCTTCATAAATTTGGCCTATAGACTGTGCTAAAGGTTTTTGAGCATAGGGCCTGTGTAGCCATCATGGTTGACCCATCACAACCAAAAGGGGACATCCTCATGTAAACATAAAACTGAGTCATCCTACAAAGTTACAATGAAATCCCTTCATAAATACGATCTTTAGTCTGTGCTAAAGGGTTTGGAGTTTTGGGCTCGGGCAGCCATCAAGTTGAATGATTGTGACCAAAAGAGGTCATTCTCAACTAGACATTATCTGGAGTCATCTTTCCAAGTTACAATAAAATCCCTTCATCAATACGACCTGTAGACTGTGGTAAAGGTTTTCGGGCTTCGGGCCCCTGTAGCCATCACAGTTGACCGAGCGCGACCAAAAGGGGACATTCTCATGTAGACATTATATGGAGTCATCCAACTAAGTTACAATGAAATCCATTCATAAATAGGAAATGTAGACTGTGCTAAAGGGTTTTGGGCTCGGGCAGCCGTCACTACATTGTGTCCTCAGGTAAGACACTTAATCTTGATTGCCCATAGGACATCATGGTGCCGTGTACTAAGTTCATCCTTTATCCAAAACAACATCAGATTTACGTCCTTTTCATGAATGTTTAATCCTTTAATGCCACGCCCACTTTAGCCATATATGGAGGACTGATAAGATTTATGGCATACTTGTAACTCTATCATCTAATTAATTGTTGGAAAGAGTTCTTTGAGCCCTTTCCAACAATTAATCGGGTGGTAGGTTAGATCTGCACATACCAGAACGTACAGATAATCATCATAAAATAGGTGACAATCGTCACTTTTGGCATCATAAGAGTTAATATCATCCAATACATTGAATGCTCACTCTGAAAATATATGGAAATACATTCTCCCACTAAAACCATAGAGCCAAAACCGTGTTGACGACTTGCCAAATTCACAAAAGTTTTGGCCGAACTGTGTGTTGATATCAACAGACATCAACGACTCAGTGACGCATGGAAAAGGTGCGCGATTACTCTTGCGCACCACCGCTCACACAGAAATTGTCCAAGGTGCATGAATAATCACTCGCCTCTATTCTTGGGTGTGTTTTCATCCTTGTGAGTTGTGAAAACAAAAACATTTAATTAAGTTTTGATGTTGGGAAATTTTTAATAATCACTCACAATTTGTTGCGTTTAAAGTACAATTCCAAACAATTTCCTTTTCATTGTAATGAACATGACACACAGTAGTTCTCTTATACATCCACACACGACACTCTAACAGTAAGAAGGTTGGACATTGACAACTCGCCCAGAGTTTACTGTCGCCACAAAACGAACACGTATGTTCAGATAAAAAAAAAAGGTGGCCATTCTGAGAAACGTTTTAATACTTCTGTGTTTTTTTTTATGAAAGGCATGCAGAATGTTGCCCTGTTCCTTATTATTTTTTATGCACATGACACCTGTCACTCCAATTCACCACTGACACAAATTAATGTGCACGATTTTGAATTTAAGCATCCATTTTCCACGATTTTAATAATCTGTCATTTAAAATCCAGAACTAATTTTAGTGGGTTTACATATATTTTCACCATCAAAATTTCTCTCAGTGTTCAGTTGTATCCGATATCTATGGTTGTATTCATACATTCATTTCGAGGGACGCTTGGCGATGGAAAATGTTTCCAAAATTTTTTTACATGCCATAATATATAGTTCACATCAGATTATCTAGCTCTTACAAGTTAAAAGTTCATTTTGGGAATTCTGGAAATAAATTTAATAAACAAACACTAGATTTCAAGCTTGTAATTTTATTTTGAACCACAGGCAAACAATAACATTAACTTCAGTATATTTATAAAATAAATTCACTTTGAATGTACAATTCAATAGTATTAAAAAATGAAGTTAACCCCCTGCACACTGATGTCAAAATATATAGATTTTATTTCAGAAACTAGAACTTACCTGACATATGTTCAGAATAGCCCTTCCCGGCTCCGTATAACTCGCCCGTATGCCATTCCGGTATAAGAATTTTTAATCCAACCGGAAGAGACCATACGGGAAGCATATGTAACTTCCTCCCTGAAGACAGAATCCTTTCTGGCGCCCGAAAGCCAAGAAGTGTATTTTTTTCTCTTGTTTATGTGTTTTTTCACTATGAGTTTGGACGAATCGTCTTCATCATCGAATTCTTCATCAAGCTCTAACAAGAATACGATGTCAAGAACGAAAGCTTTGGAGAAAGAAATGACTTTCCAGAAACGTAAAATGTCGCAGTTCGAATCGACTTTATCAAAAATTCTCGAAGCTGTCGAGTCTAACAAATCAGAAAATCACACAGTTACCTCAGCTCGTCGAGCTAATGTCGAGGTACGTGAGGAGGGTGTCAGCTTTGTTGATGAGCAGTGCCCCTCTGCAGCGCAATCAGATTGTCAAGATCAGGACTTTCTTTCCATTAACGTGGACGATTCTGAAAAACGTCAAGTGTGTGACGGTAACACAGAAGGTGATAACAATGTTATGCCTAAAATGAAAGGTTTACTGGACATTTTTGGTGAAGATGCGCTCACAAAATCGTCTGATGATAAATCGGGACTAAAATTGGATACTTCACAGAAATTAGTTCTGGAAAATAGTTGGCATGCCAAGGAACCAAATTTTCTTACAGCTTTTTCTGAGGACACTAAGTCGAGCTTCCCGCTTGATAAAGACACTGAAAGTTTTCTTCAGGTTCCTCATTTAGATGACTTAGTAGAAAGAGGTCTCATTAAAAAATACGGCAATAAAGCAGCCTTTTCTAAAGTGTCAAAGTCTCTTCATTCCACTCCATATAAAGAAACTGAGAAACTGGCCTATAGGGGTCAAATGGCTTCTCAAGTTGGCATTCAAGCAATTTTATATATACAACAAGGACTAGGTAATTTGTTAAGCTTACTCCAGAGTGGGGTGGACTTCGATGATGCGCTACAGCCTGTGCGGGATATTTTTGCCATGTCGACGAAATGTCTAGATCAGTTAGGTAGATCTGGTGCATTTTTTCAACTGATTCGTCGTCAGATGGCCATTGCGGATGCTGACTTATTCAAGATGAATTTATCGAAAGACATGATTGCTCTTCCTTTAAACAATGACGGTGTGTTTGGTTCTCTTGTCGAGAAATTTTTGAAAGATAGGAAAGAAAAGGACAAGACTTTAGACGATCTTCTTACCGGTGTGGGCAAGAAACAACAAACGAATAAACGGCAAATATCTGACCGTGCCACAGATTATACAACTACGTCGGCTAAACGACAGTACCAACCATCTTCTTCATCTTTCACACCTAGATTTGACAGTAGAAACCAGAATAACACTAGGGGCAATTATGGATCTTCTCTTTCTAATTTTCGGATCCCTAAGAAAGGATCATACTCCAACTCTAACCGCTCAAACAACAACAGAGGGAAAAGATGACTCGGTGAGTATTTTAACCGTACCTCTACATCCGGAGATACCGGTAGGCGGTCGGTTGTCTCATTTCCTACCTCAGTGGGAAAAGATAACATCGGACAAATGGATTCTATCTGTTATTCGTCTTGGTTACAAACTGGAATTTTCACATCTTCCTCCTTTCCAAGGAGTGAAAGAGACACATGTCAGTGCTCAAAAATTAATTATTTTAAAAGAAGAAGTAAAAAATTTATTAAGTTTAAATGCAATAGAAATTGTTCCAAAACGACAGATAGAACAAGGTTTTTACAGTACACTCTTTCTCACTCAGAAAAAGAATGGGAAATGGCGGCCTGTAATAAACCTAAAGCCTTTGAATCGGTATCTCCAGAAAGAGCATTTCAAAATGGACACGGTAACAAAAGTTTTAAACCTAGTTCAACCAAACGATTGGGCTTTTTCACTCGACCTTCAGGATGCATATTTTCACATCCCAATATTCCCGGCGCATCGCAAATACCTCCGGTTTTCGGTCAACCAAGTCGAATACCAGTGGCTGGTGCTTTGCTTCGGCCCAACGTCCAGTCCTCGTTGCTTTACAAAAATTGTATCAATAGTAACAGGCTTTCTCAGAAAGAGAAGTATACGACTAGCAGTTTATCTCGACGACTGGCTTATCCTGAATCAACTAAGAAACAATCTTTTAGTTCAAAAAGATTTTATTCTAAACACTCTCCGCAAGTTAGGTTTTCTCATAAATGTAAAAAAATCAGAATTGACCCCATCGCAGGAACTTACGTACCTGGGAGTGGTGTTCAATTTCAAACAAAACTTAGTACATCCAACAGTGGAAAGAGTAACAAGTATCAGAGAGTCTGTAAAGAAAATACTTTCCTCTCAAGTCTCGGCCAAACATTACCTTCAAACACTAGGGAAAATAGCTTCATGCATCGATATAATACCTCATGCTCGTTTGTTCATGAGACCCATCCAACTACATCTACTGCGACATTGGAGAGCAGCATACATGTCTTTAGACACACCTATACCTTATACACACAGGCTACAATGCCATCTGCTATGGTGGTGCAATTCAGCAAACATGTTAAAGGGCCGATCACTACTCCCACGATCGCCACAGGCTACAGTCACGACCGATGCCTCTCGGAACGGTTGGGGGGGCCATTTCAATGGGCTGACAATCCAAGGGACCTGGACCGCAGCTTACAGAGATTGGCATATCAACAATCTAGAATTAGAAGCAGTATTTTTGACGATAAAAAATTTTACTCCTCAATTGGCAAACAAACATATTCTGATTCGATCGGACAATACAACAGTGGTCCAATACATCAACAGACAAGGGGGTACTCATTCGGTACATTTATGCTCCAAGGCATGGGAACTTTGGACTCATGCATTGGAACACAACATGTATCTTACAGCAGCTCATGTAGCAGGCAAGCTAAATCGTCTAGCCGACCAACTGAGCCGCTACAAAATTTTAGAATCGGAATGGGAGTTACATCCGCAGGTAGTGAACAAGATATTCCAGCAGTGGGGTCAACCATTACTAGACCTATTTGCCACACACAACAACAAAAAAACGGTGATTTTTGCCTCGTGGTTTCCACATCCACAGGCCTGGACAGTAGATGCTCTAGCAGTCTCGTGGGAACATCTGTTTGCATATGCGTTCCCCCCATTCAATCTACTGGCACGAACTCTCAAACACTTCCTCCAGTTTCCTTGCGAGTTGATTCTGATTGCACCCCTGTGGCCGAAGCAGCATTGGTTTCCACTGCTCCTTCAATCATCCATAGAGTGTCCGATTCTACTCCCAGTGACAACGACTCTCTTGACCCAGCATCAGTTCAAAGTGGAACATCCCAATCCAGCAATTTTGAACCTATGTGCATGGCGTCTATCAACGAACCATTTGAAACAAGCAGCCTTTCAGGAAAGACTAAAGAGTTGTACCTTGCCTCATGGCGAAAGGGAACTCAACGTGATTATAAATGCAAATACAAAAAATTCAGTAGCTGGTGTCGTGAACGGGAAATTAATCCCCATCAGGCATCTTTAAACACCTGCGCGGACTTTTTAGCCTCGCTGTTTAATGAAGGTCTGCAATACAGAACTATTTCGGGTTATCGCTCAATGTTATCTGCCCTCCTTCCAAGAGCAGACAACTTTCCTGTCGGCCAACACCCACATATAGTTCGTTTACTACGGGGAGTCTTCAATTCAAGACCTCCCGAGAAGTTATTGTATAAAATTCCTGATTGGGATCTAGTTTTGGTACTTAACAAACTACAGGAACATCCTTTTGAACCTATTGAGAAAATCTCATTAAAATACCTGACTTGGAAAACAGTGTTTCTAATATCGTTAACCACTTTCCGTCGATGTAGCGATATTCAAGCACTACATTTAGGGGAAGGGTTAGCTAGAGTTCAAAACAAAGGGATTACATTTATACGCAAAGGTCTGTCCAAACAAGACAGGATGGCCCATCTAAGTTGCTCAATTTTTGTTCCTACTTTTGCAGACAATCCATTACTAGATCCCAAGAGGGTTCTGACTACCTACATGGAGAGGACGAAGGGATTTCGTCATTTGGATGCTCAGGGTCCCACCCAGTTATTCTTGACTATAAATAAACCACACAATGCTGTGTCTGCTCAGACAATTTCACATTGGATTACTGAGACAATTAAAAAAGCTTATTCTCTTAGTTCCAGAGAGAAGACAGAAAAGATTAAAGGACATTCGACTCGTGCAATAGGACCATCATGGGCATTATTTCAAGGAGCTAATCTGAAAGACATATTAGCTGGAGCAGATTGGAGTAATCCGTCAACGTTCATAAATTTCTATTTACGTGATGTACATACTTGTGTTCTAAGGGTTTAATGAATCCTGTTCTGACGAGTTGAATTTGTGATTGTTCAGATGGTTTGGAGAAAGATTAGGAAATTATATTGATAACAGTTGAGATATAAATAGTGTATATATGTTATCTGCAGCAAAAAAAAAAAAAAAAAAAAAAAAATTATTATTAAAAAGAAAAGAAATGATAATGGTTGTTTTCCAACCAAAGACGTCCACGTCATAGACCACAGCACAGAGGCACGCTGAAATCAAAACTATTCTGAACATATGTCAGGTAAGTTCTAGTTTCTGAAATAAAATTTAGAAATTTGATTTCAAGTTATAATTTTGTGAAGAAACTATACTTACCTGACATATGTACCTCCCTCCCACCTCCCCTATCTGACGTGTCCTTTTGGCTTTCGGTCGCCAGAAGGATACTGTCTTCAGGGAGGAAGTTACATATGCTTTCGGTATGGTCTCTTCCGGTTGGATTAAAAATTCTTATACCGGAATGGCATACGGGCGAGTTATACGGAGCCGGGAAGGGCTATTCTGAACATATGTCAGATAAGTATAGTTTCTTCACAAAATTATAACTTGAAATCAAATTTCTAAATTTGAAGTAGCCATTTTTCCCATAATGCAACTGGGAATTTAACCAATTCAATCTTGTTTGACAGAGCTCATTGAGCTCTGTCAAACAAGATTGAATTGGTTAAATTTCTAGTTGCATTATGGGAAATATTCACACCCTGAACTTTAGATATTTCGACATCAGTGTGCAGGGGGTTAAACATTGAAATCAACACTCTCAATCAAAATCACTCTCCGCACATTTTTCACTCTCGCAAACTTTATTTGAGGCGAGCGATTTTCCACTCATCTCCATTTTGCTCCCATTTGTCACCGACCACTGAAAACATACAATTAGTCGGATTTTGATTTATCTGATTAGTATAAATATTAATCTATTGAGCTAAAAAATATAGAAACCTTGTGTATTTTTCTTTTTTGACTTGTATGTTTGTTTTAAGGGAGTTTAATAACAGCCAGGGACACATCGAGGACAGTTTTATGGGTGGAGGAAGCCAGACTACCTGGAGAAAACCAGTGAGCAGTGGTGAGCAACTCTGAGAGACGTCATCGTACTAACTCAACCCAAGCAGAGTTAGGAGCAGTTGAAGGCAAGTGTACTATCGACAAATAGTTGAGATGAAACCCCCCAAAAAGCAGTGAACTAGACCAATCATCCAAAGGTCGGTGTCCAAAATTTCCTAGCTGACGGTTACGTGAGTACGAAGTTATGAGTGTCATCATTTTGCCATTTTAATGAAAATGTAAAAAATGGGTACGTCAGCGTGTTCACTGAACTTGGCAGCATTGGAGCACAGTTCTTTTTAGTGTTGAATCACAATTTTGTCTATGGCACGCTGATGGTAGGGCAAGAGTGCATCGCCAACGAGGAGAATGGTTTTCTGATGCTTGCATGTAGGAATGTTGCTGTTTCGGAGGGGGTAGTGTAATGGTTTGGGTACGAATTTCCTTGCACCATTGACGCACTTGATCTTCATCACTGGTAATCTGAATGGACAGTGATATAGGGACAAAATTCTTAATGCTGTTTATGTCTCATTGTTCAACACTAATGTCGGCTTGCAGTTATTCCAGCAAGACAATGCCTGATGTCATGACTTTCTTATAAATTGAGTTCATGGTTGGAATCAAATAAGAATTCTTCCAGCAGCTGAAGCACATGAATGAATGCACACAACGAAACACTGACAAGTGATTTATCAAAACCAGGTGAAACATTCCAGGAGCAAGATCTCTCTGTTAACCCTCTACACACTAATGTCAAAATACCAATGTTTTCAGCAGCGAATTTTTCCCACAATGCAAGTGAGAATTTCAAAAAATTATATCTTGTTTGGCAGAGCTCGTTGAGCTCTGCCAAACAAGATATAATTTGTTAAATTTTTCATACTACTTGGGCAATAGGGAGTCAGTGATGAAAATTTTAAAATACTACCAGAATGCTAGGAGTTAAATGTACCCTATAACAGGAGAATCAGGCTCTTGCAGGATAACCTTTTTTCTTTTAACAATTGTTAACATGTTAGGAGACGTGGAATGTGTCTGACTAGCATCTCAATATTGTTCTATGAAAGCTAGCTGAAGAGTATATTTATTATTATTTATTTATTGGTGTTTAAGGTCACATACTTATGCACAATGGCTAATCATGACCATGGCAGTTTTACGGGTGGAGGAAGCCGGAGTACCCGGAGAGAACCACAGAGCAACGACGAGCAGCTCCCCAACATCGTAACTTCATACTGCAGCACAGAAAGGGTTAGATTGGATGAAGACATGTGCACCATCGACGTGAAGTATGCCTTAGTACATGGTGTCATCGTGCCTCAATGTGGACAATCAGAGTTAAGTGCCTTGCCCAAGGACACAATCCGGAAGTCCGAATCGATGGCTCAGACAGTCACCCATCAGAGGACTAACCGGGCTCGATGTTGCTTAACTTTGGTGATCTGTCGACAACCAGTTACCGCAATGCCCCCCCCCTCCCCCCCCCCCCCCCAGCTGAAGTAGATCTCTCATTAGCAGATATATAGGAAAGAGGTGAGTGCCTCCCTGATTCCTTATGTATGCGACGATTGTCTAATTGTAGAAGAGAAAACCTAAGCCTGACAGCAAGATGAATCACTAAAAATTCCTAGTGAGTGAACTGCAGCATTGCTGTACCTCTGACCACAGGCCTTGAATCTGTAGAATCAGTGTCATTCCCAAATCCTGCATACTGTAATAATCAAATATGGGTTAGAACGGCTAGGGAAATTTCTTGTGAGAGCCATGAAACATTTGTCACATAGCATCACATTGTGAATGCACTCATTAAAGTGAATCATACTGACTAGTGAGTTGACATTCGGTCTCTGTCTCTGAAGTAGCATAGTGATAAAACTGGAAGACCCAACGACTGAAGAAGCTGCATAAAAGGATGGTGTGTGTGTGTGTGGGGGGTGGGGGGGGGGGGCAGAGGGCGGAGGGGGTGGTGGCTCAGTAGGTAAGGTGCAGGCTGCAAGCCAAGAGGTCCTTGGTTCGAATTCCACCTACGGCAACTGCATTGTGTCCTTGGGCAAGACACTTCAGGCCCATTGCCCACAAGGGGGCACTGTGGCATTGTGTACTAAGGTGTACTGCATGTCGATGGTGCATTTGTCTTCACCCAATGCTAACCCTGCTTGTGTGGAGTTAGTATGTTGGGGAGCTGACAGTTGCTTGCCATTGCTTGGTGGTTCTCTTCAGGTACTCCGGCTTCCTCCACCCGTAAAACTGTCATGGTCATGATTAGCCATTGTGCAGAAATATGTGAACACCAATAAATAAATAATAAAAGGATGGATATCGTTCTCCAGAAGAGAAAAGTTTTAATGCCTCCAGGGAATGTTGTCTGGATACACTCAAGAAAACACTGAAGTACACACCTAGGGTACGGCATACGCAGATTCATAAGACGGGCGAAGGCACAAAGAGCTAAAATAAAACTGAGATGCATTCTTGAACTGGTAGACAAAATGTTTTCGGTAAATATCAGGAAGAGAAGATTAAATCAATTCTACTTCTGAAATTAACTCACTAGTAACGTTATCATGCTGGCATTGACTTCTGACGTTCTGATGTCATTACCGCAATGATCTACTGGATTGAGATTATGTGATAAAAATAAATTTTTCATTTTCTACCGACAAGTCATGTTAGAGGAAAAGTTAATAGAATATTAGTTAACCCTTTACCCAACGTAACAACCAAAACCGACCATCTCTATTCTAAAAAATCGCCAATTAATTTTCATTATTTTTTTTCATTTTTTGTCTCAAAAACATAGGTTATGACCTCTGGTTGGAACGAGCTCATCAAGCTCGTTCCAATGAGGGGTGATAACCTATGTATTTGAGACAAAAACTGAAAAAAATTAGTTATTTAAGAATTTTTTTGCAAGTGTCGTCTACTTTTCGTGTTAAGTAAAGGGTTAATCTTTCTATTTATCATCATATATTCATGTTCGAGGAAAAGTTAATAGCGTTCAACTGATTACCAAACATGGCCACTGATCGATTACTGGTTATTTGAGCTCACAATCGGCCGATTCCAATGCTGATTCTGATTGTAAATCTGTGTCCTACTAAACAAGTCAAGGCTGGCAAAGAACTACATAAAATTGAACATATTTTACAGTGTTTACAGTCCATTCACTACTAGATAAGTCGAGACTCGAAAGAAGTACAATAAAATTGAACATATTTCAGTGTTAAACTCTGTTGACTCAGGCCCAGTAAAATTACAAGTCGCGCACCCTTGGGTGGTAAACGTGGCTCTCAGAGAGCCACGTTTACCACTCCAGTATGCACAACTGGTAATTTTGATTGCGACCTAAGTCAATGAAGTGCGACCTTCACTGTTAGGGTGTGACATGGTGATTGCAGCAAATATGCTCAGTTGTAAGCTTTACATGTCGTTTAACTTGTATATCCCATAAAGGGGCGTTTAGATAGATTAAGAATACACACTGTGGTGGTTTTTCAACTTTATTGAATGGTATCATTGACATCATTTTACATTAACAATTGAACAATCGCAGAAGATAATAAAATGCGGTTAATGAATCATCACAAAATACTTTGCAACAATCGGTTGAACCGATGTTTAAACAGCGATTGCCATTGTCATCTGATTGCCAACAATCTGCCAATTGGGGTGGCCGATTCTGATCATTGGTTGAACACTAAACGTTAAAAGAATATTAGTTTATCTTTCTCTCTTCATCATCATATAATCTTACTGACTTTGTTGTTCTACCAACAAGTCATAGAATACTCTTACTGACTTTGTTGTTCTACCTGCAAGTAACGTTAGAGGAACGTTAATAGAATATTCTTACTGACTTTGTTGTTCTACCTACAAGTCATGTTAGAGGAAAAGTTAATGGAATATTCTTACTGACTTTGTTGTTCTACCTACAAGTCATTTTAGAGGAAATGTTCATAGAATATTCTTACTGACTTTGTTGTTCTACCTACAAGTCATGTTAGAGGAAACGTTCATAGAATATTCTTACTGACTTTGTTGTTCTACCTACAAGTCATGTTAGAGGAACGTTAATAGAATATTCTTACTGACTTTGTTGTTCTACCTACAAGTCATGTTAGAGGAAAAGTTAATGGAATATTCTTACTGACTTTGTTGTTCTACCTACAAGTCATGTTAGAGGAAATGTTCATAGAATATTCTTACTGACTTTGTTGTTCTACCTACAGGTCATGTTAGAGGAAATGTTCAAAGAATACTCTTACTGACTTTGTTGTTCTACCTACAAGTCATGTTAGAGGAAATGTTCATAGAATATTCTTACTGACTTTATTGTTTTACCTACAAGTCATGTTAGAGGAAATGTATATAGAATATTCTTACTGACTTTGTTGTTCTACCTACAAGTCATGTTAGAGGAACGTTAATAGAATATTCTTACTGACTTTGTTGTTCTACCTACAAGTCATGTTAGAGGAAAAGTTAATGGAATATTCTTACTGACTTTGTTGTTCTACCTACAAGTCATTTTAGAGGAAATGTTCAAAGAATACTCTTACTGACTTTGTTGTTCTACCTACAAGTCATGTTAGAGGAAATGTTCATAGAATATTCTTACTGACTTTGTTGTTCTACCTACAAGTCATGTTAGAGGAACGTTAATAGAATATTCTTACTGACTTTGTTGTTCTACCTACAAGTCATGTTAGAGGAAAAGTTAATGGAATATTCTTACTGACTTTGTTGTTCTACCTACAAGTCATTTTAGAGGAAATGTTCAAAGAATACTCTTACTGACTTTGTTGTTCTACCTACAAGTCATGTTAGAGGAAATGTTCATAGAATATTCTTACTGACTTTGTTGTTCTACCTACAAGTCATGTTAGAGGAACGTTAATAGAATATTCTTACTGACTTTGTTGTTTTACCTACAAGTCATGTTAGAGGAAATGTATATAGAATATTCTTACTGACTTTGTTGTTCTACCTACAAGTCATGTTAGAGGAACGTTAATAGAATATTCTTACTGACTTTGTTGTTCTACCTACAAGTCATGTTAGAGGAAAAGTTCATAGAATATTCTTACTGACTTTGTTGTTCTACCTACAAGTCATGTTAGAGGAAATGTTCATAGAATATTCTTACTGACTTTGTTGTTCTACCTACAAGTCATGTTAGAGGAACGTTAATAGAATATTCTTACTGACTTTGTTGTTCTACCTACAAGTCATGTTAGAGGAAAAGTTAATAGAATATTCTTACTGACTTTGTTGTTCTACCTACAAGTCATGTTAGAGGAACGTTAATAGAATATTCTTACTGACTTTGTTGTTCTACCTACAAGTCATGTTAGAGGAAAAGTTCATAGAATATTCTTACTGACTTTGTTGTTCTACCTACAAGTCATGTTAGAGGAAATGTTCATAGAATATTCTTACTGACTTTGTTGTTCTACCTACAAGTCATGTTAGAGGAACGTTAATAGAATATTCTTACTGACTTTGTTGTTCTACCTACAAGTCATGTTAGAGGAAAAGTTAATAGAATATTCTTACTGACTTTGTTGTTCTACCTACAAGTCATGTTAGAGGAACGTTAATAGAATATTCTTACTGACTTTGTTGTTCTACCTACAAGTCATGTTAGAGGAAATGTTCATAGAATACTCTTACTGACTTTGTTGTTCTACCTACAAGTCATGTTAGAGGAACGTTAATAGAATATTCTCACTGACTTTGTTGTTCTACCTACAAGTCAAGTTAGAGGAAAAGTTCATAGAATATTCTAACTGACTTTGTTGTTCTACCTACAAGTCATGTTAGAGGAAACATTCATAGAATATTCTTACTGACTTTGTTGTTCTACCTACAAGTCATGTTAGAGGAACGTTAATAGAATATTCTTACTGACTTTGTTGTTCTACCTACAAGTCATGTTAGAGGAAAAGTTCATAGAATATTCTTACTGACTTTGTTGTTCTACCTACAAGTCATGTTAGAGGAACGTTAATAGAATATTCTTACTGACTTTGTTGTTCTACCTACAAGTCATGTTAGAGGAAATGTTCATAGAATATTCTTACTGACTTTGTTGTTCTACCTACAAGTCATGTTAGAGGAAATGTTCATAGAATATTCTTACTGACTTTGTTGTTCTACCTACAAGTCATGTTAGAGGAAATGTTCATAGAATACTCTTACTGACTTTGTTGTTCTACCTACAAGTCATGTTAGAGGAACGTTAATAGAATATTTTTACTGACTTTGTTGTTCTACCTACAAGTCATGTTAGAGGAAAAGTTAATAGAATATTCTTACTGACTTTGTTGTTCTACCTACAAGTCATGTTAGAGGAACGTTAATAGAATATTCTTACTGACTTCGTTGTTCTACCTACAAGTCATGTTAGAGGAAATGTTCATAGAATATTCTTACTGACTTTGTTGTTCTACCTACAAGTCATGTTAGAGGAAATGTTCATAGAATATTCTTACTGACTTTGTTGTTCTACCTACAAGTCATGTTAGAGGAACGTTAATAGAATATTCTTACTGACTTTGTTGTTCTACCTACAAGTCATGTTAGAGGAAATGTTCATAGAATATTCTTACTGACTTTGTTGTTCTACCTACAAGTCATGTTAGAGGAACGTTAATAGAATATTCTTACTGACTTTGTTGTTCTACCTACAAGTCATGTTAGAGGAAATGTTCATAGAATATTCTTACTGACTTTGTTGTTCTACCTACAAGTCATGTTAGAGGAACGTTAATAGAATATTCTTACTGACTTTGTTGTTCTACCTACAAGTCATGTTAGAGAAAATGTTCATAGAATATTCTTACTGACTTTGTTGTTCTACCTACAAGTGATGTTAGAGGAATGTTAATAGAATATTCTTACTGACTTTGTTGTTCTACCTACAAGTCATGTTAGAGGAAATGTTCATAGAATATTCTTACTGACTTTGTTGTTCTACCTACAAGTCATGTTAGAGGAAATGTTCATAGAATATTCTTACTGACTTTGTTGTTCTACCTACAAGTCATGTTAGAGGAAATGTTCATAGAATATTCTTACTGACTTTGTTGTTCTACCTACAAGTCATGTTAGAGGAACGTTAATAGAATATTCTTACTGACTTTGTTGTTCTACCTACAAGTCATGTTAGAGGAAATGTTCATAGAATATTCTTACTGACTTTGTTGTTCTACCTACAAGTCATGTTAGAGGAACGTTAATAGAATATTCTTACTGACTTTGTTGTTCTACCTACAAGTCATGTTAGAGGAAATGTTCATAGAATATTCTTACTGACTTTGTTGTTCTACCTACAAGTCATGTTAGAGGAACGTTAATAGAATATTCTTACTGACTTTGTTGTTCTACCTACAAGTCATGTTAGAGAAAATGTTCATAGAATATTCTTACTGACTTTGTTGTTCTACCTACAAGTGATGTTAGAGGAATGTTAATAGAATATTCTTACTGACTTTGTTGTTCTACCTACAAGTCATGTTAGAGGAAATGTTCATAGAATATTCTTACTGACTTTGTTGTTCTACCTACAAGTCATGTTAGAGGAAATGTTCATAGAATATTCTTACTGACTTTGTTGTTCTACCTACAAGTCATGTTAGAGGAACGTTAATAGAATATTCTTACTGACTTTGTTGTTCTACCTACAAGTCATGTTAGAGGAAATGTTCATAGAATATTCTTACTGACTTTGTTGTTCTACCTACAAGTCATGTTAGAGGAACGTTAATAGAATATTCTTACTGACTTTGTTGTTCTACCTACAAGTCATGTTAGAGGAACGTTAATAGAATATTCTTACTGACTTTGTTGTTCTACCTACAAGTCATGTTAGAGGAAATGTTCATAGAATAATCTTACTGACTTTGTTGTTCTACCTACAAGTCATGTTAGAGGAACGTTAATAGAATATTCTTACTGACTTTGTTGTTCTACCTACAAGTCATGTTAGAGGAAACGTTCATAGAATATTCTTACTGACTTTGTTGTTCTACCTACAAGTCATGTTAGAGGAAACGTTCATAGAATATTCTTACTGACTTTGTTGTTCTACCTACAAGTCATGTTAGAGGAACGTTAATAGAATATTCTTACTGACTTTGTTGTTCTACCTACAAGTCATGTTAGAGGAAATGTTCATAGAATACTCTTACTGACTTTGTTGTTCTACCTACAAGTCATGTTAGAGGAACGTTAATAGAATATTCTTACTGACTTTGTTGTTCTACCTACAAGTCATGTTAGAGGAAATGTTCATAGAATATTCTTACTGACTTTGTTGTTCTACCTACAAGTCATGTTAGAGGAAACATTCATAGAATATTCTTACTGACTTTGTTGTTCTACCTACAAGTCATGTTAGAGGAACGTTAATAGAATATTCTTACTGACTTTGTTGTTCTACCTACAAGTCATGTTAGAGGAAATGTTCATAGAATACTCTTACTGACTTTGTTGTTCTACCTACAAGTCATGTTAGAGGAACGTTAATAGAATATTCTTACTGACTTTGTTGTTCTACCTACAAGTCATGTTAGAGGAAATGTTCATAGAATATTCTTACTGACTTTGTTGTTCTACCTACAAGTCATGTTAGAGGAACGTTAATAGAATATTCTTACTGACTTTGTTGTTCTACCTACAAGTCATGTTAGAGAAAATGTTCATAGAATATTCTTACTGACTTTGTTGTTCCACCTACAAGTGATGTTAGAGGAATGTTAATAGAATATTCTTACTGACTTTGTTGTTCTACCTACAAGTCATGTTAGAGGAAACACTCATAGAATATTCTTACTGACTTTGTTGTTCTACCTACAAGTCATGTTAGAGGAAATGTTCATAGAATATTCTTACTGACTTTGTTGTTCTACCTACAAGTCATGTTAGAGGAACGTTAATAGAATATTCTTACTGACTTTGTTGTTCTACCTACAAGTCATGTTAGAGGAAATGTTCATAGAATATTCTTACTGACTTTGTTGTTCTACCTACAAGTCATGTTAGAGGAACGTTAATAGAATATTCTTACTGACTTTGTTGTTCTACCTACAAGTCATGTTAGAGGAACGTTAATAGAATATTCTTACTGACTTTGTTGTTCTACCTACAAGTCATGTTAGAGGAAATGTTCATAGAATAATCTTACTGACTTTGTTGTTCTACCTACAAGTCATGTTACAGGAACGTTAATAGAATATTCTTACTGACTTTGTTGTTCTACCTACAAGTCATGTTAGAGGAAACGTTCATAGAATATTCTTACTGACTTTGTTGTTCTACCTACAAGTCATGTTAGAGGAAACGTTCATAGAATATTCTTACTGACTTTGTTGTTCTACCTACAAGTCATGTTAGAGGAACGTTAATAGAATATTCTTACTGACTTTGTTGTTCTACCTACAAGTCATGTTAGAGGAAATGTTCATTGAATACTCTTACTGACTTTGTTGTTCTACCTACAAGTCATGTTAGAGGAACGTTAATAGAATATTCTTACTGACTTTGTTGTTCTACCTACAAGTCATGTTAGAGGAAATGTTCATAGAATATTCTTACTGACTTTGTTGTTCTACCTACAAGTCATGTTAGAGGAAACATTCATAGAATATTCTTACTGACTTTGTTGTTCTACCTACAAGTCATGTTAGAGGAACGTTAATAGAATATTCTTACTGACTTTGTTGTTCTACCTACAAGTCATGTTAGAGGAAATGTTCATAGAATACTCTTACTGACTTTGTTGTTCTACCTACAAGTCATGTTAGAGGAACGTTAATAGAATATTCTTACTGACTTTGTTGTTCTACCTACAAGTCATGTTAGAGGAAATGTTCATAGAATATTCTTACTGCCTTTGTTGTTCTACCAACAAGTCATGTTAGAGGAAACGTTCATAGAATATTCTTACTGACTTTGTTGTTCTACCTACAAGTCATGTTAGAGGAACGTTAATAGAATATTCTTACTGACTTTGTTGTTCTACCTACAAGTCATGTTAGAGGAAATGTTCATAGAATATTCTTACTGACTTTGTTGTTCTACCTACAAGTCATGTTACAGGAAACATTCATAGAATATTCTTACTGACTTTGTTGTTCTACCTACAAGTCATGTTAGAGGAAATGTTCATAGAATATTCTTACTGACTTTGTTGTTCTACCTACAAGTCATGCTAGAGGAACGTTAATAGAATATTCTTACTGACTTTGTTGTTCTACCTACAAGTCATGTTAGAGGAAATGTTCATAGAATATTCTTACTGACTTTGTTGTTCTACCTACAAGTCATGCTAGAGGAACGTTAATAGAATATTCTTACTGACTTTGTTGTTCTACCTACAAGTCATGTTAGGGGAAACGTTCATAGAATATTCTTACTGACTTTGTTGTTCTACCTACAAGTCATGTTAGAGGAACGTTAATAGAATATTCTTACTGACTTTGTTGTTCTACCTACAAGTCATGTTAGAGGAAATGTTCATCGAATATTCTTACTGACTTTGTTGTTCTACCTACAAGTCATGTTAAAAGAAAAGTTAATGGAATATTCTTACTGACTTTGTTGTTCTACCTACAAGTCATGTTAGAGGAAACATTCATAGAATATTCTTACTGACTTTGTTGTTCTACCTACAAGTGATGTTAGAGGAACGTTAATAGAATATTCTTAGTGACTTTGTTGTTCTACCTACAAGTCATGTTAGAGGAAATGTTCATAGAATATTCTTACTGACTTTGTTGTTCTACCTACAAGTCATGTTAGAGGAAATGTTCATAGAATATTCTTACTGACTTTGTTGTTCTACCTACAAGTCATGTTAGAGGAAAAGTTAATAGAATATTCTTACTGACTTTGTTGTTCTACCTACAAGTCATGTTAGAGGAAAAGTTAATGGAATATTCTTACTGACTTTGCTGTTCTACCTACAAGTCATGTTAGAGGAAAAGTTCATAGAATATTCTTACTGACTTTGTTGTTCTACCTACAAGTCATGTTAGAGGAAAAGTTAATAGAATATTCTTACTGACTTTGTTGTTCTACCTACAAGTCATGTTAGAGGAAAAGTTAATGGAATATTCTTACAGACTTTGTTGTTCTACCTACAAGTCATGTTAGAGGAACGTTAATAGAATATTCTTACTGACTTTGTTGTTCTATCTACAAGTTATGTTAGAGGAAAAGTTAATAGAATATTCTTACTGACTTTGTTGTTCTACCTACAAGTCATGTTAGAGGAAACGTTAATAGAATATTCTTACTGACTTTGTTGTTCTACCTACAAGTCATGTTAGAGGAACGTTAATAGAATATTCTTACTGACTTTGTTGTTCTACCTACAAGTCATGTTAGAGGAAACGTTAATAGAATATTCTTACTGACTTTGTTTTTCTACCTACAAGTCATGTTAGAGGAAAAGTTAATAGAATATTCTTACTGACTTTGTTGTTCTACCTACAAGTCATGTTAGAGGAACGTTAATAGAATATTCTTACTGACTTTGTTGTTCTACCTACAAGTCATGTTAGAGGAAATGTTCATAGAATATTCTTACTGACTTTGTTGTTCTACCTACAAGTCATGTTAGAGGAACGTTAATAAAATATTCTTACTGACTTTGTTGTCCTACCTACAAGTCATGTTAGAGGAAATGTTCATAGAATATTCTTACTGACTTTGTTGTTCTACCTACAAGTCATGTTAGAGGAACGTTAATAGAATATTCTTACTGACTTTGTTGTTCTACCTACAAGTCATGTTAGAGGAACGTTCATAGAATATTCTTACTGACTTTGTTGTTCTACCTACAAGTCATGTTAGAGGAACGTTAATAGAATATTCTTACTGACTTTGTTGTTCTACCTACAAGTCATGTTAGAGGAAAAGTTAATAGAATATTCTTACTGACTTTGTTGTTCTACCTACAAGTCATGTTAAAGGAACGTTAATAGAATATTCTTACTGACTTTGTTGTTCTACCTACAAGTCATGTTAGAGGAAAAGTTAATGGAATATTCTTACTGACTTTGTTGTTCTACCTACAAGTCATGTTAGAGGAAACATTCATAGAATATTCTTACTGACTTTGTTGTTCTACCTACAAGTCATGTTAGAGGAAACACTCATAGAATATTCTTACTGACTTTGTTGTTCTACCTACAAGTCATGTTAGAGGAAATGTTCATAGAATATTCTTACTGACTTTGTTGTTCTACCTACAAGTCATGTTAGAGGAAATGTTCATAGAATATTCTTACTGACTTTGTTGTTCTACCTACAAGTGATGTTAGAGGAACGTTAATAGAATATTCTTAGTGACTTTGTTGTTCTACCTACAAGTCATGTTAGAGGAAACATTCATAGAATATTCTTACTGACTTTGTTGTTCTACCTACAAGTCTTGTTAGAGGAAACATTCATAGAATATTCTTACTGACTTTGTTGTTCTACCTACAAGTCATGTTAGAGGAAATGTTCATAGAATATTCTTACTGACTTTGTTGTTCTACCTACAAGTCATGTTAGAGGAAACATTCATAGAATATTCTTACTGACTTTGTTGTTCTACCTACAAGTCATGTTAGAGGAAATGTTCATAGAATATTCTTACTGACTTTGTTGTTCTACCTACAAGTCATGTTAGAGGAAATGTTCATAGAATATTCTTACTGACTTTGTTGTTCTACCTACAAGTCATGTTAGAGGAAATGTTCATAGAATATTCTTACTGACTTTGTTGTTCTACCTACAAGTCATGTTAGAGGAAATGTTCATAGAATATTCTTACTGACTTTGTTGTTCTACCTACAAGTCATGTTAGAGGAACGTTAATAGAATATTCTTAGTGACTTTGTTGTTCTACCTACAAGTCATGTTAGAGGAACGTTAATAGAATATTCTTACTGACTTTGTTGTTCTACCTACAAGTCATGTTAGAGGAAAAGTTAATAGAATATTCTTACTGACTTTGTTGTTCTACCTACAAGTCATATTAGAGGAACGTTAATAGAATATTCTTACTGACTTTGTTGTTCTACCTACAAGTCATGTTAGAGGAACGTTAATAGAATATTCTTACTGACTTTGTTGTTCTACCTACAAGTCATGTTAGAGGAAAAGTTAATAGAATATTCTTACTGACTTTGTTGTTCTACCTACAAGTCATGTTAGAGGGAAAGTTCATAGAATATTCTTACTGACTTCGTTGTTCTACCTACAAGTCATGTTAGAGGAAACGTTTATAGAATATTCTTACTGACTTTGTTGTTCTATCTTCAAGTAATGTTAGAGGAAAAGTTAACTCTTTACCTAATGAATCACCCGCGTCCACCAACGTAATTGCAAAATTGAGCACATGAAAAAAATAAATTTTTATAAATATTTCAACAAAACCATATCATGTGACCCCTCATTGGAATGAGCTCGATGAGCTCATTCCAATGAGAGGTCACATGATATGGTTTTGTTGAATTTTTTTTTAATTTTAAAAAATAGAAATTAAAATAATGAATTTTGATATTCTCTGCACTGGGTAAAGGGTTAATAGAATATTAGTTTACCTTTCTCTTTATCATCATATATTCTTACTGATTTTGTTGTTCTGGAAGTATCTGTTTTTTGACTTCCTGTGTCTTCATTTTCCTTAAAAAACATTAAATAATTCTCAATATATCCCATACTCAAGACAATTAGTACTGAATTTATTCTAAAAACATAGAGCTGGTTAACCGAAAAATCTACTCGATGTTGGTTGTCAAAAAAAATGGAAATCACAATCTCGAATGTATGTCAATTCCATGTGTTGACCTCTATCTGTGACCTGGACCTTGATGAGCCAGTCATGAATCCTGTATGTAACACACTTTCTAGTGGTGATATATATGCTGTGTAAGCATGCCTGAAAATAAGCAGACTGTCGTCTGCAAACGGAGGTCCCCAGAGAGTGAATTTGGTGATGCTACCCTGCACAGCAGGGTAGCATCACAAAATTTACCCTCTGTGAACCTCAGTCTGAATCAAGGTCTCAAGCCTAAATAGAAAGATGTACCTAGAGGATAAATTAGCTCGCTGTATGGGATAGCATCAGCAAATTATCCCTCTGGGGACCTCATTTTGGAAATGACAGGTTGCTTATATTCAGGCTTGTGTGTAAGATCCATTGTGTTATCTCCTTCCAGTAAGGACATGAACAAGTTGCATGCTCAATCCATGTGTTGACCCTTACTGTGACCTTGACCTAGGTTGATCGATTTTGAGTTTGTATGTGACAAATTGTCTAGTTGGGTCCATATGTTGTATAAGTTTCGTTGTGATACCTACTTCCACTAAACAATTTTGGCTTGGACTCAAAAATAATTTGTGAATGCTCATGATCATTCCATCTGTTGACCTCTATCTGTGACCTTGACCTTGGTGTGTCGGTTGAGAATTTTGTAAGCAATACACTGTCTAATGGTGGTACATATTATGATGTAATTTTCAATTTGGTATCCCTTCCCATTAAAACGTCATAGCCAGGAAAAGTTGATGGTGCTCATTCCATGTGTGGACCTCTATCTGTGACATTGACCTTGGTGGGTTGGTCATAAATGTTGTACATGACACCCCATCTAGGGACGATACATAACACTGTGTAAGTTTCATTATGATATATAAACAAAATTATGGAAATAGTGTTTCTGGGTGGCCATCTTGAATATCTCGAGTTGCGCAAGATTTATTTACAGAGTGGCATCATTCAGAATTGGATTCAGCGCAAAAGGTAACCTTAGAAATGACCAATAAACTTTTTATTTCCCAACATTGCAAGATTACCCCTTCTGACTGCTGGACTAGACTATTAACTTATTCTCAAAAGTCATTCAAAATATGTTGAATGGAAATGTCCATGCTGAAAACAGATCATATTTCACCCTGCCATAAATTATGAAAACAGATCATCATCCTAACTGACCCTTGACATAAATTTTATTTAGTTATGACTGCAAGTTAAAAATAAAAAAACAGTTGGTTGAAACTGGTCACTCGAAATTTATTAAAACAAAAATGAAGACATTAAAGCATTTCTGACTCCATTTTGGCTGAAAAATCAAACAAAAAATTGAAAATAGTTCTAAACTGAAGTTGTCCTCGATATTGTTGAGTTAAATGGAATGCAAAAATGAAATGCTTCAAAACACACGTTCCATGGGTATTGTGCTGAAACGAAAAGTAATAACTGAGCACATTGGCTGAAAAATCAAAAAAGAAGTCAGACTTGGTTCAAATTCGAACGTAACCTAGTATAAACAATATTTTATTTATGAAAAGATTTCTGAATACCGAAACGAAAGTGCATAGTGCAAGTACAATGTACAATTATCCCATACAGACTAAACATAAAGGGGATTCGGCAGCAATCATTACTGCTTATATAAACTGTATCAATGACCCAGATAATATTTAGTTATAAATGCATACCGCAAATCATCTCAATTGTTCCAAAATTGGTGTTCTTAACCTTTTACCCAACGTAACGCTCAAAACCGGCCAGCGTTATTCTAAAAAATCACCAATTAATTTTCATTTTATTTTTCATCTCAAAAACATTGGTTATGATCCCCCGATGGAATGAGCTCGATGAGCTCATTCCAATGAGGGGTCATAACCTATGTTTTTGAGACAAAAATGAAAAAAAATGAGTTATTCAAGAATTTTTTTGCAAGTGTCGTCTGCTTTTCAGGTTAGGTAAAGGGTTCAATTGTTCTGCACAACATACATGCTTGTCATCATACAATCCAACTTGAAGGTCTCAAGAAACACCAAAACACAGGTCTCCCCTTCCTTTCTATTTAATGCACTGCAAATTATATATACATGAATAATATTGACAATCATACCAAATATCTAAGGTCTAGATCAAAAGACAAAAAAGTTATGCCCCAGACAATGTTTCCCTTAAAAAAAACACATAAATCTGACCTTCAGGTCAAAGGTCAAGGTCACATGAAGGTCACTATGGTACATGACACACTGGCTCATGGTGATACACACCCACATGCCAAATATCTAAGGTCTAGGTCAGAAGACAAAAAAGTTATGCCCCGTACAAGGTTTCCCTTAAAAAGCACATAAATCTGACCTTCAGGTCAAAGGTCAAGGTCACATGAAGGTCACTATGGTATGCAACACACCGGCTCATGGTGATACATCCACATGCCAAATATCTAAGGTTTAAGTCAAAAGACAAAAAAGTTATGCCCCGGACAAAGTTTCCCTTAAAAAGCACATAAATCTGACCTTCAGGTCAAAGGTCAAGGTTACATGAAGGTCACTATGGTATGCGACACACCGGCTCATGGTGATACATCCACATGCCAAATATCTAAGGTCTAGGTCAAAAGACAAAAAAGTTATGCCCCGGACAAAGTTTGTATGAGAAGAAGAAGAAGAAGAAGAAGGAGAATATACACTAAAACAATATGTCTCCCTTCTGGGAAGGGGAGACATAATCAAATGAGTCATCTTACAAATCACGCTATAAATCCGAAAGGCCATTTTTTCGGCCAAGGGATTTGATACATCATATTTTCATTCAGAAGGATAGTGCTGAAGTGAATGAGTGGGGTAGATCAATCAATATTTTCAACATGCAGCCTTAAGGCTGCACGTTGAAAATATTAATTGGTCTCCACCATAATAATAAATATGGACTCTTCCAACTGCTGCCACTGAACTGACATGGAAGATACCACCAGGGGTCAAAGGGTTAAATTTACTTACATTTGTTACAGATCTATCCTCATCTGTCATAGTATTACTTCTCTCAAGATTTCTGAAAAATAGAATCCATTAATGTTACAGTCCACAGTAAACAATATTGTATTCCATATTACGGATGTAAACATTACAATGTGGACACTATTTTACAAGGTAATAGAAAAGGATTCATTATCAACTTCGTGACTACTGTAAGGAGGTTCCTTGAAATATGTAACCCAGTACAAAATAAGGCGAAATTTTGAAACATGCAACACAGTTTAAAAAAAGGTGAAATCTTGAAACATGCAAAACAGTACAAAATAAGACGAAATCTTGAACATGCAACACACTACAAAATAAGGTGAAATATTCAATCTAGATCTTGAGATTATACAAAATCAGTTTAGTTAAGTAGATCCAAAGACGAAGGTGGAAAATGAAGATTTTTGTGTACAAAGATTTTACATCAACAACCGATAGGCTAGATATGGCACACCCAGAGTACAATTAGTTTATGCCAACAACCAATAGGCTTCATACAGCACACAGAGAGTACAAAGATTTTATGCCAACAACCAAATAGGCTTGATACTGCACACACAGAGTACAGAGATGTTGTGTCAACAACCTATAGGCTGGACACAGCACATGCAACAAAATACAGAGATTTTATATCAATAACCAATATGCTGGACACAGCACACACAAAGGACATAGATTTTTATATCAACAACCAATAAGAAGGACAAAACATGCACAAAGGACAGAGATTTTATATCAACAACTGATAGGAAGGATACAGCACACAGAGCTAGAGTACAGTGATTTTATATCAACAATCGATAGGCAGGATACAGCACACACACATAACAGAAATTTTATGGCAACAAATGATAGGCTGGATACAGCACAAATACATGACAGACTTTTTAAGCCAACAAACAGCAGGTTGGGCACACAGAGGACAGTGATTTTATATCAACAACTGATAGGCAGGACACAGCACACACAGAGTTCAGAGATTTTATATCAACAACCAATATGCAGGACTCATCTCACATAGTGTACAGAGATTTTTATGTCAACAACCAATAGGCTGGATACAGCAGCACACAGAGTAGAGATTGTATGTCAGCAACCAGTAGGCTGGATACAGCACACACAGAGTACAGATTTTATGTCAACAACCGATAGGCTGGATACAGCACACACAGAGTACAGATTTTATGTCAACAACCAATAGGCTGGTTACAGCACACACAGAGTACAGATTTTATGTCAACAACCAATAGGCTGGATACAGCACACACAGAGTACAGATTTAATGTCAACAACCAATAGGCTGGATACAGCAAACACAGATGACAGAGGTTTTATGGCAACAACCAACAGAATGGATACAGCATACATAGATGACTGATATTTTATGTCAACAACAAATAGTCTGGACATAGCACACACAACAATAGTCTGGACACAGCACACACAACAATGTAGAGATTTATATCAACAAAAAATAGGCTGGACACAACACACTCAGAGTATAGAGATTTTATATCAACAACCAGTAGGTGGAACAGAGCACACACCAAGGTCAGACATTTTATATCAACAACTGATAGCTGGGACACAGCACACACAGAGGTAAGAGCAACTGATAGGCAGGACTCAACTCACAGAGTACAGAGATTTTTATGTCAACAGCCAATAGGTTGGATACAGCAGCACACACAGAGTACAGAGATTTTACGTCAAAAAACAATAGGCTATACACAAAACACAGAGTACAGACATTTTATGCCAACAGGCTGGACATAGCATACACAGAGAACAGAGATTTTATGTCAGCAACCAAAAGGCTGGATACAGCAGGACACACAGATTATAGAGATTTTATGTCAACAACCAATAGGCTGGACAGAGCACACAGAGAGTACAAAGATTTTATGTCAACAACCCCTAAGCTGGACACAGCGCACATAGAGTACAGAGATTTTATGTCAACAACCCCTAGGCTGGACACAGCAGAATAGAGTACAGAGATTTTATGCCAACAACCAAGAGGCTGGATACAGCACACACAAAGTACAGAGATTTTATGTCAGCAACCAATAGGCTGGACACAGCACACACAAAGTACAGAGATTTTATGCCAACAACCAACAGACTAGATACAGTACACACTGAACCTCATTATACCCTCACTGAACATTATAATAAATATAATTAATAAAAATAACTTTATAATTAAATAAATATGAGGTCAACTGCCTCCTAAATCTTTATTATAGCCCCTACTGGACCTCATACTCTCACTGAACTCTGTAATAAAGTTGAGTGAGGGTATAATGAGGTTCAGTGGGGGCATATTGAGGATTGGTGGAGGTTATAATAAAGATTTGGGAGGCAACTGATCCCATATTTTATTTTACCCTGTACCATAGGATTTTATTCAATACAGGTAAAATCTGTCTTGAGAGACCACTGTCGTGAGACACCACCTGTCTTGAGAGACCACTGTGGCCACGTACCAATTGGTTTCACTCTATAATGGACCTGTCATGAGAGACCATCTGTCTTGAGTGACCACCTGTCTTGAGAGACCACAAAACTATGGCAAAAACTCAGTTTTTCACCTGTTTTGAGAGATCGAAAAATCTATTTTTGGCAATTTCAGAGTATTAAAATCAATAAACAGGTTGAGGGTTAGATTTCTTTCGGTGGTCTGAATTTGTTATTCAAAATTTGTTTTATTAAAAATTATTGGAAAGTGCTTGTTGGCACTCTTCAATAATTTGTAATAAAACAAACTTTTACAAACAAAATATATGTGTTTAAATGAAGAGGAAACATGAGCAAGGAAAAAGATGGCTTTTGTTCTGGTACCCTCGTTGCAACTCAGCCTGTTAAGATCAATGCAGTGTGCTCAGAAATCAACAGTTTCAAAAATGTAACCAGGACATCGGCCCAACAGTGAAGTTTTTCAGTTTATGTACTTTTATCTATAATTTATTAAACAATGCCTTTGTAATTGTATTAAAACTGAATTAAAATAAAACAATAATAAAAAAAAATTTGAAAAATCAGTTCTTCTCCATTTCTCCAACAAATATTCTCTGGTTGGTCATTCACTGACTAGCAAAAACGTCAAACCTGTAATGAGAGACCACCTGTCTTGAGAGACCACTTTTGCTTGGCAAATAGGGTAGTCTCTTAAGACAGGTTCTACTGCACTATCACTGAATGATGTTAACCCTTTACCCAACGCAAACGATTTCAAAATTTATTATTTTAAATATCATTTTTTAAATTTTTTCAAAAAATTTCAACAAAACCATATCATGTGACCTCTCTTTGGAACGAGCTCGACGAGCTTGTTCCAAAGAGAGGTCACATGATATGGTTTTGTTGAAATTTTTGCGAAACATAATATTTTTTCAGCTGTTGAATTTGCATATTACGCAGGTGGATGCCGGCGATTCGTTGGGTAAAAGGTTAATCTTTAAAGCCTATCTGCATCTAACTTTGATAATACGGTATAATATATTGATATTTGATATAACATGTATGATAATACAGTGATGTCCACTTAATTGGATATCTCTTAACTGAATAACCTTGTCAATTGAATATAATTTCCCAACACAAAACCATTTACTATACACTACAAATCTGACCTGTTTATTGAAACAGGTTATAGAGTAAACTCCTTTTAACTGAATAAAAAATCTTGTAACCTGTTGAGAAATTACACTGACTCTCCCCAGTTTTCCTTTTTATGGACCTATTTGGCCTCAGTACATCCAATACAGGCATTTAATCTATTTTATTATACACTAAACGATTCATTATCGAAGAAACTGTGGAAGGAGAGAAATCGTATCCCCCCACTGTGAAGATATAGAAATTTTCACTTTCACTGTATCAATCAAAATGGCAGCTTTGAAAGCATCACTTCAAGGTGAATACGAGTTAAATTATCACTGGAAATGATCAATTTGTTCTAAAAACATATAATGAAAAGTAAATCTAGTGTTTTTGAGTGGATACCCATCATTTCCAGCAATAATTCATCACGTATTCACCTTGAATTGATGCATGAAACCCGCTAGTCTAAAATGGCCTGAAAGTCTGTAATATAAGTTTTTGGTTTGGTACGTCCTTTCAAAGGACGTACCAACCCAAAAACTTATATTACAGACTTTCAGGCCATGTTTGGACTAGAAACCTGCCAGATGAATCAGATTGCAAGATGCTATCTGTTCCGAGTATCAATCAAATCACTTCCGCATTTCAATGCGGTTTTTATACTTTCATGCATCAATTAAAGGTTGAAATGAGTGGAATTATCAGATTCTTATAAGAAGCGTATAATAAAAAGAAAATCTAGTGTTTTTGAGTAGATACCGAAAATGATCTCACTTGTGACCGAGACAAATGGTTATTTTCGCGACCACTTGAAAATACCATATTTACTCTATGTATTGGGACACTCTATTATTTGGGACACACATTTTTTTCCAGAAAACTATATTTTTTTTATGCTCCAAAGTTTGGGACATTCAGGGGATTTGTTTCCAGTTGACCCATCGCTAGTAGCAGACGACACTCAGAAAAAAATTCTTGAGTAACTAAAAATTTTCATTTTTTGCTTCCAAAACATAGCTTATGATCCCTCATTGAAACGAGCGCAATGCGCTCGTTCCAATGTGGGATCATAAGCTATATTTTGGAAGCAAAAAATGAAAATACAAAAAAAATTGGACGGCAATTTTCATATATAGTGATTGAAAACGAATCACACACAACTTTATTCAGCATCAAATGAAGACCAGGCTGTGTTCTTTTCCCATTTTCTAAGAATTGGGACACCTGTGAAAATAATTATTTTTAGCTGTCCCAATACATAGAGTATGTACGGTAAACATTTGTCTCGGCCACTCATGAGATAACTTCCGGTATCCACTCAAAAACACTAGATATCCTCTATATATCTTGTCTGACAGAGTTCAAGAAGCTCTGTCAAACAAGGTAGAATAAATGCTAGGTTCATCTCTAGAATACAGGAAGGTGACACAGTCCCTGTTAATTGAATACTTCTGTTAACTGAATAATTTTCATTGACAAAGTGGCTATTCAATTAACAGGGTTCCACTGTACTAGATAAAACACTTGCCTGAAGAAACAACATCTGTGTTTGACTATTTCAACTGTGGTGAGATTTGATTAAGATTCAATACTATTCGAAATACACCGATTCTATTCGTAAGGCACGACTTACATCACAGAGCATGGGTATACACTGCAGTTAATGTTTATGTCCTAATTTAAGAAAATATGAAAATTAACTGGGAACTCTATCTCATTGTTCACAGGCAAGTTGCTATAGCCTTTATACTTACCTCGGAGATGGCCGACATATCTTTCTAACTCTGTGATATAATATTCTTATCTCGTTTATTTTATACTCGTTACTCTGTTTCAGTCTGTGAAGGCTTCCATCACTCTCTTTGTTCTGAGGTACTTCAACACTTTAAATACATCAAAGCTGAAAATAATTACTCAATATATCTCAATTAGCTGCTCATATTTTACAATAATAAGGTGTGATGCCACTGAGAAGTGGGCAGGGGGATAGAGCCCCCTTTGGGGAAACTGCCTCCTTTGTTGTGTGCTTGTCAGGGAATACCCTAGCCCCTGCATTGGGGTCCATAAGCCTCCCCCATAGGGGAAGTTCAGGTGTCACCACTAAGATGATGCTGGCAAAATGTCACTTATTTTTTTTATTTTTACAAGGAAATTATTTTTTTTATTTTTACAAGGAAATTGTATTTTAAACATTTCCCACACTTGGTTGGGTGTAACATGAGAGTGTTGAATATATTATGTCAATGTGAATATGAATGCTGGGACTGCTGGGAAAGAAGAGTGATTACTCTCTCTCTACATCACTCCTGTAAACGTTTCACTAGGTGAGCAATTAATAACTCACATTCATAAAATGGATGGAAATTACATCTGAGAATCAAGATTTCTTATGCATTTCAATCACCTATTATCTAACATCACTAGATGACGATACTTTCAAAATATAAAAACAATCTATTAGGCCTAAAAAAATAAAAAATCTGTTTCTCAGGCACTCACGCATGGTCCTTTTAGCTGCCGCATGCTCTCTTTTTATAACCAATTTAAACTTAAAAAAATAAAAATTAAACGGTTTATGTCTGATATTTTACCCAAGTTAAAAAAATTGATGAATTTGTCCCTTGAGTGCAAGAAGGCTGAAGGGATGAAATACACCACCACCCATGCTATTCTGTAGATTATGAGGACTAAAACTTGAACCAAGAACATGAACGTTTGATGGCAAAGAAGTAATTACTGAAATAAAAAATAATAAAAAAAAACGCTCGCCCGCATGCAATTTTACAAATAATGGCCCGAGAAACAGAAGATCTACTTTGTGTGGCCTTAATTGAAAATAGAATATGTTTTCATTTTTGGAATTCACTTTAAAAACATTTCCGCAATCCTGTATAAGTATTTCCATTAGTTCCTTGAATCCTGCACCCTATGTAACAACACGTAACCAACTAGCTCTGTGTATTTTACAGCTTTAGTCAGTATAAATTTTCATGTAGTGTGTGATATAGCAGTTAGCTGGGTTTTTTTATAACCAGAAAGTGTGACTTACCCTGTGCAATGCACAGGGTTAGTCACACTTTATGGTTATAAAAAAATTCATTATTAACCAAGTAAATAACCCTGTGCACTGTACATTCTTAGTGTAAATCTGATCTATATAAACTCTTTACCCACGTAATGGACAAAACCAGCCAGTACTGTTCTCAAACTTAGTTTGTGACCCCTCATTGGAATGGATTGTGGAAAGTTTGATTTTTTTTCGTGAACTCCAAAAATGAAAACATATTCTATTTTCAATTAATAGCTTGTTAACCCTTTACCAAACTTAACGGCCAAAACTGGCCAGCGCTATTCTCAAAAATCGTCAATTAATTTTCAAAATATTTTCATTTTCTGTCTCCAAAACATAGGTTATGACCCCTCGTTGGAACGAGCTCATCGAGCTCGTTCCAACGAGGGGTCATAACCTATGTTTTTGAGACAAAAAATGAAAAAAATTAGTTATTCAAGAATTTTTTTTGCAAGTGTCGTCTGCTTTTCATGTTAGGTAAAGGGTTAAAATAAAAAATTTCAAACTGTCAGTAATCCCCAACAGCATGGGCAACATGAGGATGGGCATTATCGTCCTTCAGAATGAATCTATCACTCACTGCACCTGCATACAATCTGACGTGGACATCCAAAATATCATTAGTATACCGCTGTGCAGTCAATGTATCACGTTCAAGGACACAGAGCTCTGTACGTCGATCCCTGCTGATGCCGCCCCAGACCATGATTGACCCTCCATCATAGCGGTCATGCTCATCAATGTTGGCTGCATGGTATCGCTCTCTTGGTCTTCTCCATACCCTTGAATGCCTATCTGTGTGGTCTAGGCAGTACCTAATTGACTCATCTGTAAAAAGGACAGGTCACCAATCTTCTCTGGTCCATCCAACGTTTCCCTGGCCCATTCATATCATGCCTGGTGGTGGTTCTGGGACAGCGGAATGCGAATACATGGTCTTCTCGATCGGAGACTACCTTCGTGCAACCTTGCCCGGATAGTCTGCGTCGAAACATTTACCCCGGATGCATTCTGAAGGTCACTGCAAAGCTAGGTTGTTGTGGCAAAGTGGTTCATATGGGCCTGATTGATCAAAAACCGGTCTTCAGCTGCAGATGTTGACTGTCTCTGCCACCATCATGCCATCTTACTGGTGTTCCATACTGCTGAAATCTTGCCCAAGCTATGGTGATCACCATGTGGTGACCACTAAGGGCTTCACCAACCTGACGACAGGTAGCCCCTTGCTCCACCATCCCTACAGCACGCCACATTTCTGCTTCAGACAAATGTATTCTTACATTTGCATTTGCCATATTCAATCATTAAATCACAAGGGTTTGTGTTGAAATGAAAATGGAATACCCTACACATGTGATGTACATGTAGACAGTGCATGAAAACATCATGAAAATCAAGGGGTACATGCTTTCCAAGACTGTCACAAAAAGTCTGCCTGTCAAGAGAGCTAATGTAAACACGGTGGACAATCTCAATACCTTCCTCAAGCATATCCACCAAAAATATTGCGAATATGTCACAAGCAAATTTCACAATGATGTGTCAAATATTTGGAGCTTAGCAAACGTTTAGTATATATTTACACTTTGTTATAGTTGTAGCATTTTTTATATTTACACCTTCTTATTCTTGTACTCTTTTATAATAACATTTTTTTATACTTGTACTCTTTTATACTTCCACTTTTTATGCCTACACTTTGCTATAGTTGTAACATTTTTTATATTTACAACTTTTTATACATGTACTCTTTTATACTTACACCCATTTTTTTATACATATACTCTTTTATACTTAGACTTGCTTCAGTTGTTCTATTTTGTATACTTACATCGTTTTATACTTCCACTTTTTATATTTGTACATTTTTATGCCCACACTTTGCTATTGTTGTACCATTTATTATATTTACACCTTTTTATACTTGTACTCTTTTATACTTAGACTTTGCTTTAGTTGGACTATATTTTATACTTACACCGTATTATAATTGTACTCTTTTATACTTACACTTTTTCATACTTGTGCTCTTGTATGCTAACACTTTGCTTTTGTTGTACTAATTTTTTATATTTACACCTTTTTATACTTGTACTCTTTTATACTTAGACTTTGCTTTAGTTGGACTATATTTTATACTTACACCGTATTATAATTGTACTCTTTTATACTTACACTTTTTCATACCTGTACTCTTTTATGCTAACACTTTGCTTTTGTTGTACCATTTTTTATATTTACACCTTTTTATACTTGTACTCTTTTATACTTAGACTTTGCTTTAGTTGGACTATATTTTATACTTACACCGTATTATAATTGTACTCTTTTATACTTACACTTTTTCATACTTGTACTCTTTTATGCTAACACTTTGCTTTTGTTGTACCATTTTTTATATTTACACCTTTTTATACTTGTACTCTTTTATACTTAGACTTTGCTTTAGTTGGACTATATTTTATACTTACACCGTATTATAATTGTACTCTTTTATACTTACACTTTTTCATACTTGTACTCTTTTATGCTAACACTTTGCTTTTGTTGTACCATTTTTTATATTTACACCTTTTTATACTTGTACTCTTTTATACTTAGACTTTGCTTTAGTTGGACTATATTTTATACTTACACCGTATTATAATTGTACTCTTTTATACTTACACTTTTTCATACCTGTACTCTTTTATGCTAACACTTTGCTTTTGTTGTACTAATTTTTTATATTTAGAGCTTTTTGTACTTGTACTCTTTTATACTCACACTTTGTTACACATGTACACTTTCTGTTTTACACATTGCTATAGCTGTACTTGTAATACTTACATATATTTATACATGTACACTTTTCATGCTTACACAGTGTTATAGTTGTACTAATAGTTATCCTTGTGTTTTCCAGGGTGTATGGGAATTTACACCGGTTTGGGTACTCATACACCCTGAGGCGAAGCCGAAGGGTTATGAGTTCCCAAACCGGTGTAAATTCCCATACACCCTGGAAAACACGAGGATAACGGATTTATTTCCAAGAATTTTGGTGTACTTAATACTTTAACCTACATTGTGGGCAAAAACTGACAGAAAATTTGTACTTTGCAAGTTTCTTAAATAAAAACAGACAAATATGGATGCCACTGGAACTGGCTCAATGAGCCAGTTCCAATGACATCCATATCTGTAATATTTTATTGCACATAAATATTAAATTTCCTGTATTTTTATTTTCGTTCTAACAAAACCAAGCAGAAGGTATGAATTAATAATTAAAAATGGGTAATTTTTTAGCCATATAGCTTGCTTTTGTTTATTCTTGTTTTTACACTGTGGTTAAACAGGGTCTAAAAAAAAGCCACTGCGAATTTCAAGTTACACTGTACCTCTCAGCCAATCAAAATGCAGTATTTTGTTTTATTTGGAAATAATATTTTTTATACTTACATATTTTTATACTTGTACTCTTTTCATGCTTACACTTTTCATGCTATAGTTGTACTATTTTTGTTCATTTTTATACTTACACTTTTCTATAGTTGTACTATTTTCTATACTTACACCTTTTTATACTTACACCTTTTTATACTTACACCTTTTTTATTTTTATACTCTTTTACACTTACATCTTTTTACACTTCTACTCTTCCATACTTAAACTTTTTTATACTTCTACTGTTTATACTTACACTTTTTCAACGATTGATTTTTCTATGTTCCAGTAGAGCATTGTCCCATCATGACAGCCAGTTATCAACAAATCTGGTGCATCTGTAACCATGCACGTTACTTCATGGACATTAAGTAAATATTCCTAAAAAAAATTTACCAAAAAATGATGATTCCAAATTAACATTTACTGGATGAATTCAAAACTAAAGTCAAATAATCATTGTAGATTAACATTAATTGGGTGAATTCAACAAGAAAAACAAAAAACAGATTAACATTAACAAGACAGATTCTACACTCAACAAAATTGATTATTGTATATTAATGTTTACAGGATGAATTCACCACTAAATTAAAATAATATTTGTAGATTAACATTATCGGGATGATTCCCCACTAAATACAAATGATCACTCTAGTTTAACATTTACAGAATAATGTAGATTAATATTTACAGAACAAATGCAACACAAAACAAAAATCATCATTGTACATTTACATTAGCAGGACAGATTCTATACTGACCACAAACGATCATTATAGATCAACATGAACAGGACGAATTCTACACCAAACAAAAATAATCTTTGTAGATTAACATTAGCAGGACAGATTCTATACTGAACACAAATGATCATTATAGAGCAACATGACCAGGACGAATTCTACTCCGAACAAAAATAATTTTTAAAGATTAACATTAGCAGGACGTATTCTACACTAAACAAAAATGATCATTATAGATTAACTTTAACAGGAAGAATTTTACTCCAAACAAAAATCATCATTGTAAATTAACATTAGCAGGACAGATTCTATACTGAACACAAACGATCATTATAGATCAACATGAACAGGACGAATTCTACACCAAACAAAAATAATCTTTGTAGATTAACATTAGCAGGACAGATTCTATACTGAACACAAATGATCATTATAGAGCAACATGACCAGGACGAATTCTACTCCGAACAAAAATAATTTTTAAAGATTAACATTAGCAGGACATATTCTACACTAAACAAAAATGATCATTATAGATTAACTTTAACAGGAAGAATTTTACTCCAAACAAAAATCATCATTGTAAATTAACATTAGCAGGACAGATTCTATACTGAACACAAACGATCATTATAGATCAACATGAACAGGACGAATTCTACACCAAACAAAAATAATCTTTGTAGATTAACATTAGCAGGACAGATTCTATACTGAACACAAATGATCATTATAGAGCAACATGACCAGGACGAATTCTACTCCGAACAAAAATAATTTTTAAAGATTAACATTAGCAGGACGTATTCTACACTAAACAAAAATGATCATTATAGATTAACTTTAACAGGAAGAATTTTACTCCAAACAAAAATCATCATTGTAAATTAACATTAGCAGGACAGATTCTATACTGAACACAAACGATCATTATAGATCAACATGAACAGGACGAATTCTACACCAAACAAAAATTATCTTTGTAGATTAACATTAGCAGGACAGATTCTATACTGAACACAAATGATCATTATAGATCAACATGAACAGGACGAATTCTACACCGAATAAAAATAATCTTTGTAAATTAACATTAGCAAGACGAAATCAATACTGAACACAAATGATCATTATTTATCTCACAATCGGGGCATTTTTGCACTGTTACGCAACTAAAGTTTAATGTATCTGGGCCCTTGTTCCGAATCTGTATCAAGGGCCTGTGATACAAGCGCATGATTCTGCTGTTGCCAAAACAACGGCATTAATATCATTTTTCAATTGCTTCACGTTTTTTCCCTTCAGAGAAAACAATATTAGGTGAGGCGAAGCCGAACCTAATATTGTTTTTCTGAGCCGTATATGACACTGTATCTGCCAACTAAATGCCCTGTAACGTATTTATTATGCACGGCATGCTAAAATGTCACTGGGGAAGTTAACTCAACAAATACTTAAATTATGCACACTCATCGGCATCTTGGGTTGGTTTGCAGCCTATTATTGGGATTTTCCTGAATGCTCGAGTCAAGGCTTCTCTCTTGAAGTTAAAGGATTAGCTTTCGCTATGAAATGTGGAAAACTCCACCTCAATGAATGGCATATTTTAAAATATAATAAACCTTTACACCAAGAGGGATATTTAATTCACCAGTAGTTGTTGCAAAAGTTACAACCAAATTCACATTGACGAAACACACAGTTTCTCCACTTTGCAAAACAGTATTCAGTAAAGTGAATCCCAGTGACGTAATTTTCTCTGAAGTGTAACGTCATCACCGACTTCAATATGGAGATCAATTCTATTCTATTTTCAATTTGAGTCTTTCCATCGATAAGGCAAATGAAAAAGTTCCTCTTAAAATAGTTTTGTGGTCAATATTGTGAGATAAATTTATCATCACCACAGCGTGTGTCTCTGGAAATTCTGATCAAGTCTCGTTGTAGGCACAGAATCGCATTCTGACTCGCCCTAACGGGCTCGTCGAAATACTATTCTGTTCCTACAACTCACCTTGATCTGAATTCCCGGAGACACACAATGTGGTGATAATCTGTATAGATCAACATGAACAGGACGAATTCTACACAAAACAAATTATTTATTGGTGTTTTAAGGTCATGTACTTATGCACAATGGCTAATCATGACCGTGACAGTTTTACGGGTGGAAGAAGCCGGAGTACCCAGAGAGAACCACCGAGCAACGATGAGCACCTGCCAGCTCCCCAACATCGTAACTCCGCACTGCAGCACAGGCAGGGTTAGATTGGTTGAAGACGTGAGTACCATCGATGTGCAGTATGCCTTAGTACATGGCATCATCGTGCCCTCATGTGGACAATCGAGGTTAAGTGCCTTGCCCAAGGGACACAACCTGGGACACACAAAACAAAAATAATCTTTGTAAATTAACATTAGCAGGACAAAATCTGTACTGAACACAAATGATCATTATTGATCAACATGAACAGGACAAATTCTACACAAACAAAAATAATCTGTGTAGATTAACATTAGCAGGACGAATTCTACACTAAACAAAAATAATCATTATAGATTAACATTAACAGGAAGAATTCAATGCTAAACAAAAATAATCTTTGTAGATTAACATTAACAGGGAAGATTCTATATTAAACAAAATTGGGCCTAAAAAAATTAAAAATCTGTTTGTTAGGCCCTCCCACATGGTCCTTTTGGCTACCGCATGCTTTCTTTTTATAAGCAATGTAAACTCAAAAAAAAAAAAAAAAATTAAATGGTTTATGTCTGATATTTTACCCAAGTTGAAAAAAACTGATAAATTTGTCCCTTGAGTGCAAGAAAGCTTTGCAATGCTTTAGCATTGCAAAGCCTTCTTGCTCTCAAGGGATGAAATACACCACCACCCATGCTATTCCGTAGATTATGAGGCCTAAAACATAAACCAAGAACATGAACTTTTGATGCCAAAGAAATAATTACAGATATAAAAAATAAAATAAAAAACTGCTCGCTAGCATGCAGTTTTACACACAATGGCCTGAGAAATGGAAGATCTACTTTGTGTGGCATTTTTGTAGAATAACATTAGCAGGGCAAATGCTATACAACACTATTTACTTTTGCCATAAGAGTGAAATCAAGGCAGAACTATCGAGGCTGCACCAACCTTATAACAAGAGGGCATTAGTTGACATATTTTGCCAAACAACAGGCAAGATGGCAGATAATTATTTAAAAAGTGTTAATATTTACTCAAAGCATATAATATAAAAAATTCTTATTCAAAAAAATATCAATAAAACCATATAATGTGACCCCCATTGCAATGAGCTCACTGAACTTGATTGAGCCAGTGTGTGGTCATTGATATGGGTTTGTTGATATTTAAAAAAAACTGCTGAATTTGTAAAATACATGCACAGAAGTGTCTAATTCTTTATGTAAAGGGTTAACTTAACCCTTTACCTAACATGAGAAGCAGACGACACTTGCAAACAAAATTCTTGAATAACTAATTTTTTTATTTTTTGTCTCAAAAACACAGGTTATGACCCCTCTTTGGAATGAGCTCAACGAGCTCGTTCCAAAGAGGGGTCATAACCTATGTTTTTGAGACAAAAATGAAAATATAATAATAATTAATTGGCGATTTTTGAGAATAGCACTGGCCGGTTTTGGCCATTAAATTGGGTAAAGGGTTAATTATCTCACCAGCTTTCCTAAAATGTTCAGGTCATCAAAGATTTCTACGAAAGTAAGTAACAAAATAACAATAACATGATTTTGGAGGGCATTATGGTTCATTAGCAGCCCTGTAGCAATGATGAACAGCCCGAGGGTTTATTAAAGGCCCAACACGAAGTCGAGGGCCATTAATAAGCCCAAGGGCTGTTCATCATTGCTGCAGGGCCACTAATGAATCATGATGCCTGACAACAATCATGTTATTACTATTATTACCACTCCCTGTTACAGCTAACCGCACGGGAATTGCTGGAAGAAATAATCACTAAAGTTGGTTTGATATTTCTGTTTCGATCGTGCGTTCTACTTCAGTTCAGAAATACAAAGGAACGTCATCTGAATGGGAGTAATTCATTAGACCATGGAATCTAAAAATAGCCAGGCCGCTAATGGCTATTTATACCATTATTGCCCACGGCCCGGCTCTGTCGAAAAACGTCACTGAAATTATGGAGTTTAACGGCCCTCCAAAATCATGTTAATCGACTAGTAACTTATAGATTGAGTGGTAATAATAAGTGCTAATTGGTTTATTTTATTATACTCCAGATAAAGAGAAATGATGTATTTATGACATCTGTATGCCAAAATTTTAAAATATCCCAAGTTCTATGAAAACATACTTTCCTGAACATAGCTGTCACTTCTGATGTCACTCCAGGGTTTCTATGACCAATTCTTGGTAAAGGATTAGATTTGAATGGATCTGGTGAAACTGGAGTGAGACTGACCTCCTTTGTCCAGTAGTAAATATCACTGAATTCTTTAACAATCACAATGTCTTTATATTCATTTGAGTCCTATGAAAATTAAAAGTTCTTTGTAAATATTGTATCTTTACAACTTCGTCAAATTGCCATCATGCTCGGAAGTTTACTTCCTTCTAAGCGGCTTTCATTTTTTACTAATTCTTATTCTGTTACGTTAAGTGCCGTACCAATGTGTATCGCGTCATGGAAACGTAAAATTTAGCGTCGCACAGATCCTAATTGTTGAATGGGAATTATAAAATTGATTGAGATACGCGTACGTCTTACAGATCGATTTATTATTTGGCAAGTGGCCGCCTAGCTCCTAATCACAAATTTTATTCCTAATACTTTTAACACATTATTTATTTCCGACAGCGATACATTCTTTCCTGGTAGGTTGGTACCGTCTGAATCACCCAGTCCCGCTATCTTCTTATCTTTTGTTTTTTCAGTAGGACTTGGATTTTATCACCATGGTTCTTTATTATCTTCAGAATTGCCTCTTTATCCGAGATGTTGAAACAGAACATGACGGCAATTTAACGAAGTTATATAAAATATTTGATGAAGTTATTGTATCTTTATATATCTACACATCAAAACATCATGCTATATCCCTATCCACCTCTCTTGTATGGAAAATGTGACAGTTAGTGGTCTCACCAAGTGAGAGCCACCTTATGTAGACTAGAAAAAAATGAGCTACACTGGACCAACCAGGCATGGTAAAGTTTGTACATAATTTACCAGTGATCCTTTGGGTAGAGTGCTGAATTATTTTGGGTCATCAGAATTTGTTCACATATGTTTGCCTTGTTACAATTTATGGGAGAGTGCCTATTGGCACTCTCCCATAAATTGTAATAAGGCAAATCCTAACAGACTAAATAATTTCACTTCAAAGGTGGTATGAACAACATCCACAAATATGAAGCCTTTAAGTGCTGGTACTGACACTTCAGAGTAAAGCCCAAATATGGGCTTCCAACACTCTACCAGTTAAAGAGACAGCAACACCACATTCAGATCATACAATTACCAATGTTTAGGAATCTAATTTGACATGTTCTGTTGATACACAGTAATATTAATGAATAATAAGAAAAGAGTTAATCTCAAACAAGAGCATATCACAGGAGATAATCAGACCACTGGAAGTGTATACAGTAAAACCTGTCTTGTGAGACCACTGTCATGAGAGACCACCTGTCTTGAGAGACCACTGTGGCCACATACCAATTGGTTTCACTCAATAATGGACCTGTCATGAGAGACCACCTGTCTTCAGAAACCACCTGTCTTGAGAGACCACACAACTGTGGCAAAAACTCAGTTTTTAACCTGTTTTGAGAGACCAGAAAATCAATTTTTGGCAATTTCAGAATATTAAAATCGATAAACAGGTTGAGGGTTAGATTTATTTTGATGGTCTGAATTTGTTATTCAAAATTTGTTTTATTAAAAATTTATACAAACAAAATATATGTGTTTAACTGAAGAGGAAACATGAACAAGGAAAAAGATGGCTTTTGTTCTGGTACCCTCGTTGTGACTTAGCCAGTTAAGATCAATGCAGTGTACTCAGTAACCAATAGTTAAAAAATGTAACCAGAACATCGGCCCAACAGTGAAGTTTTTCAGTTTATGTACTTTTATCTATAATTTATTAAACAATGCCTTTGTACTTGTATTAAAACCGAATTAAAATAAAACAATAAAAAAAAAATTGAAAAATCAGTTCTTCTCCATTTCTGCAACAAATAGTCTCTGGTTGGTCATTCACTGACAAGCAAAAACATTAAACCTGTAATGAGAAACCACCTGTCTTGAGAGACCACTTTTGCTCGGCAAATGGGGTGGCCTCTCAAGACAGGTTCTACTGTACCTACCCCCCCCCCCCACCCCACAGGTTTGATACAGTCATGGATATTCAAAGAGTAAGAAAAAAACTGATGTTATTTTGGATAAAGGTTGAAATTTGAAACTACTAAAACGATGTGCATTAGATTTCCCAAGGATGAACAAGGTCGCAAAATTTCATTGCTTTTGGCATTGTAAGGAGGGAGTTATGTGTGTCACTATTTTCGACTTTTTAGGTTTTTTAAAAGCTAAAATGCGCTAAAACTTCAATTGACGTAAAGACATTAGCCATCTCCTAATTTTTTTAGCTCTACAGCATACTATCATTTCATGAGAATCCAACGTCTTTTAATTTTTAACCCTTTACCCAACGCAGACGATATCAAAATTTACTATTTTAAATATCATTTTTTCAAATTTTTCAAAGAATTTTGACGAGCTCGTCCCAACAAGGGGTCACATGATATGGTTTTGTTGAAATTTTTGGAAAAATAATATTTTTTCAACTGCTGAATTTGCATATTACGTGGGCGGATGCGGCCGATTCGTTGGGTAAAGGGTTAATGACATTGACATCAATAACATCACCTTAAATTAGGCGTTAACTGGTGGGAATTTCCTGGTTGATACCAAAGTTTTAGATATGGTTTTTCTGATGAATATATCCCAAATTAAATTCCAAAGAGGTAGGTCTGATACAGATGCTGATCTTAAAAGAGTACGAACAAACATTGAAACTGACGATGTTTTGGATAAAGGTTGAAATTTTAAAATATTAAATACGCTTGCACTTGATCTTTCCGTAGTGAATAAGGTAACGAGAATTTCATAGCTGTAGATATTGTAAGTTATGCGTGCCATCATTTTGTCCTTTTAGGTTATAAAAGCTATAAAGTTTGTTGGGAGATGATAAATCCAAAATATGAAAGATGGAGGTTTGATACAGGCATTGGATGAATCTATATAGAAGATTTCTAGTGTTTTTGAGTGGATACTATTAGTTACCCCGTATCTGATCACGTGGTACGGGTTTTTACCTACCCGAAGCCAGCGGCTGGCTTCGGGTAGGTAAAAACCTGTACCACGTGATCAGACACAGGGTAACAAATTTATCTATTGACTTTCCGTTTTAGAAGTACAATCTATTTCATGTGTGAACACACACAACATGAGATCTTTTATCTTCCATTGTTGAGCCTTACAGGTATCTGTGGAATTTTTGTGCAAAAGAGTTTTTGTGAAAATATGCCGATATGACTAGTATAAAAAAATTATTGAATTTCTTTTTTTTCTTTTTTGTCTCAAAAACATAGCTTATGAACCCCACATTGGAGGGTACTCGACAAGCTCATTCCAATAAGGGGTCATGAGCTATATTTTGGAGATGAAAATTAAAATATTATACATGTACATTGTAAAACTGAAACGACGCGTCTTCTATGGAGTAAGGACAATTTGTAGATTTCGGAATGAGGCTCCCACTGAGTATGGGAAATTTGTCAGTGGCTGGGCGGATGTATCGTGGGTTTCAATGAATATGGTCTCATACCACGTATTTATCAACCAATCAAATCAAAAAATTCACTTTAGTCGATAGATAATGAAAATTATCTCATGAGTGAGCTTGCGCGAGCGAAAATAACCATTTATCTCTGTCACAAGTGAGATAATTTTCAATATCTACTCAAAAACTAGATTTTCTTTTTATTATATGCTTTTTATAAGAATCTAATAATTCCACTCATTTCAGCCTTGAAATGTTGCAACACATTGAATCATTGATACATGGAAGTGATTTGATCATAATCGGAACAGACAGTGTCTCGCAATCTGAGTCAGCTGGTGGGTTTCTAGTCCAAACATGGTCTGAAAGTCTGTAATATAAGTTTTTGGTTTGGTACGTCCTTTGAAAGGGTGTACCAAACCAAAAACTAAAATTACGGACTTTCAGACCATGTTTGGACTAGAGGGTTTCATGCATCATTTCAAGGTGAATACGTGTTGAATTATTGCACAAAATAATCGGTATCCACTCAAAAACACTAGACTTTCCTTTCATTATACGTTTTTAGAACAAAATGATCATTTCCAGTGATAATTTGACATGTATTTACTTTGAAGTGATGCTTTGAAAGTCACCATTTTGAATGATACAGCGAAAGTGAAAATTTCTATATCTTCACAGTGGGGGTACGATTTCTATCTTTCCGTAATTTCTTTGATAATCTATCGTTTAGCATATCAAAAATTGGATTACCGTATTTACTCTATGTATTGGGACACTCTATGATTTGGGGCACACATTTTTTCCAGAAAACTATATTTTTTTTATGCTCTAAAATTTGGGACATTCAGGAGATTTGTTTCCAGTTGACCTGTCGCTAGTAGCAGACGACACTCATAAAAAAAATTCTTGAGGAACTAAAAATTTTCATTTTTTGCTTCCAAAACATAGCTTATGATCCCTCATTGGAACGAGTGCAATGCACTCGTTCCAATGAGGGATCATAAGCTATGTTTTGAAAGCAAAAAATGAAAATATAAAAAATGGACTGTGATTTTTGTATATAGTGATGGAAAATGAATCACACACAACTTTATTCAGCATCAAATCAAGACCAGGCTGTGTTCTTTTCCTATTTTCTAAGAATTGGGACACCTGTTAAAATAATTATTTTTAGCTGTCCCAATACATAGAGTAAATACGGTAGTTCTTGTGTGAGTTGATTGGATCAATTAATAATAGATTAGTTATGGTGTGGTTTCATTGGTTTGATATGTGCACATCCTCAGGTAGAACACATGTTCCAACATATTAAACACACAGGCTTTTGGTGGTCTTGCTGGTGAAAGGTACAGTACCTTGGCAGTGGTTTTTGGTAATTTCTTCGCTGCCGCTATAGGCAGCCAAGCCTTCACTAGACATCACTGCTAATCACAGGTGTTACCTTATTGTGAGGATGCAAAACATATGTAGAGTTCTCCATCTGTTAAAGACACTTTTAAAACCTACGACGGGAAGCAAATGAATGTTTTCGGACAATCAAAGTTTATTCTCATTGTGTTGCTTGCGAAAATCATTTGCAAGGTTCAATTCTGATTCTCACATAAATGTTAATCCTGTACCAAATCAATTATTATTTATTATTATTTATTGGTGTTTAAGGTCACATACTGATGCACAATGGCTAATCATGACCGTAACAGTTTTACAGGTGGAGGAAGCTGAAATACCCGGAGAGAACCACCGAGCATCGATGAGCAACTGTCAGCTCCTCAACATTCTAACTCTGTTCAAGCTCCGCTCAAGCAAGGTTACAGCGGTTGAAGACATGTGCACCATTGACGTGCAGTACGCCTTAGTACACGGCTTCATCGTGATCCCATGTAGGCAACGGGATAAAGTGCCTTGCCCAAGGACACAATGCGGCTCGTCTCGGATGGGGATCGAACTTGGGACCTCTAACATCAAAGTCCAACAGTCTACCACTGAGCCACCGTGATCCCACCAAATCATATATAATATAATATAATATATATAATATAATATAATATAATATAATATAATATAATATAATATAATATATCTATATCCTATATCCACTTACAGAAGTAATGTTCCATACATGACATAACTAGCTTCAAAACCCACCAGCATCACATGACCAATAATTTTCCGGAAAGTGTTTCAAAAGTCATGAAGGCTACACCATGCATACGACACAAATGCATTTAAAAGCGACTTTTCAACATTTAATTCTTGTAAATAAATTATTCTTTTAACCCTTTACCGAACGCAAACGATATCAAAATTTATTATTTTAAATATCATTTTTCTCAAATTATTCAAAAAATTTCAACAAACCCATATCATGTGACCCCTCATTGGAATGAGCTCGACGAGCTCGTTCCAACGAGGGGTCACATGATATGGTTTTGTTGAAATTTTGGGAGAAATAATATTTTTTCAACTACTGAATTTGCATATAAATCGGGCAATTTGGGGGTTCCTCTCTAACAAGCAAACATTCTTTTTTTTTTTTTTTTGTGGGGGGGGGGGGGGGGGGGTGCAAGGAAATATTTATGTTCCTCTATATATTTCTTGGGGAGGATATGTCAGTCCCTCTTCAACAATTTTGTAACACAGTTGATCCCATATTTCAGTGCAGTAAGGATAATATCAAGAAAAACTGCTTTTTTTTGACTGACAATCAATTCCTTCTCCTGACATTGATCCTTAGGAAACTTAATATTTATTTATTGGTGTTTAAGGTCACATACTTCTGCACAATGGCTAATCGTGACCACAACATGGAAATAAAGTCAAGGTCAGTCAATCGTTTATGCCCCATGTTGTCTATTTTCGAGAACTTGCACCCAAGCATTAGTGACTGGGTCCTATTTTACCAGTAAAACGGTGCTTGTTTACCATATTAAATTAGGAAACTTAAGCATCAGAGTCAAGTAGAAGTACTGATATTATTCCAGCAGATGTTAAAAGCTATTGCGAGAGTTTCTTCCCATTTCCAATGCACATAAATTGGCACATTAATTGACATAATTAATAATCTGTGATTCGTTATCAAATGAAGCTGAAAGGGGTGGGGGAGGGCACAGTGGCTCAGTTGGCTGAGGCTGCAAGCCGAGAAGTCCTCGGTTTGAATCGAAATTGTGGCAGCCGCGTTGTGTCCTTGGGCAAGACACTTCACCCCCATTGCCCATGTGGTGCTGTTGTGTACTAAGGCGTACTGCACGTTGATGATGCACCTGTCTTCAACCAATGCTAACCCTGCTTATGTGGAGTTAGTATGTTGGGGAGCTGACAGTTGCTCGCTGTTGCTTGGTGGTTCTCTCCAGGTACACCAGTTTCCTCCACCCGTAAAATTTTTGGGTCATGATTTGCCATTATACATAAGTGTGTGACCTTAACCCTTTACCCAACGCAGACGATATAAAAATTTATAATTTTAAATCTCATTTATTCAAATTTTTCAAACAATTTAAAAAAAACCAGATCATGTGACCCCTCATTGGAATGAGCTCGGTGAGCTCGTTCCAACGTCATGGAGGATTGTAACCATAATTGGTGAGAGGGGTTCGAATCAAAGAGATCTTTGGGTGGCCTGCGTGATAAAGAGAAGCCTGGTTTTGAAGAGTACCTTGATGGGACCTTTGGGGGGTCACTGTTGTTCAAGCTGAGGTCACGGTCCCTGGCGCTGAGGGGAAAAATTGGGGAAAACAGTGAAAAGGAGTGCCAGATGTGTAACTTGGGCATGGTGGAGACCCTGGAACACTTTCTTCTAGAATGCCCAAAATACCAGTCTAAAAGAACAAGATTCACTGGGAGTATAATGGGGAAGTGGGATGGAAGAATGAAGGACATGTGGTTAGGGGGCAACTCAAAGGAGAGGGTTAACATACTAATCGGAGAGATTGGGAAGAATGGGGCAAGGGATGTCATCAAGCAGTTCGTCTCCAAGTGTTGGGAGGAGAGAAGAAGCGCGGGAATAGGGAGCCAGTTGGTAGAACAGGGGTAACCAAGGCCTTCTCATACGAGAACCGCAACAAACCAGCGGCCGGCCGAAGTGTTATTATATTATTATTATTAGTGGCTTCTAGCACTCAACCACTTAAAGAACTTTGACCGAGCCAGATGACCTGTAATACCATTTTTATTCAAACAAAATAAAATTATTCCTTACCAAGAAAAGTCTGATTCTGTTATTCCATCCTGATGCCAGTATCAATCTGTCTTCTTCCCTTTTGAAGCTGGAGAGACCAACAATACTATAGTCTTCATCTGGCATACCTCTTCCAGATCTCTGCTTTATTTGTTGTCCAGAGCCAAAATCCCAAATTTTAAGTGATCCTGCACAGAATTAAACTATATATCAACAAAGCTTTTTCCACAACTGGGGTATTCTTTATTAATCCCAACTTGCATATTATCACCAAAATGATTATTTATTTATTTATTTATTTATTGGAGTTTAAGGTCACATATTTCTGCACAATGGCTAACCATGACCATGACAGTTTTACGGGTGGAGGAAGCCGGAGTACCCAGAGAGAACCACCGAGCAGCAGCGAGAAACTGTCAGCTCCCCAACATACCAACTCCACACAAGCAGGGTTAGCATTGGTTGAAGACAGGTGCACCATCGACGTGCAGTACGCCTTAGTACACAGTGCCACCATGCCCCCACATGGGCAATGGGGGTGAAGTGTCTTGCCCAAGGACACAACGCAGTTGCCGTAGGTGGGATTCGAACCGAGGACCTCTCGGCTTGCAGCCTGCACCTCTACCAACTGAGCCACCACGCCGCCACCAAATATGATGAATCAGTGAAGAATTTAAAGGGTTTATACCTTCATTAGGACGTCTCATTAACAGTTTAGCATCTAACTGGTTTATATATCTTCACTGGGGCTATGCATTAACCCTTTACCCAATGAATCGACCGCATCCGCCCGCATAATATGCAAATTCACCAGCTGAAAAAATATTATTTTTCGAAAAATTTCAACAAAACCATATCATCTGACCCCTCTTTGGAACGAGCTCATCGAGCTCGTTCCAAGGAGGTGTCACATGATAAGGTTTTGATGAAATTTTTTTTAAAAATTAAAAAAATGATATTTAAAATAATAAATTTTGAAATTGTCTGCATTGGGTGAAGGGTTAACAGTTTAGTATTTAAATGGTTTATACCTTTATTGGGGCATCTTGTTAACAATTTAGCATTTAAATGGTGTATGTACCTTCATTAAGGCTCTTCATTAACAGTTTAGCATATTACTACTGCAGCAAATAAATTTGACATGACACTGGAAACCAAACTATTGCAACCTATTTTATGATGATTTGTATGGTCTGACATGCGCAGATCAAACCTACCATCTGATTAATTGTTGGAAAGGGCCCAGATGATAGTTTCAAGTATGTCATAAATTTTATTAATCCTTTACCCAACGAATCGGCCACATCCGTGCATGTAATATGCAAATTCAGCAGCTATAAAATTATTATCTTTCAAAAAATTTCAACAAAATCATATCATGTGACCCCTCTTTGGAACAGACACGTTGAGCTCCTACCAATGAGGGGTCACGTGATATGGTTTTGTTGAAGTTTTTTGAAAAAATTTAAAAAATAATATTTAAAATAATACATTTTGATATCGTCTGCCATGGGTAAAGGGTTAAACTCCCTCGCATACAGGCATGCATAGAGGTCCTCTATATATGGCTAAAAGTGAATGTGACAGTAAAAGGGTTTAACCCTTTACCCAACGTAACGGCTAAAACTGGTCAGCGCTATTCACAAAAATCGCCAATTAATTTTCATCATGTTTTCATTTTTTGCCTCAAAAACAAAGGTTATGACCCCTCTTTGGAACGAGCTCATCGAGCTTGTTCCAATTAGGGGCCATACCCTATGTTTTTGAGACAAAAAATTAGTTATTCCAGAATTTTGTTTGCAAGTGTGGTCTGCTTTTCATGTTAGGTAAAGGGTTAAATTTATTTAGTTTTTTTATACCAACCACACTGATAAACAAGCTACCTCCAAATAACATTGTTTGTTTATGTTTATTAGAGTTTAAAAACGCGTTCAACATTGTGTCGAGCAGATTTATGGGTGACGGAAGCCAGAGTACATGGAACCACTGAGCAACAGCGAACAACTATCAGACTTCCCAACTTTATAACTTTGTACAGGCTGAGTTAGCAGTGGTTGATGGCAAGTGGTCCATCCGCAGTACTCCTTAGTATGCAGTGCCACCGTGCCCCACGTGGGCAAACAGGAGTAAGAAAATGAAGCATTTACCATTCGCAAATATCAAACTTTTGACCTTTCAGTCCAATGCTCTAGCAAGTGAGCATCCATGCTTCCCATCATCCTCCCCATTTTACGTTTTTTTATTACTAAGTCGAATGCTTGTAATGTGTTATCAAAGAAACGTGCTTGATGATAATTTCTTTTAACCCTTTACCCAATGTAATGACCAAAACTGGCCACTTCTGTTCACAAACATCACCACTCAATTTTCATTATTTTTTTTATTTTTGTCTCAAAAACAGCTTATGGCTCCTCTTTGGAACGAGCTCATTGAGCTCGTTCCAATGAGGGATCATAAGCTATGTTTTTGACACAAAAATGAAAAAAATTAGTTATTCAAGAATTTTATTTTAAAGGGTTAACCCTTTACCTAACGTAACGGCCAAAACCGGCCTGCACTATTCTAAAAAATCGCCAATTAATTTTCATTATTTTTTTCATTTTTTGTCTCAAAAACATAGGTTATGACCCCTCGTTGGAACGAGCTCGTCAAGCTCGTTCCAACGAGGGGTCATAACCTATGTTTTTGAGACAAAAAAATGAAAAAAATTAGTTATTCAAGAATTATTTTTGAAAGTGTCGTCTGCTTTTCAGGTTAGGTAAAGGGTTAAAGAAAGAAAAATTAACAAAACAAATGTTCGTTTTGATGGCAAACAAAATACATATTATATTAGCAGAAGAGTAACACCAGACATATTCATTCACACTTTTTCAGAGGGAGCTTAAACAGGTTTGCGGATCATTTATGTTAAAGAAAAGAAATATGAACAGAGGTGCGATTGATAGGAAATGAAATACACGTTACATTAGAAGACATTTTTATTCTCACTAGTTATTTATTTATTAAGGCTTGACGCCACTTTAACAGCCAAGGTCATATTGAGTCAGTGACAGTTTTATGGGTGGAGGAAGACGGAGTACCCAGAGAGAACCACCGAGCAACAACAAGCAGCTGCCAGCTCTCAACATCATAACTCCACACTGCCGCACAGGCAGGTTAGATTGGTTGAAGACATGCACACCATCGACATGCAGTATGCCTTAGTACACAGTGTCATTGTGCCCCTATGTGGACAATCAGGTTTATTGCCCAAGGACACAAAGCGGGAGTCTAAATCGAGCGCTCAGATGGTCACCCATTCAGGGACTAACTAGGCTTGACGTTGCTTAACTTTGGTGATCTGACGAGATCCGGTTACCGCAACGCCACCACACCCCCATTCTCACCATTTAAGAGGGAGATTATTTATGTTATTAAATATTAATTATAGATACCTATCAGGGGAGGATCCAGGAATTTGGAATGGGGAGGGGGGCACATCAATTGACCATATGATGCAAAGCGGAAAGCAGAAAGTTGGGGCATGCACGAGAGAGGTGCCCTCCTCTCACAGGTGGGGGTCCAGGGGGACTACCCCATGAATATTTCACAAAAATTGCACCAGAAACAGGCGTTTTCCTCAACTCTGAGTAATAGTTATGCCAGTGTAGTCAGAATATGAGCCGCCATTACTGCGCAAGCATGCATGATCATTTAAATTCGTAAATTCAAACTTTGTTCAATGCTGTATTATGACATAGCTCTGGCAAAAATAGAAGGTGGGTGCACACACCAGGGGCGACCTCCTGGATCTGCTCTTGCCTATATTATATAGGTAATCATAACATGTTCGATCAAGAAACACACATGACTATAAGAAAACATGATACCATTCAAACAATTGAAGGAAAATAATAATGATGAATATCATAACACAAAGAACAAGAGAACCACCACCACCTAGCGAGGCATCACACACTCATTATATATCAATAGGGGTGGGGGACAGAGGATGTGTTAATGGGCATGCGAAGTCCATGTGTTTACATTTAACTATTACCTTGACCTTTGTAGGTAGGTCATAAATTGTGAATGTAATGTACGGTATAGTGGGCGCATATACTGTACAGTTAAAACTAGAAGTCCTGTCACGAACTGTGCGCTTATCCAGTCTTAATTGCGCGCAGGAATTGCGCACAATTGCCATATCGAATGGCGTCCAAAGCACGGCAGGTTCTCTTGGTTACTCTTAGCAAACACAGGCAATGTTTCTGCCAATGGACCTCCGGGTTACCCGGAGGTCCATTGGCTGAAACATTGCTTGTGCACAGGCCATATGTACAGAATTTGATAGCCTCACTATGGTCATAACGCGTAGTTTAACGTGCAGATCGACGTACCATTTGTGCGCATTTCCTGACAGGACTTCTAGTTTTAACTGTAAATTTCATTGTGATATCTCATTTCATTAAGCCTTTACCAAACACGAAAAGCAGACAACACCTGCAAACAAAAGTCTTGAATAACTAAATTTATTTATATTTATTTATTTATTGGTGTTAAAGGTCACATATTTTTGCACAATGGCTAAACATGACCACAACATGAGTATCAACTCAAGACCAGACGTGAGTGTTAATAAGACATGTTGCCCATTTTAGAGAGTGGTTTGCACCTCCCAAGCACTGGTGACCGAGTCCTATTTTACCAGTAAAACAGAGCCTGTTTACCACAGCGAACAAGCACTGCTTCATTTCCCAGAGTTCCCTTGGGGAGAATAACTAAATATTTTCATTTTTTGTCTCAAAAACATAGCTTATGACCTCTCATTGGAACAAGCTCATTCCAATGAGGGGTGATTAGATATGTTTTTGAGACAAAAAATTAAAAAAAATAATGTAAATTGAATGGTGATTTTTGTAAATAGTGCTGGCCAGTTTTGGCTATTACGTTGGGGAAAGGGTTAAAAAGCTCTGACCCAGCAACAACAATGTTGATGTACAGGCTGATTCCATTTGTTGAGATCCATATATATATGCTGTGTAAGTTAATGATATCTCTTTGCATTAAAAAGTTATGACCCAGACACAAAGAAACATTAACAGATGGATGTCCGGAAAGAAAGAATCTGCACTTGGGGATGTGACATGTCGGTGTTTCGTTTCTTGTACACAAACTGCTCGTAGTGGACTGGTGGCTGCTCAGCTGTTCTTTCTAGTTTTTGTGTTTCATTTGCTTCTTCTTTGGAGGTGGGGGTGGAGGTGGCGATTCCTTGATTATTGCCGATGGAGGTTCCGGAGGTTGTGGTATCATCCTTTCTTGCACTAGTGCATATGCAAAGGCAACGTTGGCTTTTAGTTTTGCTAGCTCTTCATCCAAGGACTCTTTTGTGGTGCTGGCTCTTCTTCTTCAGTGCCCATGATCTGGTTTTCCAGTTCATGAGCTGGGCAAGCTTGCTTATTTCTTCCTTGTCTTCCTTGTCTTCCACCTCAGCATGGGGGTCCAATCCTGAGATGAAACTGGAGGTGGAGGTGGAGGCATTTGTTGACTGGGTGGTGTCTGGAGCTGATTCTTCCGTCTGGATGGGGGAATGGGTTTCCATTTCCTCTTCCTTCTGTTTACAGCTTGCTTCGGATTTTCTTCTTCAGGCCTATAGGCGCTTGGCACCCCGCTGCTTAGTGGATGGACTTTTCTTCTTTCTCTTGCACTTGTCATTTTCAGGGTACACTGGGTATGGACCAGAGCCCGATTGGGCTAAGGTACTACCGCTCCCCAGAGGGGCCGATGGTCTGGCTGCTGGATTCTTGTGTCTCCTTGTTGGAGCCATTCCAGGTGGTATTGGAAAGTCCAATATCACCTAGCAGGTATCACCAGAAACATGGATGGTCCAGTTTCTGGTGTTACCCACATTCAGACATGTTAGCATGTCAGATAGCTTCTGTGGTAGTTTCATTTTGCTGTGATTAGTGGTGCTAACGGAGAATCCAGTTGAGCGTCCGAACAGATCGACAGCTGAACAGATGATGGATGTCCAGGTGAGCATATAAGGATACTAGCATGTAATATTATATCTCACGTGACCTTCTAGGCTCCTGATTGGATGAATGCTGCACCCCTATTTCGTGTAGTTTGCATCCACAGAACTGACCAGGCACTACACCCAGGCACTACACGTTTTCTATTTTTAGCACATTACTATATCAGTTTTCTTTTCATTCTGGGTGAATAAAACTAATCAGGCTAAATTTAAATATCGATTCACAGAGGCACAACATCCACAAAACGACCCGGAAAGAAATCATTGTGGAAAAATGTATCTCTTTTCCACTGTTGAAGTCACATTTTCCGAGGCGTTCATTTTATTCCTTGAGAAGATGATCCATATCTCGTTTCGAAGAGAATGATCCATACCTGGGTACAACTTTCATGAGAATGCGTCCGGATATGACAAATCGTTTGTTTCGCTGCTCATATTATTTCGCTATTTAATTGTATGTTTTGGGAAGTAAACGAATAAATAATTGAATTCATTTGAATCTTTGGAGTTTTGTATCCCGTACTGACCCATTCGGTAATGTATATGTGTGACAAATGTATGGAAATTATCAATCAGCATTGTCAAATTTCAAAAATCTAGCTTTCATTCGCGAGTTGCGCGATTCTAGGATACACAGTTACGTTTGGGGGAAATGTTTTGTTTACCCTTGCCGACCGATTCAAAATTTATCTTCTGCTCATATCAATAATCCAAGTTAACATTTCGTACCGAGAATGACAGCTTCAAATTGTGATTTAAACTACAATCGATTAACAAATTGGACAGATGTTTTTCTTGATGGGTGTTTGATATAATATAAGGATTAGTGCATGTCTTGTCGTTGACTACGCCCATATAGTGCCCAGTGAGGTGGTGTAGTACACCACCTCACTGGGCACTATATAGGCATAGTCAACTCCAAGCCATGTACTATTCCTTAAACAGAACATCAGAGGTATGTGAAAATTCAAACAACCAATTCATGTTTCTGATACAAGAAAGTGAGAATCCCCATTTGTTTGTTAGTTTAATGGAGTTTAATGACACTTTCATGAGAGGCAGCAGAAAGTTAATAAAAGTGGAGGGGCACAACTTTTCAAGGCTACCCTAGTTTGGCCCAGTGGGAGAAAGGTTACAATCGTATATCAGTAAATGTACAGTGACATACTATAGTCTCTCGTTTAGATGATCGAGATGAGCATGTTGCAGTGTGGTTACTGTCCTGTCCATTTCTTCGACCTCAGTCATCTGCCAACCCGAAGGCTAGCCTTTGGGTTGGAAGATGGGTGAAGTAGAAGAAACGGACCAAAGCGACTGAAGGTGAGATTCTTTTGCCAAATGTTTGGATTTGCAAATAATATATTACAGAAATACATGTATATTGACACGTTTGCGTGCACCCATTTTAATTCAATGTGTAGCTGCACATGTGTGTGGAAAAAAAAATGGAAGGGCATGTGTCCCCTGTGCCTCCCCCAACCCCCTCCCCATCCCATCCCCCCCTCCCTCCGATTCCGCCGCCGCTGCTTTCAGCAGACAGGATCACACTGAAGCAGCTTTACGGGTGGAAGAAGTGAGAGAGCCTAGAGAGAACAACCAGGCAGTGCCACCCAACTGTCAGACTCTCCAACAATTTAGCCTGGGACAAGCAAAATTATCAGCGGTCGAAGGCAAGACTGGATCATTGATGCTCTGTACAACTTAACTCAGAGTGCCAGTATGTCCCCAAGTTGGCAGTTGGAGTCAGGTGTCTTGCCCCAAGACACTGTGCAAATGATGCGAGTCAAGATCGAATTATCGAATACACACAAGGCAGGTGGCACCTAACCAAAGGTTTGAAATTCCTATAAAGGTTGCCTGATTTACCTTAAATTCCTACAGGAAGCCTGCCTGCTGTATGTGAAATCTATGTAAGTAAGAAGAATCCAATCCAAGGGGAAAAGGATATGAAATCTGCACTAAATTCAGTTGGGTTAAAAATAACCCAAATCAACTGGGTGGACTGAATATGAACCAGCTGGATTCATATTCACACAATCCAGTTTATTTGGGTTGATTTTTAACCCAACTAATTTTAGAATGTTTGTAAATTTACACCATTTTCGCAAATAGCAATAACACGACTACAAGTAATAGCAATGAATGCCGAAGAATGCCCGCCCCATACACATCCACACCTAGATTATGAAGGTTAATCGAACTGATAAAAGCTCAGGATAATATCTTAACCCTTTACCCAACGTAACGGCCAAAACCGGCCAGCACTATTCTCAAAAATTGCCAATTAATTTTCCTTATTTTTTTCATTTTTTGTCTCAAAAACATAGGTCATGACCCCTCATTGGAACAAGCTCATTGAGCTCGTTCAAATGAGGGGTCATAATTTATGCTTTTGGGACAAAAAATGAAAAAATTAGTTATTCAAGAATTTTTTTTTAAAGTGTCGTCTGCTTTCCATGTTAGGTAAAGGGTTAAAAACTTAACTGCCCTGCAGCAGAAAGACTCAAAGCTACAATGTTGATCTAAACACAAATTTTGACAAATTAAACCCAAATAATCTCCCAGAAAACTAAAAAGTTTCCAGCAAAATATTCAATGTATAAGGGTTTATTTATTTATTTATTGGTGTTTAAGGTCACATACTTATGCACAATGGCTAATCATGACAGTTTTATGGGTGGAGGAAGCCAGAGTACCCGTAGAGAACCACCGAGCATCGACGAGCAACTGTCAGCTCCTCAACATTCTAACTCTGTTCATGCTTCGCCTAAGCAGGGTTACAGAGGTTGAAGACATGTGCACCATCAACGTGCGGTACGCCTTAGTACATGGCATCATGGTGCCCCTATGTAGGCAACCAGGTAAAGTGCCTTGCCCAAGGACACAACGCAGGTTGTCCCGGACGGGGATCAAACTCAGGACCTCTAGCACAGAAGTCCAACAGTCCACCACTGTGCCACCACGCTCCCATGTGTAAGGGTTAAATAGTGTTGGGATAGTCTGAAACAATACATAACTGCAATATAAAAGCTTTGTAGCCATGGACATCAACGTAACTAAGTTAAACATGAACTAGGGATGCACGGTACATCAATAAACCTATATCTACTGGAACTGAAATCTGTATCGATTGATACCCATGTAATAACAAACATATCAGTTTATCGTCATTATTTATTTACCCACAATTTAATAGTCAAGATATTTTTATTTTTTTTTAACTGCAGTCCCGAATGAATAATATTACCCCTTTACCAAATAACTCGACAACACCCGCTCGTGCAGAATTTCCAAATTGAGGAGTTAAAAAAAAATTCTCAAAAGCCTTCAACAAAACAATATCATGTGACACCCTCATTGGAACGAGCTCATGGAGCTCGTTCCAATGAGGGGGTCACATGATTTAGTTTTGTTGAAAAGTTTTTTAAAATTTGATAAATTAGTATTTAAAATAATAAATTTTGATATCGTCTGCGTTGGGTAAAGGGGTATTTGTGCTGTATCATCAAGGCATGCTGATTCGTTCCGACTGTGATCACTCAAGTCCCGATTATGGTACGTATGTTTGGGTAATAGTCTTTCAAAATATCAGAATACTGCAATATTTTTTTAAATACCGATGCTGGTTTTCTGTTTTGAATACCCTGCAGCTCTTACGTAAACTGTTACAACCTGGACACATACGCCAAGACGGAGTCAAAATATGAGCTCCTACTCCCCCTACTTCATCTGAGGTCAGCTAAATGATCAAGAGGGTGTTCATTTCAATGAGGGATTGCTGAAAACCCAATCTTTTTGGGGGTGATTCAGGTTACTATCAAAAGCACCACTAACAAGTCTGTAGCTAGATTCAACCCATCATATAACTGTTAACATATTGGAATAACACTGAGCAAATAACATTTAGTTTACCGTCAAAAGCACCACTAACAAGTCTGTAACCAGATTCATCCAAGCATATAGCTGTAACTTCCATATTGGCTCCATGAGCCTCTGTGATTGTGTACACAAATTTCCCAGTGTCAATCTCCCATACCTGGAATAAAATTAAAACTTATCAAATAGCCATATTTGGTCTGGTGTGCAGGTGCCACAATGCCGAGACTTCATAGTCAGTGGAGCGATTCCTTTTATCTTTGATGTAAAATTTTCTAGTCGGTAAGGACTTGCCTTGTTACAATTTATGGGAGAGTGCCTGCAAGCACTCTCCCATAAACTGTAACAAGGCAAAGACATGTGAACAAATTTTGTTGACCAAAAATAAATTTGCACTCAACCGGTTAAGAAAGACTTTTAGCGACACTTTGGTCTTATTGTAAAGCCTTTTGTTGACACTATGTACTTATTTATTGGTGTCAACCCTTTACCCAATGCAGACGATATCAAATTTATTTTAAAAATCATTTTTTAAATTTTTTAAAAAAATTTCAACAAAACCATATCATGTGACCCCTCATTGGAACGAGCTCGACGAGCTCGTTCCAGAGAGGGGTCACATGATATGGTTTTGTTGAAATTTTTTAAAAAATAATATTTTTATCAGCTGCTGAATTTGCATATTATGCGGGTGGATGTGGCCGATTCGTTGGGTAAAGGGTTAAGGTAATCTTTTAGCAACTATGGCTCAACACTACTGCAACATATGCATAACGTCAGGTGTAGTCAGTCATTGATACTATTACCTCCCACTTTAGAGGACATTCACTCCAGGCATTAGTTGCAGACCCTATTTTACCAATTAAACAGAAATTGTTTACTGTAGTAAACAAGCACTGCTCTGTTTCCTGGGGTTCCCATGGGGGTTTGGTGACACTATAACCGTTATAATTAAGCCCTTTAGTTATAATATGGTATCATTGTTAAGCATTCCAGACAATTTCCAGTGACACTATGGTCTTATTGTTAAGCATTCTAGCAACACGGTGGTCTTTTACCCTTTACCGAACGAATCTCCCGCATCCGCCCATGTAATATGCAAGTTCAGCATCTGAAAAAATATTATTCTTCGAAAATTTTCAACAAAACCATATCATGTGACCCCTCTTTGGAATGAGCTCATCGAGCTCGTTCCAAAGAGGGGTCACATGATATGGTTTTGTTGAAATGTTTTGAAAAAATTTAAAAAATGATATTTAAAATAAATTTTGAAATCGTCTGTGTTGGGTAAAGGGTTAAGCATTCTACTGACACAATGGTCTTATTACTTCATTTTCTGGTGACAGTATGGTCCATTTATTCAGCCTTCTAGTGACACTATCATGTTATTATTATTCCTTCTAGCAACTCTACAGTCCTATCATCAAGCCTTCTGGAGACCCTATGGTATTATTGTCAAATCTCTTAGTGACATCATGGTCTTATAGTTAAGTCTTCTAGAGACAGTATGGTCCAATTTTTAGGTCTTCTAGAGGCAGTATGGCCCATTTGGTAAGCCTTCTAGTGACACTGTGGCTTCATTGTTAAGCCAGCTTGTAGGGCTTTAACAACTATTGTTAAGTCTTCTAGTGGCACTATGGTCCATTTTTTAGGCCTTCTTGTGACAGTATGGTCCATTTGTTAAGTCTTCTAGTGACACTGTGGTCCAATTTTGAGGCCTTTTAGTGACAGTATGGTCCATTTGCTAAGCCTTCTAGTGACAGTATGGTCCATTTGTTAAGCCTTCTAGTGACACTGTGACTTCATTGTTAAGCCTTCTAGTGACATTGTGGCTTCATTGTTAAGCCTTCTAGTGACACCGTGACTTCATTGTTAAGCCTTCTAGTGACATTGTGGCTTCATTGTTAAGCCTTCTAGTGACACCGTGACTTCATTGTTAAGCCTTCTAGTGACATTCTGGCTTCATTGTTAAGCCTTCTAGTGACACCGTGACTTCATTGTTAAGCCTTCTAGTGACATTGTGGCTTCATTGTTAAGCCTTCTAGTGACACCGTGGCTTCATTGTTAAGCATTCTAGTGACATTGTGGCTTCATTGTTAAGCCTTCTAGTGACAGCATGGATTCATTGTTAAGCCTTCTAGTGACACTGTTGCTTCATTGTTAAGCCTTCTAGTGACAGCATGGCTTCATTATTAAGCCTTCTAGTGACACTGTGGCTTCATTGTTAAGCCTTCTAGTGAAACTGTGGCTTCATTGTTAGGCCTTCTAGTGACATTGTGGCTTCATTGTTAAGCCTTCTCGTGACACCGTGGCTTCATTGTTAAGTCTTCTAGTGACACTGTGGCTTCATTGTTAAGCCATCTAGTGATACTGTGGCTTCATTGTTAAGCCTTCTAGTGACACTGTGACTTCATTGTTAAGCCTTCTAGTGACATTGTGGCTTCATTAAGCCCTCTAGTGACACCGTGACTTCATTGTTAAGCCTTCTAGTGACATTGTGGCTTCATTCTTAAGCCTTCTAGTGACAGCATGGCTTCATTGTTAAGCCTTCTAGTGACACTGTTGCTTCATTGTTAAGCCTTCTAGTGACAGCATGGCTTCATTGTTAAGCCTTCTAGTGACACTGTGGCTTAATTGTTAAGCCTTCTAGTGACACTGTGGCTTCATTGTTAAGCCTTCTAGTGACACTGTGACTTCATTGTTAGGCCTTCTAGTGACATTGTGGCTTCATTGTTAAGCCTTCTAGTGACACCGCGGCTTCATTGTTAAGTCTTCTAGTGACACTGGGGCTTCATTGTTAAGCCTTCTAGTGATACTGTGGCTTCATTGTTAAGCCTTCTAGTGACACCGTGACTTCATTGTTAAGCCTCCTAGTGACATTGTGGCTTCATTAAGCCCTCTAGTGACACCGTGGCTTCATTGTTAAGCCTTCTAGTGACATTGTGGCTTCATTGTTAAGCCTTCTAGTGACAGCATGGCTTCATTGTTAAGCCTTCTAGTGACACTGTGGCTTCATTGTTAAGCCTTCTAGTGACACTGTGGCTTCATTGCTAAGCCTTCTAGTGACACCGTGACTTCATTGTTAAGCCTTCTAGTGACATTGTGGCTTCATTGTTAGCCTTCTAGTGACACCGTGGCTTCATTGTTAAGTCTTCTAGTGACATTGTGGCTTCATTGTTAAACCTTCTAGTGACAGCATGGATTCATTAAGCCTTCTAGTGACACTGTTGCTTCATTGTTAAGCCTTCTAGTGACAGCATGGCTTCATTGTTAAGCCTTCTAGTGACACTGTGGCTTCATTGTTAAGCCTTCTAGTGAAACTGTGGCTTCATTGTTAAGGCTTCTATTGACATCATGGCTTCATTGTTAAGCCTTCTTGTGACACCGTGGCTTCATTGTTAAGTCTTCTAGTGACACTGTGGCTTCATTGTTAAGCCTTCTATTGACATCATGGCTTCATTGTTAAGCCTTCTCGTGACACCGTGGCTTCATTGTTAAGTCTTCTAGTGACACCGTGGCTTCATTGTTAAGCCTTCTAGTGACACTGTGGCTTCATTGTTAAGCCTTCTAGTGGCATCATGCCTTCATTGTTAAGCCTTCTAGTGACACCGTGGCTTCATTGTTAAGCCTTCTAGTGACACCGTGGCTTCATTGTTAAGCCAGCTAGTGACACTGTGGCTTCATTGTTAAGCCATCTAGTGATACTGTGGCTTCATTGTTAAGCCTTCTAGTGACACTGTGACTTCATTGTTAAGCCTTCAAGTGACATTGTGGCTTCATTAAGCCCTCTAGTGACACCGTGGCTTCATTGTTAAGCCTTCTAGTGACATTGTGGCTTCATTCTTAAGCCTTCTAGTGACAGCATGGCTTCATTGTTAAGCCTTCTAGTGACACTGTTGCTTCATTGTTAAGCCTTCTAGTGACATCATGGCTTCATTGTTAAGCCTTCTAGTGGCAGCATGGCTTCATTGTTAAGCCTTCTAGTGACACTGTGGCTTAATTGTTAAGCCTTCTAGTGACACTGTGGCTTCATTGTTAAGCCTTCTAGTGACACTGTGACTTCATTATTAAGCCTTCTAGTGACATTGTGGCTTCATTGTTAAGCCTTCTAGTGACACCGTGGCTTCATTGTTAAGTCTTCTAGTGATACTGTGGCTTCATTGTTAAGCCTTCTAGTGATACTGTGGCTTCATTGTTAAGCCTTCTAGTGACACCGTGACTTCATTGTTAAGCCTTCTAGTGACATTGTGGCTTCATTAAGCCCTCTAGTGACACCGTGGCTTCATTGTTATGCCTTCTAGTGACATTGTGGCTTCATTGTTAAGCCTTCTAGTGACAGCATGGCTTCATTGTTAAGCCTTCTAGTGACACTGTTGCTTCATTGTTAAGCCTTCTAGTGACAGCATGGCTTCATTGTTAAGTCTTCTAGTGACACTGTGGCTTCATTGTTAAGCCTTCTAGTGACACTGTGGCTTCATTGTTAAGCCTTCTAGTGACACCGTGACTTCATGGTTAAGCCTTCTAGTGACATTGTGGCTTCATTGTTAAGCCTTCTAGTGACACCGTGGCTTCATTGTTAAGTCTTCTAGTGACATTGTGGCTTCATTGTTAAACCTTCTAGTGACAGCATGGATTCATTAAGCCTTCTAGTGACACTGTTGCTTCATTGTTAAGCCTTCTAGTGACAGCATGGCTTCATTGTTAAGCCTTCTAGTGACACTGTGGCTTCATTGTTAAGCCTTCTAGTGAAACTGTGGCTTCATTGTTAAGGCTTCTATTGACATCGTGGCTTCATTGTTAAGCCTTCTTGTGACACCGTGGCTTCATTGTTAAGTCTTCTAGTGACACTGTGGCTTCATTGTTAAGCCTTCTATTGACATCATGGCTTCATTGTTAAGCCTTCTCGTGACACCATGGCTTCATTGTTAAGTCTTCTAGTGACACCGTGGCTTCATTGTTAAGCCTTCTAGTGAAACTGTGGCTTCATTGTTAAGGCTTCTATTGACATCGTGGCTTCATTGTTAAGCCTTTCTGTGACAATGTGGCTTCATTGTTAAGTCTTCTAGTGACACTGTGGCTTCATTGTTAAGCCTTCTATTGACATCATGGCTTCATTGTTAAGCCTTCTCGTGACACCGTGGCTTCATTGTTAAGTCTTCTAGTGACACCGTGGCTTCATTGTTAAGCCTTCTAGTGACACCGTGGCTTCATTGTTAAGCCTTCTAGTGGCATCATGCCTTCATTGTTAAGCCTTCTAGTGACACCGTGGCTTCATTGTTAAGCCTTCTAGTGACACCGTGGCTTCATTGTTAAGCCAGCTAGTGACACTGCTGCTTCGTTGTTAAGCCTGCTAATAGTACTATAACAACTATTATTAAGTCTTCTGGTGACAATGTGGTCTTATTGTTAATCTTTCTCGTAAAACTATGGGCTTATTATTATAAGTTATGGGTCTTTCAGTGGGCGGATATGGTGTGATATAAGGCAAAGTGAGATCAATATTAGGTGAGGCCGAAGGCTGAGCCTAATATTGATCTTGCTGAGCCTTATATCACACCATATCCGCCCACTGAAAGCCCCATAACATATTTATTATGCCAGTCCTTTAAAAGAGACACAACCATAAGTGTACCGAGATTCCTAGTGCAAATGTTCTGTTATCACTATCAGGGAAGTTTTACGTCATGTGAAGGTCACGCTAGTAGCAGGCACTGAAAAAATGGAGTTTTCTTCTCAATAAATAGGAATTTATATTAACAATTCACAACTTTAAATCAGTGTTAAGTACTGGAAAAATAAAACAACTGGAGCAAATGGATTAACAATTCTTTCAAGAAGGTAAGTGGGAAGAGTTTAATTCATTATTTGTTGTTAATGGTGATATTAATGTTTCTATACATGTCATTTTAGTGGTTTATTTATTGTACTTATTTACATTTGTTCATTGAACTTTCTCAAAGACTGGAAGAAATGTATTATAGTTGTACGTTGCTCAACAGACACACACACAAAATTATTTGTTGTTCGTTGAACACGCGAAATTAGGAAAAACATCGAAGCGAGCGTTGGATGTCAAAAACAAAATGTCAGAACTGACCGTATATAAGTTCTATATACTGTCAGCTCGATGATACACAGTCTCATATACAGTCACTAGATATTGAAGCTGATTGGTCAATAACTACTGGCATAATAAAAAGCCTTATAGTGACACTATGGCCATTACAGATAAGATACACTGTGGTGTTATTACTAAGCCTTCTAGTGATGTTATTGTTTTATCACTGAACCTTCTAATTACCCTTTGGTCTGATTGTTGAGCCTTCTAGTGTCCCTATGGTATATTACCGAGTCTTATAATTACAGCTTTGTCTTAATGTTAAGTATTCCATGGTCTTATTACTAAACGTTCAAGCGACTCAGTGGTCTAATTGTTGAGCCCTACTAACACTTTGGTCCAATTGTTAAGTGTTTTAGTGACACATTGGTCTAATTATTAAGCCTTCAAGTGACACTACGGTTTCATTACCACATTTTATAATGGCAATATGGTCTCATTTATAAGCACCATAGTGACACATTGGTCTGGTTGTTAAACATTCTAGTGACACTTTGCCCTGATTGTTAAACCTTACATAGATATAGAGATAAACTGGTCTGATTAAGTCTTCCAGTGATAAATTTGTCTGATTGTTAAGTCTTCTAGTGAAACATTGGTCTGATTGTTAAGCCTTCTAGTGATAAACTGGTCTGATTGTTAAGCCTTCTAGTGATAAATTGGGCCGATTGTTAAACCATCTTATGACACATTGGTCTGATTGTTAAGCCTTCTAGTGACACTTTGGTCTGCCTGAGGTTAAGCCTTCTAGTGACACAATGGTTCGATTGTTATGCCTTCCAGCGACACATTGGTCTGATTGTTAAGCCTTCTAGTGATAAATTGGTCTGATTGTTAAGCATTTAGTGATACATTGGTCTGATTGTTCTAGAGACAACACTGACTTATTACTAAACCCTCTAATGACACCACAGCCTTATTACTAATCCTTTGAGTGACTCCACGGTCTAATTACTAATCCTTCTAGTGGCACCACAGTCTAATTACTAAACCGTTAGTAACAATACGATTTTATTACTAATCTTTCTAGTGACATCACGGTCTTGTTACTAAGCCTTCTAGTGATTCCCTGGTCTAATTACTAAACCTTTAATGACTCCACGGTTTTATTATTGAGCCTTGTAGTGACATCACAGTCTTTTATTAAGACTTCCAGTGACACTGCGGTCTTATTACTAAGCCTTATAGTGATACCACAGTCTTATTACTAAGTCTTCGGGTGACACACTGGTCTTATTATTAAGCATTCTAGTGACACCATGGTATTATTATTAATAAGCCTTCTAGTGGCACCCTGGTCCTATTACTGAGCTGTGTAGTGACACCACAGCCTTATTATTAAGGCTTCCACTGCAATCACAGTCTAATTACTAAACCTTTACTGACACCCTGGTCTTACTACAAAGCCTTCTAGTGACACCACAGTCTTACTATTAAGCTTCTAGTGGCACCCTGGACATACCATTAAGCCTTCTAGTGGTACCCTGGTTTTATTACTGAGCCTTGTAGTAACACCACAGCCTCATTATTAAGGCTTCCAGTGCCATCACAGTCTAATTACTAAACCTTTAATGACACCCTGGTCATATTACTAAGACTTTTAGTGACATCACGGTCTTACTATTAAGCCTTCTAGTGGTACCCTGGTCTTATTACTAAGCCTTCTAGTAACACCACAGTCTTACTATTAAGCCTTCTACTGGTACCCTGGTCTTATTACTAAGCCTTCTAGTAACACCACAGTCTTACTATTAAGCCTTCTACTGGTACCCTGGTCTTATTACTAAGCCTTCTAGTGGCACCACAGTCTTACTATTAAGCCTTCTACTGGTACCCTGGTCTTATTACTAAGCCTTCTAGTAACACCACAGTCTTACTATTAAGCCTTCTAGTGGTACCCTGGTCTTATTACTAAGCCTTCTAGTAACACCACAGTCTTACTATTAAGCCTTCTACTGGTACCCTGGTCTTATTACTAAGCCTTCTAGTGGCACCACAGTCTTACTATTAAGCCTTCTACTGGTACCCTGGTCTTATTACTAAGCCTTCTAGTAACACCACAGTCTTACTATTAAACCTTCTAGTGGTACCCTGGTCTTATTACTAAGCCTTCTAGTAACACCACAGTCTTACTATTAAGCCTTCTACGGGTACCCTGGTCTTATTACTAAGCCTTCTAGTAACAACACAGTCTTACTATTAAGCCTTCTACTGGTACCCTGGTCTTATTACTAAGCCTTCTAGTGGCACCACAGTCTTACTATTAAGCCTTCTAGTAACACCACAGTCTTACTATTAACCCTTCTAGTGGTACCCTGGTCTTATTACTAAGCCTTCTAGTGGCACCACAGTCTTACTATTAAGCCTTCTAGTAACACCACAGTCTTACTATTAAGCCCTATAGTGGTACCCTGGTCTTATTACTAAGCCTTCTAGTAACACCACAGTCTTACTATTAAGCCTTCTACTGGCACCCTGGTCTTATTACTAAGCCTTCTAGTAACACCACAGTCTTACTATTAAGCCTTATAGTGGTACCCTGGTCTTATTACTAAGCCTTCTAGTAACACCACAGTCTTACTATTAAGCCTTCTACTGGTACCCTGGTCTTATTACTAAGCCTTCTAGTAACACCACAGTCTTACTATTAAGCCTTCTACTGGTACCCTGGTCTTATTACTAAGCCTTCTAGTAACACCACAGTCTTACTATTAAGCCTTCTACTGGTACCCTGGTCTTATTACTAAGCCTTCTAGTAACACCACAGTCTTACTATTAAGCCTTCTACTGGTACCCTGGTCTTATTACTAAGCCTTCTAGTAACACCACAGTCTTACTATTAAGCCTTCTACTGGTACCCTGGTCTTAGTACTAAGCCTTCTAGTAACACCACAGTCTTACTATTAAGCCTTCTACTGGTACCCTGGTCTTATTACTAAGCCTTCTAGTGGCACCACAGTCTTACTATTAAGCCTTCTAGTGGCACCACAGTCTTACTATTAAGCCTTCTAGTAACACCACAGTCTTACTATTAAGCCTTCTAGTGGTACCCTGGTCTTATTACTAAGCCTTCTAGTGGCACCACAGTCTTACTATTAAGACTTCTAGTGGTACCCTGGTCTTATTACTAAGCCTTCTAGTAACACCACAGTCTTACTATTAAGCCTTCTACTGGTACCCTGGTCTTATTACTAAGCCTTCTAGTAACACCACAGTCTTACTATTAAGCCTTCTAGTGGTACCCTGGTTTTATTACTGAGCCTTGTAGTAACACCACAGCCTCATTATTAAGGCTTCCAGTGCCATCACAGTCTAATTACTAAACCTTTAATGACACCCTGGTCATATTACTAAGACTTTTAGTGACATCACGGTCTTACTATTAAGCCTTCTAGTGGTACCCTGGTCTTATTACTAAGCCTTCTAGTAACACCACAGTCTTACTATTAAGCCTTCTACTGGTACCCTGGTCTTATTACTAAGCCTTCTAGTAACACCACAGTCTTACTATTAAGCCTTCTACTGGTACCCTGGTCTTATTACTAAGCCTTCTAGTAACACCACAGTCTTACTATTAAGCCTTCTACTGGTACCCTGGTCTTATTACTAAGCCTTCTAGTAACACCACAGTCTTACTATTAAGCCTTCTAGTGGTACCCTGGTCTTATTACTAAGCCTTCTAGTAACACCACAGTCTTACTATTAAGCCTTCTACTGGTACCCTGGTCTTATTACTAAGCCTTCTAGTAACACCACAGTCTTACTATTAAGCCTTCTACTGGTACCCTGGTCTTATTACTAAGCCTTCTAGTAACACCACAGTCTTACTATTAAGCCTTCTAGTGGTACCCTGGTCTTATTACTAAGCCTTCTAGTAACACCACAGTCTTACTATTAAGCCTTCTACTGGTACCCTGGTCTTATTACTAAGCCTTCTAGTAACACCACAGTCTTACTATTAAGCCTTCTACTGGTACCCTGGTCTTATTACTAAGCCTTCTAGTAACACCACAGTCTTACTATTAAGCCTTCTACTGGTACCCTGGTCTTATTACTAAGCCTTCTAGTAACACCACAGTCTTACTATTAAGCCTTCTACTGGTACCCTGGTCTTATTACTAAGCCTTCTAGTAACACCACAGTCTTACTATTAAGCCTTCTAGTGGCACCACAGTCTTACTATTAAGCCTTCTAGTAACACCACAGTCTTACTATTAAGCCTTCTAGTGGTACCCTGGTCTTATTACTAAGCCTTCTAGTGGCACCACAGTCTTACTATTAAGCCTTCTAGTGGTACCCTGGTCTTATTACTAAGCCTTCTAGTAACACCACAGTCTTACTATTAAGCCTTCTACTGGTACCCTTGTCTTATTACTAAGCTGTAATAAGACAATCTAGAGACACCCTAGTCTTATTACTATGCCATCTAATGACACTTTAGTCTGATTGTTTAGCCATCTAGAGACACCCTAGTCTTATTACTATGCCATCTAATGACACTTTGGTCTGATAGATAAGCCTTCTATTGACGCCATGGTCTTATGCCATCTAATGGCACTTTAGTCTGATTGTTTAGACATCTAGAGACACCCTAGTCTTATTACTATGCCATCTAATGACACTTTAGTCTGATTGTTTAGACATCTAGAGACACCCTAGTCTTATTACTATGCCATCTAATGACACTTTAGTCTGATTGTTTAGACATCTAGAGACACCCTAGTCTTATTACTATGCCATCTAATGACACTTTAGTCTGATTGTTTAGACATCTAGAGACACCCTAGTCTTATTACTATGCCATCTAATGACACTTTAGTCTGATTGTTTAGACACCTAGAGACACCCTAGTCTTATTACTATGCCATCTAATGACACTTTAGTCTGATTGTTTAGACATCTAGAGACACCCTAGTCTTATTACTATGCCATCTAATGACACTTTAGTCTGATTGTTTAGACATCTAGAGACACCCTAGTCTTATTACTATGCCATCTAATGAGACTTTAGTCTGATTGTTTAGACATCTAGAGACACCCTAGTCTTATTACTATGCCATCTAATGACACTTTAGTCTGATTGTTTAGACATCTAGAGACACCCTAGTCTTATTACTATGCCATCTAATGACACTTTAGTCTGATTGTTTAGACATCTAGAGACACCCTAGTCTTATTACTATGCCATCTAATGACACTTTAGTCTGATTGTTTAGACATCTAGAGACACCCTAGTCTTATTACTATGCCATCTAATGACACTTTAGTCTGATTGTTTAGACATCTAGAGACACCCTAGTCTTATTACTATGCCATCTAATGACACTTTAGTCTGATTGTTTAGACATCTAGAGACACCCTAGTCTTATTACTATGCCATCTAATGAGACTTTAGTCTGATTGTTTAGACATCTAGAGACACCCTAGTCTTATTACTATGCCATCTAATGACACTTTAGTCTGATTGTTTAGACATCTAGAGACACCCTAGTCTTATTACTATGCCATCTAATGACACTTTAGTCTGATTGTTTAGACATCTAGAGACACCCTAGTCTTATTACTATGCCATCTAATGAGACTTTAGTCTGATTGTTTAGACATCTAGAGACACCCTAGTCTTATTACTATGCCATCTAATGACACTTTAGTCTGATTGTTTAGACATCTAGAGACACCCTAGTCTTATTACTATGCCATCTAATGACACTTTAGTCTGATTGTTTAGACATCTAGAGACACCCTAGTCTTATTACTATGCCATCTAATGACACTTTAGTCTGATTGTTTAGACATCTAGAGACACCCTAGTCTTATTACTATGCCATCTAATGACACTTTAGTCTGATTGTTTAGACATCTAGAGACACCCTAGTCTTATTACTATGCCATCTAATGACACTTTAGTCTGATTGTTTAGACATCTAGAGACACCCTAGTCTTATTACTATGCCATCTAATGACACTTTAGTCTGATTGTTTAGACATCTAGAGACACCCTAGTCTTATTACTATGCCATCTAATGACACTTTAGTCTGATTGTTTAGACATCTAGAGACACCCTAGTCTTATTACTATGCCATCTAATGGCACTTTAGTCTGATTGTTTAGACATCTAGAGACACCCTAGTCTTATTACTATGCCATCTAATGACACTTTAGTCTGATTGTTTAGACATCTAGAGACACCCTAGTCTTATTACTATGCCATCTAATGACACTTTAGTCTGATTGTTTAGACATCTAGAGACACCCTAGTCTTATTACTATGCCATCTAATGACACTTTAGTCTGATTGTTTAGACATCTAGAGACACCCTAGTCTTATTACTATGTCATCTAATGACACTTTAGTCTGATTGTTTAGACATCTAGAGACACCCTAGTCTTATTACTATGCCATCTAATGGCACTTTAGTCTGATTGTTTAGACATCTAGAGACACCCTAGTCTTATTACTATGCCATCTAATGGCACTTTAGTCTGATTGTTTAGACATCTAGAGACACCCTAGTCTTATTACTATGCCATCTAATGGCACTTTAGTCTGATTGTTTAGACATCTAGAGACACCCTAGTCTTATTACTATGCCATCTAGTGACACTTTAGTCTGATTGTTTAGCCATCTAGAGACACCCTAGTCTTATTACTATGCCATCTAATGACACTTTAGTCTGATTGTTTAGACATCTAGAGACACCCTAGTCTTATTACTATGCCATCTAATGACACTTTAGTCTGATTGTTTAGACATCTAGAGACACCCTAGTCTTATTACTATGCCATCTAATGGCACTTTAGTCTGATTGTTTAGACACCTAGAGACACCCTAGTCTTATTACTATGCCATCTAGTGACACTTTAGTCTGATTGTTTAGCCATCTAGAGACACCCTAGTCTTATTACTATGCCATCTAATGACACTTTAGTCTGATTGCTTAGACATCTAGAGACACCCTAGTCTTATTACTATGCCATCTAATGACACTTTAGTCTGATTGTTTAGACATCTAGAGACACCCTAGTCTTATTACTATGCCATCTAATGACACTTTAGTCTGATTGTTTAGACACCTAGAGACACCCTAGTCTTATTACTATGCCATCTAATGACACTTTAGTCTGATTGTTTAGACATCTAGAGACACCCTAGTCTTATTACTATGCCATCTAATGACACTTTAGTCTGATAGATAAGCCTTCTATTGACGCCATGGTCTTATGCCATCTAATGGCACTTTAGTCTGATTGTTTAGACATCTAGAGACACCCTAGTCTTATTACTATGCCATCTAATGGCACTTTAGTCTGATTGTTTAGACATCTAGAGACACCCTAGTCTTATTACTATGCCATCTAATGACACTTTAGTCTGATTGTTTAGACATCTAGAGACACCCTAGTCTTATTACTATGCCATCTAATGACACTTTAGTCTGATTGTTTAGACATCTAGAGACACCCTAGTCTTATTATTATGCCATCTAATGACACTTTAGTCTGATAGATAAACCTTCTATTGACGCCATGGTCTTATGCCATCTAATGGCACTTTAGTCTGATTGTTTAGACATCTAGAGACACCCTAGTCTTATTACTATGCCATCTAATGACACTTTAGTCTGATTGTTTAGACATCTAGTGACACCCTAGTCTTATTACTATGCCATCTAATGACACTTTAGTCTGATTGTTTAGACATCTAGAGACACCCTAGTCTTATTACTATGCCATCTAGTGGCACTTTATTCTGATTGTTTAGACATCTAGAGACACCCTAGTCTTATTACTATGCCATCTAATGACACTTTAGTCTGATTGTTTAGCCATCTAGAGACACCCTAGTCGTATTACTATGCCATCTAATGACACTTTAGTCTGATTGTTTAGACATCTAGAGACACCCTAGTCTTATTACTATGCCATCTAATGACACTTTAGTCTGATTGTTTAGACATCTAGAGACACCCTAGTCTTATTACTATGCCATCTAATGACACTTTAGTCTGATTGTTTAGACATCTAGAGACACCCTAGTCTTATTACTATGCCATCTAATGACACTTTAGTCTGATTGTTTAGACATCTAGAGACACCCTAGTCTTATTACTATGCCATCTAATGACACTTTAGTCTGATTGTTTAGACATCTAGAGACACCCTAGTCTTATTACTATGCCATCTAATGACACTTTAGTCTGATTGTTTAGCCATCTAGAGACACCCTAGTCTTATTACTATGCCATCTAATGACACTTTAGTCTGATTGTTTAGACATCTAGAGACACCCTAGTCTTATTACTATGCCATCTAATGACACTTTAGTCTGATTGTTTAGACATCTTGAGACACCCTAGTCTTATTACTATGCCATCTAATGACACTTTAGTCTGATTGTTTAGACATCTAAAGACACCATAGTCTTATTACGAAGCCTTCTAGTGACACTTTGGTTGGATTGGTAAGCCTTCTGGTGACACTATTGTCTTATAACTAAGCCTTCTAGTGACACTTTGGTTGGATTGGTAAGCCTTCTGGCGACACTATTGTCTTATAACTAAGCCTTCTAGTGACACTTTGGTCTGATTGGTAAGCCTTCTGGTAACACTATTGTCTTATAACTAAGCCCTCTAGTGACACTTTGGTCTGATTGGTAAGCCTTCTGGTGACACTATTGTCTTATAACTAAGCCTTCTAGTGACACTTTGGTTGGATTGGTAAGCCTTCTGGTGACACTATTGTCTTATAACTAAGCCTTCTAGTGACACTTTGGTTGGATTGGTAAGCCTTCTGGTGACACTATTGTCTTATAACTAAGCCTTCTAGTGACACTTTGGTTGGATTGGTAAGCCTTCTGGTGACACTATTGTCTTATAACTAAGCCTTCTAGTGACATTTTGGTTGGATTGGTGAGCCTTCTGGTGACACTATTGTCTTATAACTAAGCCTTCTAGTGACACTTTGGTTGGATTGGTAAGCCTTCTGGTGACACTATTGTCTTATAACTAAGCCTTCTAGTGACACTTTGGTTGGATTGGTAAGCCTTCTGGTGACACTATTGTCTTATAACTAAGCCTTCTAGTGACACTTTGGTCTGATTGGTAAGCCTTCTGGTGACACTATTGTCTTATAACTAAGCCTTCTGGTGACACTTTGGTTGGATTGGTAAGCCTTCTGGTGACACTATTGTCTTATAACTAAGCCTTTTACTAACACTTTGGTTGGATTGGTAAGCCTTCTGGTGACACTACTGTCTTATAACTAAGCCTTCTAGTGACACTTTGGTTGGATTGGTAAGCCTTCTGGTGACACTATTGTCTTATAACTAAGCCTTCTAGTGACACTTTGGTTGGATTGGTAAGCCTTCTGGTGACACTATTGTCTTATAACTAAGCCTTCTAGTGACACTTTGGTTGGATTGGTAAGCCTTCTGGTGACACTATTGTCTTATAACTAAGCCTTCTAGTGACACTTTGGTTGGATTGGTAAGCCTTCTGGTGACACTATTGTCTTATAACTAAGCCTTTTACTAACACTTTGGTATGATTATTTATTTATATATAATTCATTATTTATTGGTGTTTAACCCTTTCAACACTGGTGGTATCTTCCGTGCCAGTTAAATGGCAGAAATTGAAAGAGTCCATATCCATTATTTGGGGGTAGAGCAATTAATATTTTCAATGTGCAGCCTTCAGGCTGCATGTTGAAAATATTAATTGTTCTACCACACATATTCACTTAGTAGCCATCCTACTTAATGAAATTATGATGTATCGTGTTGCTGGACCGGAAAAGTGGCCTCTCATGTTGAATGAGTTAAAGGTACATATTCCTGCACAATGGCTAATTGTGGATGCACCGTGGAAATAATGGCAAGTGCACTCAAACGTTTATACCCATATTGCCAATTTTCGAGACCTTCCACCCCAACCATTGGCGACTTAGTCCTATTTTACCAGTAAAACAGCACTTGTTTATCACAGCAAACAAGAACCACTTCACTTTCTGGCATTCCCGTGGTGAAATTTGGTCTATTTACTAAGCCTTCTAATGGCACTTTGGTCAGATTGTTAAGTCTTCCAGTGAAACTTTGGTCTGCTTGTTAAGCATGGGGCATGTGGTGCACAATCAGCTCAGACATGTTAACCTATAAGCTTGATGCTTGGCGTACAGGGCAAGTGCTGCAAAAATCAGGTCAGAAAAGTAATCCGACAAGCTAGATGCTTGAGGCAAAGGGCTAGTGGTGCAAAATCATGTCAGGTAAGTGACCCTACAAGCTTGATACTTGGACCACAGGGAAAATAGTTTAAATGTGATAAGACAAGTAAACATTCACGCTTGGTGCTTGATGTACAGGGTAAATGGAGCAAAATCCCTACACTATACATAACGCTACAAGCACAAGATTTGGAACACAGGGCAAGTGGTGCAAAACCAAGTCAATGACAGCACATCAATTTGTGTTTGGTCTTGGGCACAACTAAAACAGGCTATTAATTGAAAATAGAATATGTTTTCATTTTTGGAATTCACTTTAAAATTTAAAAAAATTTCCACAATTCTGTATAAGTATTTCCATTAGTTCCTCGAATCCTGCACCCTGTGTAATAACACGTAACCAACTAACTCTGTGTACTTTACAGCTTTTGTCAGTATAAATTTTCATGTAGTGAGTGATATGGCAGTTAGCAGTTTTTTTATAACCAGAAAGTGGACTAACCCTGTGCAATGCACAGGGTTAATCACACTTTCTGGTTATAAAAAAAATTCATTATTAACCAAGTAAATAACCCTGTGCACTGTACATTCTTAGCGTAAATCTGATCTATATCAACTCTTGACCCATGTAATGGCCAAAACCAGCCAATACTGTTCTCAAACTTAGTGTGTGACCCCTCATTAAAACGGATTGTGGAAAGTTTGATTTTTCTTGTGAACTCCAAAAGTGAAAACATATTCTATTTTCAATTAATAGCCTGTTCTAAGTCATTTGTGAACTCTTCTACTTAGTGGAAAATATTGAGGCGCCTGATTTGGAGTTGACAACACTATTATAGATCTGTTTTTGTCACAATCTGTACCACAACTATATCATCGCCTGAGTGCTAGAATGTCCTATGTCCCACAGGGGACAGAGTACTCCCATAGGGGAAATAGGACATTCTAGCACTCGAGCAACGATATCTACCACCTATATATGCACCACCACTATATTTTTATCGCCAATATATGTACCACCACTGCAAGATTACTATGAGAATAAAGAACTGAATCGTGATTTAAATTGAATGCTGATTCCATAAAATACTAACAGTCTCAGTTTGGAAGCAGTAGAGAGAACAACACACTGAACATAAAAAATATTTTTGAAAGAAAAAAAATCGATGTCCTCCTACCTTTATTACAGACTCTGTACAAACTGTTATAAGCTGGTTCAGCTCTTGGTTATACAAAACCTACAAAACAAAGAAAAACTGTTTAGAAAATAATTATGAGGGTGCGTTTATATAAAGTATATACATAGTCTATAATTAGAATGGTGTGTTTATATAAAGTATATACCTAGTCTATAATTAGAATGGTGTGTTTATATAAAGTATATACCTAGTCTATAATTAGAATGGTGTGTTTATATAAAGTATATACCTAGTCTATAATTAGAATGGTGTGTTTATATAAAGTATATACCTAGTCTATAATTAGAATGGTGTGTTTATATAAAGTAAACACCTAGTCTATAATTAGAATGGTGTGTTTATATAAAGTAAACACCTAGTCTATAATTAGAATGGTGTGTTTATATAAAGTATATACCTAGTCTATAATTAGAATGGTGTGTTTATATAAAGTAAACACCTAGTCTATAATTAGAATGGTGTGTTTATATAAAGTAAACACCTAGTCTATAATTAGAATGGTGTGTTTATATAAAGTAAACACCTAGTCTATAATTAGAATGGTGTGTTTATATAAAGTAAACACCTAGTCTATAATTAGAATGGTGTGTTTATATAAAGTATATACCTAGTCTATAATTAGAATGGTGTGTTTATATAAAGTATATACCTAGTCTATAATTAGAATGGTGTGTTTATATAAAGTAAACACCTAGTCTATAATTAGAATGGTGTGTTTATATAAAGTATATACCTAGTCTATAATTAGAATGGTGTGTTTATATAAAGTAAACACCTAGTCTATAATTAGAATGGTGTGTTTATATAAAGTAAACACCTAGTCTATAATTAGAATGGTGTGTTTATATAAAGTATATACCTAGTCTATAATTAGAATGGTGTGTTTATATAAAGTAAACACCTAGTCTATAATTAGAATGGTGTGTTTATATAAAGTATATACCTAGTCTATAATTAGAATGGTGTGTTTATATAAAGTATATACCTAGTCTATAATTAGAATGGTGTGTTTATATAAAGTATATACCTAGTCTATAATTAGAATGGTGTGTTTATATAAAGTAAACACCTAGTCTATAATTAGAATGGTGTGTTTATATAAAGTATATACCTAGTCTATAATTAGAATGGTGTGTTTATATAAAGTTTATACCTAGTCTATAATTAGAATGGTGTGTTTATATAAGGTAAACACCTAGTCTATAATTAGAATGGTGTGTTTATATAAAGTATATACCTAGTCTGTAATTAGAATGCTGTGTTTATATAAAGTAAACACCTAGTCTATAATTAGAATGGTGTGTTTATACAAAGTATATACCTAGTCTATAATTAGAATTGTTTATTTATATAAAGTATATACCAAATGAATAATTAGAATGGTGTGTTTTTATAAAGTTTACACCTAGACAATAATTAGAATGGTGTGTTTATATCAAGTATATACCTGGTCAACAATTAGAATTGTTTATTTATTTGAAGTATAAACCTAATCAATAATTAGAATGGTGTGTTTATATAAAGTATACACCTAGACAATTATTAGAATGGTGTGTTTATATAAAAGTATATACCTAGTCAATAATTAGTGTTTATATAAAGTATATACCTAGTCAAGAATTAGTGTTTATATAAAGTATGTACCTAGTCTATAATTAGTGTTTATATGAAGTATATACCTAGACAATAATTAGTGTTTATATAAAGTATATACCTAGACAATAATTAGTGTTCATATAAAGTATATACCTAGACAATAATTAGTGTTCATATAAAGTATATACCTAGACAATAATTAGTGTTTATGTAAAGTATATAACTAGTCAATAATTAGTGTTTATGTAAAGTATATAACTAGTCAATAATTAGTGTTTATATAAAGTATATAACTAGTCAATAATTAGATTTTATATAAAGTATATACCTAGTCAATAATTAGTGTTTATATAAAGTATATATCTAGACAATAATTAGTGTTTATATAAAGTATATACCTAGACAATAATTAGTGTTTATATAAAGTATATAACTAGTCAATAATTAGATTTTATATAAAGTATATACCTAGTCAATAATTAGTGTTTATATAAAGTATATACCTAGACAATAATTAGTGTTTATATAAAGTATATACCTAGACAATAATTAGTGTTTATATAAAGTATATACCTAGACAATAATTAGTGTTTATATAAAGTATATACCTAGTCAATAATTAGTGTTTATATAAAGTATATACCTAGACAATAATTAGTGTTTATATAAAGTATATACCTAGTCAATAATTAGTGTTTATATAAAGTATATACCTAGTCAATAATTAGTGTTTATATAAAGTATATACCTAGTCAATAATTAGTGTTTATATAAAGTATATACCTAGACAATAATTAGTGTTTATATAAAGTATATACCTAGACAATAATTAGTGTTTATATAAAGTATATAACTAGTCAATACTTAGTGTTTATATAAAGTATATACCTAGTCAATAATTAGTGTTTATATAAATTATATACCTAGACAATAATTAGTGTTAATATAAAGTATATACCTAGTCAATAATTAGTGTTTATATAAAGTATATACCTAGTCAATAATTAGTGTTTATATAAAGTATATACCTAGACAATAATTAGTGTTTATATAAAGTATATAACTAGTCAATAATTAGTGTTTATATAAAGTATATACCTAGTCAATAATTAGTGTTTATATAAAGTATATACCTAGACAATAATTAGTGTTTATATAAAGTATATAACTAGTCAATAATTAGTGTTTATATAAAGTATTTTCCTAGTCAATAAATAGTGTTTATATAAAGTATATACCTAGTCAATAATTAGTGTTTATATAAAGTATATACCTAGTCAATAAATAGTGTTTATATAAAGTATATACCTAGTCAATAATTAGTGTTTATATAAAGTATATACCTAGACAATAATTAGTGTTTATATTAAGTATATAACTAGTCAATAATTAGTGTTTATATGAAGTATATACCTAGTCAATAATTAGTGTTTATGTAAAGTATATACCTAGTCAATAATTAGTGTTTATTATATGAAGTATGTACCTAGTCTATATTTAGAATGGTGTGTTTTAAAACTCGTTGGTGACAAAAAAACTTGTGGTGACAAGTCCATAAATGTGAAAGAAATTATCCGAATAACATGTGCTATTGAGAGGGTGTAGACATCATGAAAATACACTTTAGTGTCATTCCATCAAGTATTTTAGGGGTTATGGTGGTTTTTAAACTCGTTGGTGACAGACTAACTGACAGACCGACAGACTGACATTGCCACATATAGAGCTGCTTGTCGCAGCTAAAAAAAGTGACAATTGTCGGGTTTGGCAGCGTAAGTGTTAAGCTGTTGAGGCAAAAATCTACACAGCTGGTAAATTTCATACAAATGCTAATGTGACTCTTTTAGGAAAAAACACAAAATATTGCTGAGACTGTCTTCTAAAAACTGTGAGAGAAGAGTAAAAGTATTTATATTTTATTCAGTGCAGAACTGGACAGTAATAGGAATATCCCCAATTTTAATGGCAAAAGTCACATGATGGCCTATATTTTTTCAGTGTAATTTTTTTCAGTAGGTGAATATTATATAGTTTATACCAAAATGTGCTTGAAGAGATAGAGAGAAAGAAAACATTTGTACTATCACCGACCTAAATTAAATGGTCCACTGTAACATAAAAGAATATTTCTAGCGATTATTTTTAAAACTCCAGTTAACGTGTTTAGAGACATGTGTTTAGACATTTGCACACCACTCGGCCACCGAAAGACTCTCAGTGGATGAGCAGTGTGTGAAGTTTAGTATAGTTTTCCTAGGCAGTTGATGCTAAATGAAACTCTCTTGGCATTCGAACCACTACTATGCCATTGTAAATAAAGTCAGCGTTCTTTCTTGATTCTATGGCACAAAGGAAATTTGAAAAAGAGACGTTCTCGCTGATTTCCATGTAGTTCAGTATGCAGAATTAAGTGATGCAATTATATGATAAAAGCATGTTTTATTGTTTGAATGCAATTGCTAATTCAGAAATAAAATATTGCTTAACGCTTTTACTGCCACGCCCAGTATATCCATATTTGGAGGACGTATGTGAGGAAGTTTAATAAAATTTATGACATACTTGGGAATCTATCATCTGATTAATTGTTGGAAAGGGCTCTCTGAGCCCTTTCCAACAAATAATCAGATGGTAGGTTTCATCTGCGCATACCAGAACGTACATATAATCATCATAAAATAGGTGACAACAGATGCTTTCGGCAGCATAAGTGTTAAACTAAATTGTTTATTGTAAGCTTCCAGCAAAATAGCCGGCCATGTTTTCGGTTTGAAAAATCAAAATTTTGAAGGCAATGGATTGAAATTTGGGGTGATGATCAAACTTTGTATTTTGCTGTCATTTGATTTTTATCACACATATTGAATCCAATGATGTCATAAGTCTTTCATATGCATTGACTTCCGGTGTGGATTGTTTGTTTTCATCGTATGCTTCCACCACTTCAAATATTTTGGTTGTTCATCATGTCAGAATTAAAATAAATGAGATCTTAAAAAATGGAAAAATATGTACCTGATTAATTGGTTTGTCATGTGTATGGGGTACCTGCATTGTATCTTGTACTGCCCTTGTTAAGGGCCAGGCATCTAATACACTGGAACCTGAAATGACACAAACTCATCAAGTGATGACAAGGGAGATGAAAGCAGAAGACAATATAACAATAACATGATTTTGGAGGGCATTATGGTTCATTAATAATAGTTGATTTTCTAGAGCGTAAAACCACAAATAGTGCTCTGAAACGCTTAACAGAAATAAATACACTTTTCTGAAATGAAGAGTCACATCTGTTTTGGTTGCCTCTTAGAGAGGTTTAGGAGAATGCTTCAGTAAATAGGAAAGTTCTAAGATTTCTTTTGAAGACATCGAGAGTTTCTGAAGTTCTGACACTAATTGGCAGGGAATTCCACAATCTGGGACACACGATGGAGAACACACGATCATGAGCCTGATTAGATCTGCTAAAAGGCACAACTAGTTGAATTTGGTTTTTAGATCGGAGACTGCACTTTGGTTTATATACAGTGACGAGCTCTTGCAGGTAAACTGGAGCCAGCGGCCCTGCAGCAATGATGAACAGCCCAAGGGTTTATTAAAGGCCCGAGATGAAGTTCAGTTCATCATTGCTGTAGGGCTGCTAATGAATCATGATGCCTGACAACAATCATGTTATTACTGTTATTACCAGGCCGTTGTAATGAACAAACGATGATTTTATCAGTATACTTATAGTGCGACCGATTCACAGTGAAATGAAACTTGTTTCCATCTGATAGTGCTTCATTTCAGCACAGAAATAATCACTAAACTTGGTTCGATATTTCTGTTTCGATCGTGCGTTCGACTTCAATTCAGAAATACAAAGGGACATCATCCGAATGAGAGTAATTCATTAGACCATGGAATCTAAAAATAGCCGGGCTGCGGGCCGCTAATGGCTATTTATACCATTATCGCCCGCGGCCCGGCTCCGTCGAATGACGTCACTGAAATTATGGAGTTTTAACGGGCCTCCAGTCTTATGTTAATTGACTAGTAACTTATAGATTGAGTGGTAATAATTAAAGTTTACACTGATTTGTGCATTATGCTTTTACCTCACATGGCAAGTACATGAAACTGCACAGACGTTTTCTTGAATAATTATATATTTTCATTTTTTGTCTCTAAAACAAAGTTTTTAACCCCTCATTGGCTCAAGCTCATTAAGATCATTCCCAAGAGGAGTCATAAGCTATGTGGGGAAACAAATTAAAATTGATATAATACTACAAATGAACGGACGATGTTTGCCAATCAGGCCTGAAAGTAAGCAGTCTGACATTTGCAGAATGAAGTCTCCAGAGGGTTAATTTGATGATGCTATCCCATATGGTGGGCCAATTTATTTTCTGGGTACCTCTTTCTGTTTAGTTATGAGACCCTGATTCAGAATGAAGTTCACAGAGGGTAAATTTAGTGATGCTACCCTGCTGTGCAGGGTAGCACCACTAAATTCACCCTCTTGGGGACCTCATTTTGCAAATGTCAGTCTGCTTATTTTCTGGCTAGTTGCCAATAGCGCAAGTTGGGTTTGAGCAGTCACGACTATGAATTGTTGACTAATCAATGTCATTAGTTGATTAATTGTAGTTTCCCATAAATTAAGAAACAATATCTAAATACATACAAATTTAGAAAATTAGAACAGACGATCTTTCTGTGGTGAGGTAAAATGGATACCATAAAATATCTCCGATGGAATGTTGAATATTAATGACAGCTTGATTTGAAATTTTTTTAAAAATATCAATTTTGTGCAAATGTTACAATTTTTTATTATATGACTTATGATGTAACTTAACCGCTAAATATCACTGCTGTTTGACAATCTTTTCCTGGTCCCCGGAAAATCCACAGTGTGGAATCTGATTCCGTATCACTATAGTATGATGGACTACCATTTTTACTCTATATATTGGGACACTCTATAATTTGGGACACACATTTTTTCCAGAAAAATATTTTTTTTTTATGCTCCAATGTTTGGGACACTCAGGAGACTTATTTCCAGTTGGCCCAGTCACCTGAAAATGGTACAAAATGCTCAATATTAAAGCTAAGTTTGTGTTTAATTTTCCTTTTTAAACAATAAAAAGTTGATAATACATACTGATTTGTGTTGTTTTTATTTAAATCTGTTCCTAAGTTTTAATATTTACAGTCCGGACTGACATGAGGAAGACTATTTAATATTACATTGTGACAGTCTTCAACCCTTTACCGAACGCTAGTGGCAGATGACACTCATAAAAAGAATTCTTGTGTAACTAAAAATTTTCATTTTTTGCTTCCAAAACATAGCTTATGACCCCTCATTAGAACATGCCCAATGTGCTCATAAAAATGACTCATAAAAACAATTATTGTGTAACAAAAAATTTTCATTTTTTGCTTCCAAAACATAGCTTATGACCCCTCATTAGAATGAGTGCAATGCGCTCATTCCAATGAGAGGCATAAGCTATGTTTTGGAAGCAAAAAATGAAAATCTAAAAAAAAATTGGATGGCGATTTTCGTATATAGTGATGGAAAATGAATCACACACAACTTGATTCAGCATCAAAACAAGACCAGGTTGTGTTTTTTCCCTATTTTCTAAGATGTGGGACATCTGTGAAAATATTTATTTTCAGCTGTCCCAATATGCAGAGTAAATACGGTATTTACGGGTGCATTCAAATCCGCATAATTAGCTGTTCCGGTCGCGTAAGGTACTTTACTCTGAACTAGAATGGATGCGCTCGAACTGCAGCCTGGGTTTTTCCTTGTATTCATGCTATTTTTTATCGTATTCATGCGCATCAGGGATTCACTGGAAGTGAGCACCTGTTACAAAAATAAGTGTAAACAAAAATAGTTCTTTCTTACTACAATCCAATTTACAAAAAATGGTTGGTGGAATTATTTATTTATATTTATTTATTTATTGGTGTTTAAGGTCACATATTTATGCACAGTGGCTAATCATGACCGTGACAGTTTTACGGGTGGAGGAAGCCAGAGTACCCGGAGAGAAACACCGAGCAACGATGAGCAGCTGCCAGCTCCCCAACATCGTAACTCCGCACTGCAGCACAGGCAGGGTTAGATTGGTTGAAGACATGCGTACCATCGACGTGCAGTACACCTTAGTACATGGCGTCATCGTGCCCCCACATGGGCAATGGGGGTGAAGTGTCTTGCACAAGGACACAACATGGTTGCCACAGGTGGGATTCGAACCGAGGACCTCTTGGCTTGCAGCCTGCACCTCTACCTACTGAGCCACTGCGCCCCTCGATGGAATTATTAATGCTAGCATTGGTATGCGATGCTGAATTATAAGTCATATAATAAACCTTTTATTGTATTATTATCGCTACAGTGAAGTGATCCAGGTCGTCGCATCACATCTCATTGAGGAGGTCAGATCGCTGGATCAAACTCGCTGCCTGTGGCAGCTCGTTTGATCTGATGATCTGACCTCCTCAATTCGACATAATACTACGGCCCAGATCACTTCACTGTAGCAATAAATATGTGAGTAATATTTTTGGTGGAATCTAGCTGTTGAGTAATTATTAACAAAGACTGACATGGTCAATTTATTTATTTATTTATTGGTGTTTAAGGTCACATACTTATGAACAATGGCTAATCATGACCGTGACAGTTTTACAGGTGGAGGAAGCCTGAGTACCCGGAGAGAACCACTGGGCTGCGACAAGCAACTGTGAGCTCCTCAACATTCTAACTCTGTTCAAGCTTGGCTCAAGCAGGGTTACAGCGGTTGAAGACATGTGCAACGTCGATGTGCCACACCCCTTAGTACACGGCGTCACCATGCCCCTATGTACGCAACTGGGATAAAGTGCCTTGCCCAAGGACACAATGCGGGTTGTCCCGGACGGGGATCGAACTCCGAACCTCTAACATAGAAATCAAACAATCTACCATTGAGCCGCTGGGCTTCGTTGCGCTCTGCTGACATGGTAAAAGATGCTGACAAAACCTTAACATGATCTGTTGACTATATTATTATTCTCTTGTGAGATGTGTTATGAGGTATTAAGTAAAATCATCACAAATGACCATCTGTTTTGCTGTTTTGAGGCATTGAGTAAATGCATGATGCACATTCAACTGTTTTCTAATGTCTTGAGGCATTGAATAAAATCTTGACACATTGCTTTTTGTTATGCCGGCAGCAATGTGTAAACCATAACACACAACTATCTGGGTTGGTATGCCAGGGGACATTGAGTAAAATCATCACACACCGCTATCTGTTTTGTTATGCCAGGGGGCACTGAATAAAATGAAGAGCTATCTGGGTTGGTTTCTCATGAGACATTAAGTAAAATCATAATGCACATCTATCCGTTTTGTTATTCCGTGAGGCATTTGAGTAAAATCCTGAGAGTTAGCTCTCTGTTTTCTAATGACATGAAGCACTAAGTGAAATCATGAAATAAAGTTGTTTCATTATGCCATAAGTATTTATTTATTGATGGTTTAAGGTCACATATTTATGCACAATGGCTAATCATGACCGTGACAGTTTTACGGGTGGAGGAAGCCGGAGAAACCCGGAGAGAACCTCCGAGCAACGACGAGCAGCTGCCAGCTCCCCAACATCGTAACTCCACACTGCAGCACAGGCAGGGTTAGATTGGTTGAAGACATGCGTACCATCGACGTGCAGTACGCCTTAGTACACGGTGTCATCGTGCCCCAACATGGGCAATGGGGGCGAAGTGTCTTGCCCAAGGACACAACGCGGTTGCCGCAGGTGGGCATTATGCCATAAGGCATTGAATAAAATCACAACACACACATAACACAGCTATCTTTTTGTTTTGTCATGAAGCATCGCGTAAAATTATGACACACAGCTGTATGTTTTGTTATGCATGAGGCATTGGATAAAATCATTAAGGACAGCTATCCGTTTTGTTATGTCATGAGACATTGCATAAAATCATGGCATGGCACACAGCTATTTGTTTTCGTATGCCACAAGGTAATGATTAAAATCATGACTTGCTACTATACTTGTCAGGATTGAAGCTCTTGGCATTGAGAGGGTCCTTCAGATCCTTTGGAGAGAGGTTTCTATTTATTGTGTTCTTCCCAACAGCCCTAGTGACCTCTGCATAGGATCTTGGGCTTCTGCCCTCCTCAGATGCGGAGATTGCTGGGGTTGCCGAGTTGCTGGACTCTTTAGCTGTACTGCTTTGCTCTATGGTGTCCTGGTCATATGTACCATGAGGAATTGAGTATTATTATACTTCATAAATAAAACTAGACAAAAGACGACGTCTGATTGGACAGATACAATTTCCTAATTTGCGTGATCATGCCTGTTGACTCCACCCATTCCTGACAACGTGTGAGTCCATCGCGATGGTTGTTATTGTTTGTAATAACACACGCTATGATGCAGTGATTTTGTAATATCACACGCTAAATCCCAAAATTGCCGAAAGGGAGAAAATAACCCACGCTGTTTCCAAAGATTTCCGAAGTTTTTCTCTCGCTTCAAATCAGACGACAACAACAAACAAGGCTTTCGCAAATATTACCGATGAAAATATCGAGACACTGTTAAGGTCAAAGGACAGTTCATCAACTAAGCGAAGTGTTGACAGAAGTGTAAAGTTGTTCAGGGAGTTGCCACACCCAATATGTCCATATTTGGAGGACGTATGTAAGGACGTTTAATAAAATTTATGACATACTTGAAAATCTATCATCTGACTACTTGTTTGAAAGGGCTCTCTGAGCTCTTTCCAACAAGTAATCAGATGGTAGGTTTGATCTGCGCATACCAGAATGTACAGATAATCATCATAAAATAGGTGACAAGTTGACAATAGATGCTTTTGGGTAAAAAGGGGAACTCAACTGAAGTTGAAACATTCGACGTATGTGAACTGAATCAGTGTCTTAGTCTGCCTATTTGTTATTGATTTATTTATAACTCTGAAAGAAACATTCCTTTCAAAGGTCATTCAGTATAATAAAAAACATAGTGACCGTTGTTCAGTGCGTTATGGTAGATTAGCACCCTCAGAAAAAAAATTAACGCCCTCGACTTCGTCTTGGGCTTTAATTTGTTTTTTGGGGTGCTAATCTACCATAACACACTGAACAACGGACACTATATTTATAATATCCTGTAACACACATCTATCTGTTTTGTTGTGACAGCAGGTACTGTGTAAAAGCATACCACATATCCATCTGATTTCAGTGTCATGGGGCACTGAGGAAAATAATAACACGCAGCTATATGTTTTGTTATGACACGAGGCATTGAGTACAATCATGACACAAGGTGGTTTCATTCCATGAGGCATTGTGTAAAATCATGTCACACAACTGTCTATTTTTATGCCACAAGGCATTGAGTAACAGTATAACATGGGGTTGTTTTGTACTAGTGTAAGTCATTGATTAAAATCATGACACACTGCTATATCTAATATTATGATTATGAAATGTTTAATATCAAATTACCTGTTACTAATCTATCATTACGATTATCAAACAACATGGAGTAGATCCGCTTCTCTCCAGGCCGATCTTCATTATCTGTGAAAACCTGAAACAAATTAACATTTCATTGATGGTGTTCATGCTGGCTGGTGCCAAATTAACAAACTGCGTTACAAAAAATGTAATTTGGCACTGAAACATCACTGGATGGCTGAAAATTAGACCACCAAAATAATCTGGAAATATGTGGAAAAGCCACAGTGACAGTAATGAGGTTGATGATAAAAAAGAAACAATCAAATTATTTAATAACTTTTCATTATATAAATAATCAATAGGCAATTAACCCTTTATCCAACAAAGGTGATATCAAATTTATTACTTTATATATCACCAGCAGGGTTACCCGGCATTGATTGGGAAAATGTAGGGGCCATATCAAAAGTACCAAATCCCACCCCCCCCCCCCCCAAAAAAAATAGGGGCCACATATTTTTCGACCCAGCCCACCCTATGGGCAGCACACTCGGCCCCCACCCTCTGGGCAGGGCCTTTGATCCTATCACTTTTTGAACCCCCACCATTAGATTCCTGGTAAAAAGTTACCCCTAGCAGACCCCTTTGAGGACCTATATCAGTGAAATCCATCAATTTTGCCCCTCCCCAACCCCGCCACTTTTTTAAACACCACCATTAGATTCCTGATCAAAAGTTACCACAAGTAGACCCCATTGAAGACCTATATCGGTGAAAAAAAATTGGGTCATAACTTTCGTTGCCCTTCCCTGCCCCCACCCCCCACCCAGCACACTTTTTTAAAACTGACGAGGACCTCCGCCATAAAAAAGTACCCCTAGCAGATGCATTTTGGGCACTCTGGATTGCCCCATCATTTCTACAGCAGACAGAGAGAGAGAGAGAGAGAGAGAGAGAGAGAGAGAGAGAGAGAGAGAGAGAGGAGACAGACAGACATTCTAAAATATAGTATAGAAGATTTCACATTTTTCCAAAAAATTTAACAGAACCATATCACGTGATATGGTCATGTTGACCGTTTTTGAAATATAATATCTTTTCAACTGCTGAATTTGCAAATTACACTGCGATGGTTAGTGGCTACGGAACTGGACTTCAAACCAAAAGGTGCAGGTTTCGATCCTCACCAGAAGTAACAACATTGTGTCCTTGGGCGAGGCACTTAATAATCCTGATTGCCCATGTGAGTGCACGGTGGCGCTGTGTACTAAGGCATACAACACATCAATGGTGCACTTGTCTTCGGCCAATGCTAACCCTGCTTGTGTGGAGTTAGTACCTTGAGGAGTCTGACAGTTCATCGTCATTGTCAGGTTGTTCTCTCCAGGTATTCCAGCTTCCTCCATCTGTAAAACCATCTGACATGAGGTGACCCTGGCTGTGGAAAGTGTCGTTAAACCCTAATAATTAAACATTATACGGATGGATGTGGCCGATTCATCAGGTAAAGGGTTTAGGCAGAGACAATTACGTTTTCGTGGAACACGCTAAAACTGATTCTACCAATAAAATAAGTCCAGCTGATCAACATGATTGACAGATAAGGGCTGGAGTTACAACTAATGTTTAGGCAAACAGATTGGATGGTCGACTTCTCCTGTCGCATTAACTGTTATTGATTGGTAAGCAATGCTTTTGAACAAAACATTATAGTTAAGGCCACACAAAGTAAATTTCTGTTTCTCGGGTCATTGTTTGTAAAATTGCATGCAGATGAGCGGTTTTTTATTTTATTTTTTAATTCTGTAATTATTTCTTTGCCATCAAAAGTTCATGTTCTTGGTTTATATTTTAGGCCTCATAATCTACGGAATAGCATGGATGGTGTATTTCGTCTCTTGAGAGCAAGAAGGCTTTTCAGTGCTAAAGCATTGCAAAGCCTTCTTGCACTCAAGGGACAAATTTATAATTTTTTTTTTAACTGGAGTAAAATATCAGACATAAGGCCAAATAAAAAAAATGAACTGATTCTCAGGCAATTGTTTTTTCAAATCAGTGAGGGAGGGAAGATTTTATTTTCACTTTTTTTAAAAATTTTTTTTTTCGTGTAAAAGGGTTGAATATACTCAGTAAATCTTTTTGCTGTCTTTCCACTTGAAAAAGAGAAAAGGTTGTATTTTAGTGTAATTATAGTATACCTTTTATAACTAACTGCCGTAACAACAGCTAAAAGGATTTGTATTTTATTGTTCTTTTTAATGGTATAGATCTGTCAAACATCATGATCCATTAGAATAGGCCTCAGTAACAAATGCTTGGGGCAGGAGTCCTTTAAAATGGGAAACATGGCTCTAAATGATTGGTTAAACTTGAGTTTATATCGGTGTTGCGGCCATTATTAGCCATTGTGCAGAAATATATGACCCTTAAACACCAGCAAATAAATAATTAAATCATGATCCAGTATACCAGAATTTTCTTTATTACAGTTTATGGGAGAGTGCCCCTGGGCACTCTCCCATAAACTGCAACAAGAAAAACCAATTTACTGCTAACACAGCTAAATAATTATATGTCGAGAAATGTGAAAAAATGACCATTCCAAGTTTTCACAAATTCTTTAAAAAAAATGACATAATAAAAATGACTAATCCGGAGGTTCAAATCCAATGAGGGAGGGCCTGAGAATCAAAACATTATTTTTTTTTTAGCCTAAACCATTCAATTCTTATTTTTTGGTTATAAAAAGATAGCAAGCGGCAGCCAAAAAGGACCATGGAGGTGTGCTTGAGAAGCAGAATGTTAATTTTTTTAGGCCTAAATCTGCAGTTATAAATTAGATGAATATTCATACAACAGACTAGTCATCGGCTGACTGGTAGAATGTTCTATGTCCCATAGGGGACATAGAACATTCTAGCACTCAGGCGACGTAGTCCAGAGAGAAAAGATAATTAAGGTTATTAATGCATTATTACTGGAGTACAACACCATATGTAGCTGTATTTTAGAGAGCCATTTCTATTGAGTCATTGACATAGATAAAAGAAGGATGTTTGACCCCACCCACAACCCCGTGCGCTCACACACTCAAACACCACATATTTTGTAGGAAAAAAATAATTTCTTGAATAACTGTCCATTAATGCCTGTAATAACTGTAAGATGTGAGATTCAAGTAACTTGCGATCTTTGGACACACATTTTTAAAACCACCCCCAAAGTTGCTTGGGCACAGTACTGTCTATTCAAATAAAGCCACCTGCACCCAAGTAACGATTGCGTCCGATCTTTCTGTTAAAACATTGGGAAGTAGCAGTTGTTGCTAGGTTACTGAATCTATCCAGGTACTCCGTTTTTTGACATAAGCCCTTTCTCACCAGCCTAAATTCAGAAAAATTCATCAAAGTAGCCTCAAACTGAATGGTAAATGTACCATTCATGAGAATGGTGGGAGAGATAGGAAACCTCAAGACCAAGGTAATTTCCAACTCTATCTTGAATATGCTGGAGGTGCACAGACCTGTTTTCATTAGAGTAGGCACTGGAACATTTTGATTTTATAATGTTTGCATTGGCTAAAAATATGGCACCACACAATTTTGGACCGCTGTTCATTAAAATTGTTCCATTTTTATCTCAAAAGGTATGATTAAAGATCTGTAAATTTATCTACAGTACCATCGTACACTTGCTGTTCTTTAGGTTTATAGATGACGCAACTTACTACTGCCAATATTCATGGATGACAGAACTGACATCTTACATATATGTATGACGTAATTAACTTCATACATTTATGGCCGATGTAGCTTACTACCTTTATCTATTGACTTATTGTCTATATTTATAGATGATGTAACTTACTGCCTATACATATAGATGATGTAACTTACTGTCTATATTTATAGACGATGTAACTTACTGTCTATATTTATGTATGATGTAACTTACTGTCTATACTTATGGATGATGTAACTTACTGCCTATATTTATAGATGATGTAACTTACTGCCTATACATATAGATGATGTAACTTACTGTCTATACATATAGATGATGTAACTTACTGTCTATACTTATAGATGATGTAACTTAATGCCTATATTTATAGATGATGTAACTTACTGTCTATATTTATAGATGATGTAACTTACTGTCTATATTTATAGATGACGCAACTTACTGTCTATGTTTATATATGATGTAACTTACTGTCTATACTTATAGATGATGTAACTTACTGTCTATACTTATAGATGATGTAACTTACTGTCTATATTTATAGATGATGCAACTTACTGTCTATGTTTATATATGATGTAACTTACTGTCTATACTTATATATGATGTAACTTACTGTCTATACTTATAGATGATGTAACTTAATGCCTATATTTATAGATGATGTAACTTACTGTCTATGTTTATAGATGATGTAACTTACTGTCTATACTTATAGATGATGTAACTTACTGTCTATATTTATAGATGATGCAACTTACTGTCTATGTTTATATATGATGTAACTTACTGTCTATACTTATAGATGATGTAACTTACTGTCTATAGTTAGATGATGTAACTTACTGTCTATGTTTATAGATGATGTAACTTACTGTCTATACTTATAGATGATGTAACTTACTGTCTATGTTTATATATGATGTAACTTACTGTCTATACTTATAGATGATGTAACTTACTGTCTATGTTTATAGATGATGTAACTTACTATCTATACTTATAGATGATGTAACTTACTGTCTATATTTATAGATGATGTAACTTACTGTCTATACTTATAGATGATGTAACTTACTGTCTATACTTATAGATGATGTAACTTACTGTCTATACTTATAGATGATGTAACTTACTGTCTATGTTTATAGATGATGTAACTTACTGTCTATACTTATAGATGATGCAACTTACTGTCTATGTTTATATATGATGTAACTTACTGTCTATACTTATAGATGATGTAACTTACTGTCTATACTTATAGATGATGTAACTTACTCTCTATACTTATAGATGATGTAACTTACTGTCTATGTTTATAGATGATGTAACTCACTGTCTATATTTATAGATGATGTAACTTAATGTCTATGTTTATAGATGATGTAACTTACTGTCTATATTTATAGATGATGTAACTTATTGTCTATGTTTATAGATGATGTAACTTACTGTCTATGTTTATATATGATGTAACTTACTGTCTATACTTATATATGATGTAACTTACTGTCTATACTTATAGATGATGTAACTTACTGTCTATACTTATAGATGATGTAACTTACTGTCTATATTTATAGATGATGTAACTTACTGTCTATATTTATAGATGACGCAACTTACTGTCTATGTTTATATATGATGTAACTTACTGTCTATACTTATAGATGATGTAACTTACTGTTTATGTTTATATATGATGTAACTTACTGTCTATACTTATAGATGATGTAACTTACTGTCTATACTTATAGATGATGTAACTTACTGTCTATGTTTATATATGATGTAACTTACTGTCTATACTTATAGATAATGTAACTTACTGTCTATACTTATAGATGATGTAACTTACTGTCTATATTTATAGATGATGTAACTTACTGTCTATACTTATGGATAATGTAACTTACTGTCTATATTTATAGATGATGTAACTTACTGTCTATATTTATAGATGACGCAACTTACTGTCTATGTTTATGTATGGTGTAACTTACTGTCTATACTTATAGATGATGTAACTTACTGTCTATGTTTATATATGATGTAACTTACTGTCTATACTTATAGATGATGTAACTTACTGTCTATACTTATAGATGATGTATCTTACTGTCTATGTTTATATATGATGTAACTTACTGTCTATACTTATAGATAATGTAACTTACTGTCTATACTTATAGATGATGTAACTTACTGTCTATATTTATAGATGATGTAACTTACTGTCTATATTTATGGATAATGTAACTTACTGTCTATATTTATAGATGATGTAACTTACTGTCTATATTTATGGATGATGTAACTTACTGTCTATGTTTATAGATGATGTAACTTACTGTCTATATTTATGTATGATGTAACTTACTGTCTATATTTATAGATGATGTAACTTAATGCCTATATTTATAGATGATGTAACTTACTGTCTATATTTATGTATGATGTAACTTACTGTCTATACTTATGGATGATGTAACTTAATGCCTATATTTATAGATGATGTAACTTACTGTCTATATTTATGTATGATGTAACTTACTGTCTATACTTATAGATGATGTAACTTACTGTCTATATTTATGTATGATGTAACTTACTGTCTATACTTATAGATGATATAACTTACTGTCTATATTTATGTATGATGTAACTTACTGTCTATATTTATAGATGATGTAACTTACTGTCTATACTTATAGATGATGTAACTTACTGTCTATATTTATAGATGATGCAACTTACTGTCTATGTTTATATATGATGTAACTTACTGTCTATACTTATAGATGATGTAACTTACTGTCTATACTTATAGATGATGTAACTTACTGTCTATACTTATAGATGATGTACCTTACTGTCTATACTTATAGATGATGTAACTTACTGTCTATATTTATAGATGATGCAACTTACTGTCTATGTTTATATATGATGTAACCTACTGTCTATACTTATAGATGATGTAACTTACTGTCTATGTTTATAGATGATGTAACTTACTGTCTATATTTATGTATCATGTAACTTACTGTCTATACTTATAGATGATGTAACTTACTGTCTATACTTATAGATGATGTAACTTACTGTCTATACTTATAGATGATGTAACTCACTGTCTATATTTATAGATGATGTAACTTACTGTCTATACTTATAGATGATGTAACTTACTGTCTATATTTATAGATGATGCAACTTACTGTCTATGTTTATATATGATGTAACTTACTGTCTATACTTATAGATGATGTAACTTACTGTCTATATTTATAGATGACGCAACTTACTGTCTATGTTTATATATGATGTAACTTACTGTCTATACTTATAGATGATGTAACTTACTGTCTATATTTATGTATGATGTAACTTACTGTCTATATTTATAGATGATGTAACTTACTGTCTATATTTGTAGATGATGTAACTTACTGTCTATATTTATAGATGATGTAACTTACTCTCTATATTTATGTATGATGTAACTTACTGTCTATATTTATAGACGATGTAACTTACTGCCTATATTTATAGATGACGTAACTTACTCTCTATATTTATAGATGATGTAACTTACTGTCTACAGTTATGTATGATGTAACTTACTGTCTACATTTATAGATGACGTAACTTACTGTCTATACTTATAGATGATGTAACTTACTGTCTATATTTATAGATGATGCAACTTACTGTCTATATTTATAGATGACGCAACTTACTGTCTATGTTTATATATGATGTAACTTACTGTCTATACTTATAGATGATGTAACTTACTGTCTATACCTATAGATGATGTAACTTACTGTCTACAGTTATAGATGACGTAACTTACTGTCTATACTTATAGATGATGTAACTTACTGTCTATATTTATAGATGATGCAACTTACTGTCTATATTTATAGATGACGCAACTTACTGTCTATGTTTATATATGATGTAACTTACTGTCTATACTTATAGATGATGTAACTTACTGTCTATACCTATATATGATGTAACTTACTGTCTATACTTAATAGATGATGTAACTTACTGTCTATGTTTATAGATGATGTAACTTACTGTCTATATTTATGTATGATGTAACTTACTGTCTATACTTATAGATGATGTAACTTACTGTCTATACTTATAGATGATGTAACTTACTGTCTATACTTATAGATGATGTAACTCACTGTCTATATTTATAGATGATGTAACTTACTGTCTATACTTATAGATGATGTAACTTACTGTCTATATTTATAGATGATGCAACTTACTGTCTATGTTTATATATGATGTAACTTACTGTCTATACTTATAGATGATGTAACTTACTGTCTATATTTATAGATGACGCAACTTACTGTCTATGTTTATATATGATGTAACTTACTGTCTATACTTATAGATGACGTAACTTACTGTCTATATTTATAGATGATGTAACTTACTGTCTATGTTTATAGATGATGTAACTTACTGTCTATATTTATAGATGATGCAACTTAATGCCTATATTTATAGATGACGTAACTTACGGTCTATATTTATAGATTATTTATGTCTACAGTTATGTATGATGTAACTTACTGTCTACATTTATAGATGACGTAACTTACTGTCTATACTTATAGATGATGTAACTTACTGTCTATATTTATAGATGATGCAACTTACTGTCTATATTTATATATGATGTAACTTACTGTCTATACTTATAGATGATGTAACTTACTGTCTATACTTATAGATGATGTAACTTACTGTCTATGTTTATAGATGATGTAACTTACTGTCTATACTTATAGATGATGTAACTTACTGTCTATACTTATAGATTATGTAACTTACTGTCTATGTTTATATATGATGTAACTTACTGTCTATACTTATAGATAATGTAACTTACTGTCTATATTTATGTATGATGTAACTTACTGTCTATACTTATAGATGATGTAACTTACTGTCTATATTTATGTATGATGTAACTTACTGTCTATACTTATAGATGATGTAACTTAATGCCTATATATATAGATGATGTAACTTACTGTCTATATTTGTGGATGATGTAACTTACTGTCTATATTTATGTATGATGTAACTTAATGCCTATATTTATAGATGATGTAACTTACTCTCTATATTTGTGGATGATGTAACTTACTCTCTATATTTATGTATGACGTAACGTACTGTCTATACTTATAGATGATGTAACTTACTCTCTATATTTATGTATGACGTAACTTACTGTCTATACTTATAGATGATGTAACTTACTCTCTATATTTATGTATGACGTAACTTACTGTCTATACTTATAGATGATGTAACTTACTGTCTATATTTATGTATGATGTAACTTACTGTCTATACTTATAGATGATGTAACTTACTGTCTATATTTATGTATGACGTAACTTACTGTCTATATTTATGTATGATGTAACTTACTGTCTATACTTATAGATGATCTAACTTACTGTCTATATTTATGTATGATGTAACTTACTGTCTATACTTATAGATGATATAACTTACTGTCTATATTTATGTATGATGTAACTTACTGTCTATACTTATAGATGATGTAACTTACAGTCTATATTTATGTATGACGTAACTTACTGTCTATATTTATGTATGATGTAACTTACTGTCTATATTTGTGGATGATGTAACTTACTCTCTATATTTATGTATGACGTAACGTACTGTCTATACTTATAGATGATGTAACTTACTCTCTATATTTATGTATGACGTAACTTACTGTCTATACTTATAGATGATGTAACTTACTGTCTATATTTATAGATGATGTAACTTACTGTCTATACTTATAGATGATGTAACTTACTCTCTATATTTATGTATGACGTAACTTACTGTCTATACTTAAAGATGATGTAACTTACTGTCTATACTTATAGATGGTGTAACTTACTGTCTATACTTATAGATGATGTAACTTACTGTCTATACTTATAGATGATGTAACTTACTCTCTATATTTATGTATGACGTAACTTACTGTCTATACTTATAGATGATGTAACTTACTCTCTATATTTATGTATGACGTAACTTACTCTCTATATTTATGTATGACGTAACTTACTGTCTATACTTATAGATGATGTAACTTACTGTCTATATTTATAGATGATGTAACTTACTGTCTATACTTATAGATGATGTAACTTACTCTCTATATTTATGTGTGACGTAACTTACTGTCTATACTTATAGATGATGTAACTTACTGTCTATACTTATAGATGGTGTAACTTACTGTCTATACTTATAGATGATGTAACTTACTCTCTATATTTATGTATGACGTAACTTACTGTCTATACTTATAGATGACGTAACTTACTGTCTATACTTATAGATGATGTAACTTACTGTCTATACTTATAGATGATGTAACTTACTCTCTATATTTATGTATGATGTAACTTACTGTCTATACTTATAGATGATGTAACTAACTGTCTATATTTATGTATGACGTAACTTTCTGTCTATATTTATGTATGATGTAACTTACTGTCTATACTTATAGATGATGTAACTTAATGTCTATATTTATGTATGATGTAACTTACTGTCTATACTTATAGATGATGTAACTTACTGTCTATATTTATGTATGATGTAACTTACGGTCTATACTTATAGATGATGTAACTTACTGTCTATATTTATGTATGATGTAACTTACTGTCTATACTCATAGATGATGTAACTTACTGTCTATATTTATGTATGATGTAACTTACTGTCTATACTTATAGATGATGTAACTTACTGTCTATATTTATAGATGATGTAACTTACTGTCTATATTTATGTATGATGTAACTTACTGTCTATATTTATAGATGATGTAACTTACTATCTATACTCATAGATGATGTAACTTACTGTCTATATTTATGTATGTTGTAACTTACTGTCTATACTTATAGATGATGTAACTTACTGTCTATACTCATAGATGATGTAACTTACTGTCTATATTTATGTATGATGTAACTTACTGTCTATACTTATAGATGATGTAACTTACTGTCTATATTTATAGATGATGTAACTTACTGTCTATACTTATAGATGATGTAACTTACTGTCTATATTTATAGATGATGTAACTTACTGTCTATACTTATAGATGATGTAACTTACTGTCTATATTTATAGATGATGTAACTTACTGTCTATATTTATGTATGATGTAACTTACTGTCTATATTTATAGATGATGTAACTTACTATCTATACTCATAGATGATGTAACTTACTGTTTATATTTATGTATGATGTAACTTACTGTCTATACTTATAGATGATGTAACTTACTGTCTATACTCATAGATGATGTAACTTACTGTCTATATTTATGTATGATGTAACTTACTGTCTATACTTATAGATGATGTAACTTACTGTCTATATTTATAGATGATGTAACTTACTGTCTATACTTATAGATGATGTAACTTACTGTCTATATTTATAGATGATGTAACTTACTGTCTATATTTATGTATGATGTAACTTACTGTCTATATTTATAGATGACGTAACTTACTGTCTATATTTATGTATGATGTAACTTACTGTCTATACTTATAGATGATGTAACTTACTGTCTATATTTATAGATGATGTAACTTACTGTCTATACTTATAGATGATGTAACTTACTGTCTATACTTATAGATGATGTAACTTACTGTCTATACTTATAGATGATGTAACTTACTGTCTATATTTATAGATGATGTAACTTACTGTCTATACTTATAGATGATGTAACTTACTGCCTATATTTATGTATGATGTAACTTACTGTCTATACTTATAGATGATGTAACTTACTGTCTATATTTATGTATGATGTAACTTACTGTCTATACTTATAGATGATGTAACTTACTGTCTATATTTATGTATGATGTAACTTACTGTCTATACTTATAGATGATGTAACTTACTGTCTATATTTATGTATGATGTAACTTACTGTCTATATTTATAGATGATGTAACTTAATGCCTATATTTATGTATGATGTAACTTACTGTCTATATTTATGTATGATGTAACTTACTGTCTATACTTATAGATGATGTAACTTACTGTCTATATTTATGTATGATGTAACTTACTGTCTATATTTATAGATGATGTAACTTACTGTCTATATTTATGTATGACGTAACTTACTGTCTATATTTATGTATGATGTAACTTACTCTCTATACTTACAGATGATGTAACTTACTGTCTATATTTATGTATGATGTAACTTACTGTCTATACTTATAGATGATGTAACTTACTGTCTATATTTATGTATGATGTAACTTACTGTCTATACTTATAGATGATGTAACTTAATGCCTATATATATAGATGATGTAACTTACTGTCTATATTTGTGGATGATGTAACTTACTGTCTATATTTATGTATGATGTAACTTAATGCCTATATTTATAGATGATGTAACTTACTCTCTATATTTGTGGATGATGTAACTTACTCTCTATATTTATGTATGACGTAACGTACTGTCTATACTTATAGATGATGTAACTTACTCTCTATATTTATGTATGACGTAACTTACTGTCTATACTTATAGATGATGTAACTTACTCTCTATATTTATGTATGACGTAACTTACTGTCTATACTTATAGATGATGTAACTTACTGTCTATATTTATGTATGATGTAACTTACTGTCTATACTTATAGATGATGTAACTTACTGTCTATATTTATGTATGACGTAACTTACTGTCTATATTTATGTATGATGTAACTTACTGTCTATACTTATAGATGATCTAACTTACTGTCTATATTTATGTATGATGTAACTTACTGTCTATACTTATAGATGATATAACTTACTGTCTATATTTATGTATGATGTAACTTACTGTCTATACTTATAGATGATGTAACTTACAGTCTATATTTATGTATGACGTAACTTACTGTCTATATTTATGTATGATGTAACTTACTGTCTATATTTGTGGATGATGTAACTTACTCTCTATATTTATGTATGACGTAACGTACTGTCTATACTTATAGATGATGTAACTTACTCTCTATATTTATGTATGACGTAACTTACTGTCTATACTTATAGATGATGTAACTTACTGTCTATATTTATAGATGATGTAACTTACTGTCTATACTTATAGATGATGTAACTTACTCTCTATATTTATGTATGACGTAACTTACTGTCTATACTTAAAGATGATGTAACTTACTGTCTATACTTATAGATGGTGTAACTTACTGTCTATACTTATAGATGATGTAACTTACTGTCTATACTTATAGATGATGTAACTTACTCTCTATATTTATGTATGACGTAACTTACTGTCTATACTTATAGATGATGTAACTTACTCTCTATATTTATGTATGACGTAACTTACTCTCTATATTTATGTATGACGTAACTTACTGTCTATACTTATAGATGATGTAACTTACTGTCTATATTTATAGATGATGTAACTTACTGTCTATACTTATAGATGATGTAACTTACTCTCTATATTTATGTGTGACGTAACTTACTGTCTATACTTATAGATGATGTAACTTACTGTCTATACTTATAGATGGTGTAACTTACTGTCTATACTTATAGATGATGTAACTTACTCTCTATATTTATGTATGACGTAACTTACTGTCTATACTTATAGATGACGTAACTTACTGTCTATACTTATAGATGATGTAACTTACTGTCTATACTTATAGATGATGTAACTTACTCTCTATATTTATGTATGATGTAACTTACTGTCTATACTTATAGATGATGTAACTAACTGTCTATATTTATGTATGACGTAACTTTCTGTCTATATTTATGTATGATGTAACTTACTGTCTATACTTATAGATGATGTAACTTAATGTCTATATTTATGTATGATGTAACTTACTGTCTATACTTATAGATGATGTAACTTACTGTCTATATTTATGTATGATGTAACTTACGGTCTATACTTATAGATGATGTAACTTACTGTCTATATTTATGTATGATGTAACTTACTGTCTATACTCATAGATGATGTAACTTACTGTCTATATTTATGTATGATGTAACTTACTGTCTATACTTATAGATGATGTAACTTACTGTCTATATTTATAGATGATGTAACTTACTGTCTATATTTATGTATGATGTAACTTACTGTCTATATTTATAGATGATGTAACTTACTATCTATACTCATAGATGATGTAACTTACTGTCTATATTTATGTATGTTGTAACTTACTGTCTATACTTATAGATGATGTAACTTACTGTCTATACTCATAGATGATGTAACTTACTGTCTATATTTATGTATGATGTAACTTACTGTCTATACTTATAGATGATGTAACTTACTGTCTATATTTATAGATGATGTAACTTACTGTCTATACTTATAGATGATGTAACTTACTGTCTATATTTATAGATGATGTAACTTACTGTCTATACTTATAGATGATGTAACTTACTGTCTATATTTATAGATGATGTAACTTACTGTCTATATTTATGTATGATGTAACTTACTGTCTATATTTATAGATGATGTAACTTACTATCTATACTCATAGATGATGTAACTTACTGTTTATATTTATGTATGATGTAACTTACTGTCTATACTTATAGATGATGTAACTTACTGTCTATACTCATAGATGATGTAACTTACTGTCTATATTTATGTATGATGTAACTTACTGTCTATACTTATAGATGATGTAACTTACTGTCTATATTTATAGATGATGTAACTTACTGTCTATACTTATAGATGATGTAACTTACTGTCTATATTTATAGATGATGTAACTTACTGTCTATATTTATGTATGATGTAACTTACTGTCTATATTTATAGATGACGTAACTTACTGTCTATATTTATGTATGATGTAACTTACTGTCTATACTTATAGATGATGTAACTTACTGTCTATATTTATAGATGATGTAACTTACTGTCTATACTTATAGATGATGTAACTTACTGTCTATACTTATAGATGATGTAACTTACTGTCTATACTTATAGATGATGTAACTTACTGTCTATATTTATAGATGATGTAACTTACTGTCTATACTTATAGATGATGTAACTTACTGCCTATATTTATGTATGATGTAACTTACTGTCTATACTTATAGATGATGTAACTTACTGTCTATATTTATGTATGATGTAACTTACTGTCTATACTTATAGATGATGTAACTTACTGTCTATATTTATGTATGATGTAACTTACTGTCTATACTTATAGATGATGTAACTTACTGTCTATATTTATGTATGATGTAACTTACTGTCTATATTTATAGATGATGTAACTTAATGCCTATATTTATGTATGATGTAACTTACTGTCTATATTTATGTATGATGTAACTTACTGTCTATACTTATAGATGATGTAACTTACTGTCTATATTTATGTATGATGTAACTTACTGTCTATATTTATAGATGATGTAACTTACTGTCTATATTTATGTATGACGTAACTTACTGTCTATATTTATGTATGATGTAACTTACTCTCTATACTTACAGATGATGTAACTTACTGTCTATATTTATGTATGATGTAACTTACTGTCTATACTTATAGATGATGTAACTTACTGTCTATATTTATGTATGATGTAACTTACTGTCTATACTTATAGATGATGTAACTTAATGCCTATATATATAGATGATGTAACTTACTGTCTATATTTGTGGATGATGTAACTTACTGTCTATATTTATGTATGATGTAACTTAATGCCTATATTTATAGATGATGTAACTTACTCTCTATATTTGTGGATGATGTAACTTACTCTCTATATTTATGTATGACGTAACGTACTGTCTATACTTATAGATGATGTAACTTACTCTCTATATTTATGTATGACGTAACTTACTGTCTATACTTATAGATGATGTAACTTACTCTCTATATTTATGTATGACGTAACTTACTGTCTATACTTATAGATGATGTAACTTACTGTCTATATTTATGTATGATGTAACTTACTGTCTATACTTATAGATGATGTAACTTACTGTCTATATTTATGTATGACGTAACTTACTGTCTATATTTATGTATGATGTAACTTACTGTCTATACTTATAGATGATCTAACTTACTGTCTATATTTATGTATGATGTAACTTACTGTCTATACTTATAGATGATATAACTTACTGTCTATATTTATGTATGATGTAACTTACTGTCTATACTTATAGATGATGTAACTTACAGTCTATATTTATGTATGACGTAACTTACTGTCTATATTTATGTATGATGTAACTTACTGTCTATATTTGTGGATGATGTAACTTACTCTCTATATTTATGTATGACGTAACGTACTGTCTATACTTATAGATGATGTAACTTACTCTCTATATTTATGTATGACGTAACTTACTGTCTATACTTATAGATGATGTAACTTACTGTCTATATTTATAGATGATGTAACTTACTGTCTATACTTATAGATGATGTAACTTACTCTCTATATTTATGTATGACGTAACTTACTGTCTATACTTAAAGATGATGTAACTTACTGTCTATACTTATAGATGGTGTAACTTACTGTCTATACTTATAGATGATGTAACTTACTGTCTATACTTATAGATGATGTAACTTACTCTCTATATTTATGTATGACGTAACTTACTGTCTATACTTATAGATGATGTAACTTACTCTCTATATTTATGTATGACGTAACTTACTCTCTATATTTATGTATGACGTAACTTACTGTCTATACTTATAGATGATGTAACTTACTGTCTATATTTATAGATGATGTAACTTACTGTCTATACTTATAGATGATGTAACTTACTCTCTATATTTATGTGTGACGTAACTTACTGTCTATACTTATAGATGATGTAACTTACTGTCTATACTTATAGATGGTGTAACTTACTGTCTATACTTATAGATGATGTAACTTACTCTCTATATTTATGTATGACGTAACTTACTGTCTATACTTATAGATGACGTAACTTACTGTCTATACTTATAGATGATGTAACTTACTGTCTATACTTATAGATGATGTAACTTACTCTCTATATTTATGTATGATGTAACTTACTGTCTATACTTATAGATGATGTAACTAACTGTCTATATTTATGTATGACGTAACTTTCTGTCTATATTTATGTATGATGTAACTTACTGTCTATACTTATAGATGATGTAACTTAATGTCTATATTTATGTATGATGTAACTTACTGTCTATACTTATAGATGATGTAACTTACTGTCTATATTTATGTATGATGTAACTTACGGTCTATACTTATAGATGATGTAACTTACTGTCTATATTTATGTATGATGTAACTTACTGTCTATACTCATAGATGATGTAACTTACTGTCTATATTTATGTATGATGTAACTTACTGTCTATACTTATAGATGATGTAACTTACTGTCTATATTTATAGATGATGTAACTTACTGTCTATATTTATGTATGATGTAACTTACTGTCTATATTTATAGATGATGTAACTTACTATCTATACTCATAGATGATGTAACTTACTGTCTATATTTATGTATGTTGTAACTTACTGTCTATACTTATAGATGATGTAACTTACTGTCTATACTCATAGATGCTGTAACTTACTGTCTATATTTATGTATGATGTAACTTACTGTCTATACTTATAGATGATGTAACTTACTGTCTATATTTATAGATGATGTAACTTACTGTCTATACTTATAGATGATGTAACTTACTGTCTATATTTATAGATGATGTAACTTACTGTCTATACTTATAGATGATGTAACTTACTGTCTATATTTATAGATGATGTAACTTACTGTCTATATTTATGTATGATGTAACTTACTGTCTATATTTATAGATGATGTAACTTACTATCTATACTCATAGATGATGTAACTTACTGTTTATATTTATGTATGATGTAACTTACTGTCTATACTTATAGATGATGTAACTTACTGTCTATACTCATAGATGATGTAACTTACTGTCTATATTTATGTATGATGTAACTTACTGTCTATACTTATAGATGATGTAACTTACTGTCTATATTTATAGATGATGTAACTTACTGTCTATACTTATAGATGATGTAACTTACTGTCTATATTTATAGATGATGTAACTTACTGTCTATATTTATGTATGATGTAACTTACTGTCTATATTTATAGATGACGTAACTTACTGTCTATATTTATGTATGATGTAACTTACTGTCTATACTTATAGATGATGTAACTTAATGTCTATATTTATGTATGATGTAACTTACTGTCTATACTTATAGATGATGTAACTTACTGTCTATATTTATGTATGATGTAACTTACGGTCTATACTTATAGATGATGTAACTTACTGTCTATATTTATGTATGATGTAACTTACTGTCTATACTCATAGATGATGTAACTTACTGTCTATATTTATAGATGATGTAACTTACTGTCTATACTTATAGATGATGTAACTTACTGTCTATATTTATAGATGATGTAACTTACTGTCTATATTTATGTATGATGTAACTTACTGTCTATATTTATAGATGATGTAACTTACTATCTATACTCATAGATGATGTAACTTACTGTCTATATTTATGCATGATGTAACTTACTGTCTATTCTTATAGATGATGTAACTTACTGTCTATACTCATAGATGATGTAACTTACTGTCTATATTTATGTATGATGTAACTTACTGTCTATACTTATAGATGATGTAACTTACTGTCTATATTTATAGATGATGTAACTTACTGTCTATACTTATAGATGATGTAACTTACTGTCTATATTTATAGATGATGTAACTTACTGTCTATATTTATGTATGATGTAACTTACTGTCTATATTTATAGATGATGTAACTTGCTGTCTATACTCATAGATGATGTAACTTACTGTCTATATTTATGTATGATGTAACTTACTGTCTATACTTATGTATGATGTAACTTACTGTCTATACTTATAGATGATGTAACTTACTGTCTATGTTTATAGATGATGTAACTTACTGTCTATACTTATAGATGATGTAACTTACTGTCTATATTTATAGATGATGTAACTTACTGTCTATATTTATGTATGATGTAACTTACTGTCTATATTTATAGATGATGTAACTTACTGTCTATATTTATAGATGATGTAACTTACTGTCTATACTTATAGATGATGTAACTTACTGTCTATACTTATAGGTGATGTAACTTACTGTCTATGTTTATAGATGATGTAACTTACTGTCTATATTTATGTATGATGTAACTTACTGTCTATACTTATAGATGATGTAACTTACTGTCTATATTTATGTATGATGTAACTTACTGTCTATATTTATAGATGATGTAACTTACTGTCTATATTTATGTATGATGTAACTTACTGTCTATACTTATAGATGATGTAACTTACTGTCTATATTTATGTATGATGTAACTTACTGTCTATATTTATAGATGATGTAACTTACTGTCTATACTTATAGATGATGTAACTTACTGTCTATATTTATGTATGATGTAACTTACTGTCTATATTTATAGATGATGTAACTTACTGTCTATATTTATGTATGATGTAACTTACTGTCTATATTTATGTATGATGTAACTTACTGTCTATACTTATAGATGATGTAACTTACTGTCTATACTTATAGATGATGTAACTTACTGTCTATGTTTATAGATGATGTAACTTACTGTCTATATTTATGTATGATGTAACTTACTGTCTATACTTATAGATGATGTAACTTACTGTCTATATTTATATATGATGTAACTTACTGTCTATATTTATAGATGATGTAACTTAATGTCTATATTTATAGATGATGTAACTTACTGCCTATATTTATGTATGATGTAACTTACTGTCTATACTTATAGATGATGTAACTTACTGTCTATATTTATAGATGATGTAACTTACTGTCTATACTTATAGATGATGTAACTTACTGTCTATACTTATAGATGATGTAACTTACTGTCTATACTTATAGATGATGTAACTTACTGTCTATATTTATAGATGATGTAACTTACTGTCTATACTTACAGATGATGTAACTTACTGTCTATATTTATGTATGATGTAACTTACTGTCTATACTTATAGATGATGTAACTTACTGTCTATATTTATATATGATGTAACTTACTGTCTATATTTATAGATGATGTAACTTAATGTCTATATTTATAGATGATGTAACTTACTGCCTATATTTATGTATGATGTAACTTACTGTCTATACTTATAGATGATGTAACTTACTGTCTATGTTTATATATGATGTAACTTACTGTCTATACTTATAGATGATGTAACTTACTGTCTATACTTATAGATGATGTAACTTACTGTCTATACTTATAGATGATGTAACTTACTGTCTATGTTTATGTATGATGTAACTTACTGTCTATATTTATAGATGATGTAACTTACTGTCTATATTTATAGATGATGTAACTTACTGTCTATATTTATGTATGATGTAACTTACTGTCTATATTTATAGATGATGTAACTTACTGTCTATATTTATAGATGATGTAACTTACTTACTGCCTATGTTTATGGATGATGTAACTGACTGCCTATATTTATGGATGATGTAACTTACTTACTGCCTATGTTTATGGATGATGTAACTTACTGCCTATATTTATGGATGATGTAACTCACAGCCTATGTTTATGGATGATGTAACTTACTATATTTATGGCCTATCTCTATGGATGATGTAACTCACTGTCTATATTTATGGATGATGTAACTTACTGCCTATGTTTATGGATGATGTAACTTACTATATTTATGGCCTGTCTCAATGGATGATGTAACTTACTGCCCATATTGGTGGATGATGTAACTTACTCTCTATATTGATGGATGATGTAACTAACTGTCTATATTTATTGATGGTGTAACTTATGATCTATCTTTATGAATGAGCTGACAGTTGATTGTCAATGTTCGATGGTTCTCTCTGGGTACTCTGGCTTCCTCCATCTGTAAAACTGTCACAGTCATGATTAGCCATTTTCTATAAATATGTGACATTGAACATCAATAAATAAATAATATTTATGGATGAGGTAACTTACTGCCCATATTTATGAAGGAAGTAACTTTATTATCTGATAAGAGGTGTCCTCTGTACACTGATTTTGAAATATTTAAATTTTTAGCTATTAGGAATTAAATCAATTTAATCTTGTTTGACAGAGTATGTATATCCCAAACATATCAATAAACTCGCTTACCTGAAAACTTGTTAATGTATGTATATCCGAAACATCTCAATAAAGCCTCTTACCTGTAAACATGTTAATGTGTGTATATCCCAAACTCTAAATACTCTAGCTGTTGATAGACTAATGAGATGTTGATCTTTCTCGTTACAACAGATATCTACTATTGTAAATAAGTGACCCAGCAGCTTTCCTGAAATCAAAAACCATTAAACTTCCATATTACATCTCGTGTTATCTGATAGCATGCTAGATTAATTTGTCAGATCAAAATGATTTGTTATAATTTATGACCGTTTCCAACAGATACTCTCCAATAAACAGTAATAAACAAATCAATACGAAGAAATATTCTTGCTTCTATGTGAACATGTATCACACTTATAGAACAGAAGGTCTTTTTATCTCCCACAACCTGTATACTGAGATATGTGCAACCTGGCTGAGGTGCCTGGGTGAGACAGATCTATCTTACCCACCCCACCTGACCACCATCATCAAATTTATATATTTCTGCGTTAACGTGTTAAATGATGTTAAACGTTAATAAAATGAACAAAATTGTAGTATAACAGGCCAATTTCGGCCTTTTTTGCTGATTCGATCTTGAATACGATTGAACTTATGTACACTATTAACCCTTTTAACTCTAGTGGTATCTCCCATGCCAGTTCAATGGCCGCAATTAGAAGGGTTCATATTCATTATTTTGGGGTAGACCAATCAATATTTTCAACGTGCAGCCTTGGGGCTGCACATTGAAAATACTGATTTGTCTACCTCATACATTTACTGGACAGCCATCCTATAATATAATGACGTTATGACATGTCATGTACCTGGTCGGGAAAGCACCTGACCGTCAATGGGTTAATACAGTTCTCTCGGTTTATCGTAAAGTCTAACATTCAGCGATGATTTCATGTAAGAAGACAACCGCTGCGGCCGTAGCCTTAGAATTGCAAAAATGGTAGAAATTGACTCCACTTTCACTTTCACAATTGATGGCATAAATCGTCATCACACACAGCAAATGGCGCAAAATTCAACGTCATCAGCATGTGCTATTTGGCTTGGGAAAACCCAAGATAATGACGCAATGCTACATACAGATGTTTATTCACGTTGTTAGTTTCTGCGTTGCTCATGTCGTCTTGCTCAGGTAACTGATATTGGGTGTGGCAATGTTGACTGCTAGGCTATGATATAAGAAATTATGCACAACATGACTATGAAAGGGTCGACAATGCGGCACAATTTCAATTAACTGAGTAAGACGAAAAAATAGATGACCTATACAGAAACATTAGATGAGACACGAGGAGTACAAAATCATTCCTGATGCAGCCCTAACAAACTTCAAAGTTAAACGTTAATAACTTAGTTAAACAATTTTTAACTTTGCTAAAATAATTTAACACGTTAACGTTTGAAACGTTAACTGCTCCCAGCCCTGCTCGGGGCTCTTGGGCATGTTCTCGAGGCTTTAATTCACTTACAGATTGTCATGCCTATATTTCAACAGTATCGTCACGGGAATGTTATCTGTTTCAAGTATCTTCAATATGTTAACCCACTGATGTCGTGAGCAACCGTTCGTTTTCGTGATATATCTCTTATATACGTTTGGTATTACGAAATATGCAATTAATTTTTCTCTGCAGTCATTACCAGAACCGTAAATTTTAATTGCACAAGCAATTTTTTTTTTAAATTTAGGAATTGATTAATCGTCGCAAATAATCGATAATAATAGGTTAATCGTACCTAGATGACACCTCTCTCCCTCTCTTTGAAGTTGTTAAAATGAAGTTCACGTCAGCTGACCTACCTCAAGTAAACAAAGAAGATGATCCTCTTTTACGTACACTCAAAGTTTTGATGTTCTGAACAGTGTAATAATCAAGACCGATCGGCAGTTGCAAACTTCGCAACTGCCGACCGGTCTTGATTATTACATTGACAGTTCAAAAGTCCAGAACATCAAGCTTTGAATGTACCTAAAAGACAAATGCTTCTAACGGCTTCTTGAGGTTTAACGTTGACGTTCTTAACCGTTTCCCTTTAGAAACAATAATTTTTTCATAAATTTTTTTTTAATTATTAAACGTCTAAACAGGGTAAAATTTACCGATTCTTCGACAACGAAAAATACTAATCTATTTCGGCGGGACCGATCAACAATCGATTAACTGATTAATCGTGACAGCCCTAAGCATGAGTATCAACTCAAGACCAGGGTGAGCATTAATAAGCCATGTTGCCCATTTTAGAGAGGGTTTTCACCTCCCAAGCATTAGTGACTGGGTCCTATTTTACCAGTAAAACAGAACCTGTTTACTGCAGTGAACAGGCACAGCTTCACTTTCCGGGGTTCCTGCGGGGAGACCACACCCTCACATCACTTGGGGATCTCCTCATCACACCCCCACATTACTCAGGGATAATAATCTTAATACCAGCAGTAGAACCCTCATTTTGGTTTACAACACTCAATCACTTAACTGATAGAAACTATCAACTTATTTTTGAGAGTCAAAGTTTCGTAATCAACATTTTTGATTATAATTAATTGGAGTGTGCTGATACATTTCAACAACTGTAATAAATGGACATTTTCAGAGGAATTAGCACTCACCGTTTGGATTCTGTTTGGTCTATGTGTTAACATTATTTAATTATTTCTTGGTGTTTAAGGTTACGTATTTCTGCACAATGGCTAATCATGACCGCAACATCGATATTAAGTCAAGTCGAGCCAATCATTTATTCCCATGTTGAAAATTATAGAGGACTTCCACACCAGGCATCGGTTACAAGGTCCCATTTTACCAGTAAAACAGAGCATGTTTACCATAGTAAATAAGCACAGCTTCACTTCACGGGGTTACCCAATGGGAGCCATTGGGTTTATTTTAGTAAATCAAACTACTCATACAATCAAACTTACCTGCCGAACACCCCTCCGCATATGTAACAAGCAGGCAAATTCAGAGTAATTATCATCCAACCCCGCCAGATCCAGAAGCAAACTACAAGGTGTAACTTCATTGCCTTTAGTGTTATGACTAAATATCTCAGAGGAATATTTGTCATTGACTGACAGGCTGTTATATCACTTCATAATCAAAGGTATCATTGATGTTAAAATACTCCTTTACCCCTGGGGTGGGGATGGGGCTTGGAAAAGAGGATGTTAAGTTTATCACTTGAAAACATCAAACTCCTTTCAAAGCCCCCGAAATATAAAATCACTCTATGGACCTCCCTTCCATCAGCCCCATTTCTCACCCAGGATCCACCCCCCTCCCACCCAGGGTTAATTGGGTGAAGATTTTTGTTTTTCCATAAATCTGTCATAAGTCCTTCAGACCTCATTTTAAAGCACCAAAAACATCACCCAATAAACTCCATAAGTCTGTTGTGAAAAATTAGGCTGCGCTGGTTTTCAAACGAGATCAAGATATTGTTGTGAAAGTCTTATATATACCAATTATCAATTGAGTCAAACTGATCTTTGTTTGAGTTATCGCGCCAATAAGCTCAGAATTCGGGAAAATTAAGAACCATAACTCCATTAAGAAAAAAACAGGCCACACTAGTTTTCCACCAATTTATTTATTTATTTATTGGTGTTTAACCCTTTACCTAACATGAAAAGCAGACGACACTTGCAAAAAAAATTCTTGCATAACTAATTTTTTTCATTTTTTGTCTCAAAAACATAGGTTATGACCCCTCGTTGGAACGAGCTCGACGAGCTCGTTCCAATGAGGGGTCATAACCTATGTTTTTGAGACAAAAAATGAAAATATTTTGAAAATTAATTGGCGATTTTTGATAATAGCGCTGGCCGGTTTTGGCCGCTACGTTGGGTAAAGGGTTAAGGTCACATATTTCTGCACAATGGCTAATCATGGCCGTGACAGTTTAACGGGTGGAGGAAGCCGGAATGCAAACAGAACCAGAACCAATTTGACGAAAAGCAGGGTGAATGCAAACAGAACCAGAACCAATTTGACGAAAAGCGGCATGAACATTTTTTTATTCACATTTTGTGATACATTCTTGGTACACTTACATTCTATATCGTAAGATATGCTCAGGTCTCCAAAAATTGTTTTAAAATCTAAATATTCAATAAACTCTCTTTTAAAGAATATTTGTCCAGGCACTTAATTTCATACTTGAGAGTTACAGTTTCTACAAAAGCAATGCTAACAGTTCTCTCTAGATTTTTAAAGAAATTCCTCCCCCCCCCCCCAACATTTCAGCTTTCATAGGGAGCCCAGATATTAACCCAGGCACTCGATTTGAACAAACTGGAATTTGACGCCCATAGAGATGTTGTACACCAAATATGAAAGCATTCTAACTGGTGGATCTGAAGAACATTTTAAAAGAAATTTCCTCATATTGCACTAAATTAAAATTTGGGCTCCAACAGAGAGCCCAAATATTAACGCAGGAACCTGATTTGAACAAACTTGAATCTGCACCACCCCTCCCAAGAGATGTTGTATACCTAATACGAAAGTATTCTGACTGGTGGTTTTGAAGAAGCAGATTTTTTAAAAAGTCCTCATATTGCATTAAGTTAAAATTTGGGCTTCCATAGGGAGCCCAGGGATCCGTTTTGAACACACCTAAATCTGCCCCCCCCCCCTTTTCCATAGGAAGTTCAAATATCAACCGAGGGACTTGATTTGAGCAATCTTGAATCTGACCGTCATAACAATGATGTATACCAAACATTAAACGATTCTGACTAGTGGTTCTGAAGAAGAATTTTAAAGATTATTTCCCCAAAAGTTAAACATTCGGGCTTCTGTATTGAGGTCAAATATGAACCATGGATCTTTGTTTTAACAAACTTGCATCTGAACCCCCCCCCCCTCCCCCGAATGCTGTATTCGAAATACCAAAAAGATTCTGATCAGTGGTTCTAGAGACAATTTTATTTTTTTATTTTTGCAAATATGTGGACTCAACTTATTTTAGATGACCCCTACAGAACACCCTAACACAACTGATGAAAAATTTTTACAGTTCATTTCTACTGGTCCTAATGCTGATGCTTTATGCCAAACTAGATACCACGGAGATGGAATCCATCTCTGCGGGCCCCACAGCAACTAACCAATGTTAGGTATAAACTGATATGAACCATAATACTAATATTTCAAGCAATAGGTAAAATCTGATTAAAATCCCTTCCCGGACACGAACTTGTCAGAAAAAAACCCAAATTCTGAATAATTTGACCTTGAGGTCAAACTTCGAGGTCAAAGCATGGCAACCTTGGTACGCGACATGTCGTCTTGAGATAATCTACCCACATACCAAATATCAAAACCCTATCTATTAAAGGAACAAGTTACAGCCCGGACATGAACTTGTCAGAAAAAAAAAATCTGAATAATTTGACCTTGAGGTCAAACTTCAAGGTCAAAGCATGGCAACCTTGGTACGCGACACATCGTCTTGAGATAATCTATCCACATACCAAATATCAAAACCCTATCTATTAAGGGAAAAAAGTTACAGCCCGGACATGAACTTGTCAGAAAAGAACCCCAAATTCGGAATAATTTGACCTTGGGGTCAAAGTTCAAGGTCAAAGCATGGCAACCGTGGTACGCGACACATCGTCTTGAGATAATCTACCCACATACCAAATATCAAAACCCTATCTATTAAGGGAAAAAAGTTACAGCCCGGACACGAACTTGTCAGAAAAAAAAATCTGAATAATTTGACCTTGAGGTCAAACTTCAAGGTCAAAGCATGGCAACCTTGGTACGCAACACATCGTCTTGAGATAATCTAACCACATACCAAATATCAAAACCCTATCTATTGAGGGAAAAAAGTTACAGCCCAGACATGAACTTGTCAGAAGAGAACCCCAAAAACGGAATAATTTGACCTTGAGGTCAAAGTTCAAGGTCAAAGCATGGCAACCTTGGTACACGACACATCGTCTTGAGATAATATACCCACATGTCAAATATCAAAACCTTATCTATTAAGAGAGAAAGATTACAGCCCGGACAAGTTTTGTTACGGATGGACGCACGCACGCACGGACGCACGCACGGACAGAGCGATCACTATAGGCGTCCGCCTCACTATGGGGCCCTAATGACAGTTCTCTGTTCCGTGTGGTTTGCGAAATATGGACGTTTGAAAATATTTCTATTTTTCGATCCTGTGGTTCGCGCAGGGAAACCGGAATGTTTTTTGCATGAGTCAAGTACATATGACTCAATAATACCACATACAAAATTTGGTTCAAATCGGACCTTCGGTTTAGAAAAAAGAAATCAGAAATTTTGGGCAAAACAAAAATCGTGCGATGGATAGTCGTCGGTATGAACATTTTATATTCCAGGGTCCCAAACCCCCCATTCCCATGCATCTGAGTGGATATTTTGAGATTTTTTAGATGAATTTGAAAGATTTCGCACTTTGAGAGCCGTTAAAAAACGTCGGTAAAGCATACAGGTGCGGTCTATTTATCAGCTTTGGTCGTCACGACCAAAGCTGATAAATAGACCTCACCTGTATACTTCACCAGACGTTTACAACAATTATACTGCCTGTGGATTATCTTGTCTGGGAGTGGTTTGGTACTTGTATGTCTGTAAGATTACGATCTACTTCAGTTAACCGATTTATTAACAGACTGTATAGATTTTAGCGTTTGCTGCCATTTACTGCAAAAAATGATCCGAAATCCATCGAAACTGAACCAGTACGAGAGAAACATAGCTGGCGAGAATATGGGGGAGGCTCTGGATCCGCCCCTTGTTTCAACAGTCATTGGTTGTGTTAAAATATATGCATACAAGAAAACATGGCCCGGCAAAAAAGTGGAGGGGCTGAAGTCCCCGCAGCACCCCCTCCCCCCTCCCCGGTTCCGCCGCCCCTGATTATTGATATCAAGTGAGATGTTACTGATGTGGACGTTCGAGAATGGGGTCCCCCTGTCACAACCCGGCTACACATACGTTTCACTGTTCCATATCTGTCAAAATGAAAATTGAAATAAGTTAATAACTTCATGTTTTGATTTTATCTCAAAACACGTGCATGTGTACTGTAATGCACATCAAGGAAGATAAGAACACACAACTCAAAAAATGTTTTCTTGCCTTTTTCATTCGAAAGTATCAGCAAGGCAGATTCTTGTACTGTCCTCGGTAAAACTCATTCAAAATGTAACGGGTATCAGAAATAATTTATGTAGTATGTAAGGATTGGGGATTGATTATTGCGATGTGACTGAGAATTTTTGATCGAAGTGGTTCACCAACTGAGTGAAAGACAGAAACAGTATAACTCAATACATAATCAGTTTTTACTTACGGAGTTCTTCACAATAATTATTTGAAAGTAAGATAAAATAAGAAATGGAGAGCATTTGACAGTCGCAGGGCAGTCTGGTCAGGAAAGGCTATTTTTAGCGCTAGCAAATTTTTAAACAACCGAGGCCGAAATGCAAAACCACAAAACGAAAGTGCAAAATTGCCGTTTTCTGTTTTTCTCTGGTCATGGATTTCATTTTGTTTCTCTATTCACGGAATCCTATGCAGAAGATGGCTATGCACTTGCGATTTCTAGTTTGAGGTGTTTGCGGCATATGCCACTATCAGACTATTACAAAGTTCACATTTGCATATTTTTTGGTCAATTCTTTCAAAACAGATCGTCCGCAGACTTTTAGATTTTTGTGCAACCGTAGACTTCCAGTCATTTGGTGGTGAAAATTTAAATACCAAAATTTTCATCATCTCAGGTGTTTTCGGTATTATATTCGGTATCTAAATAAAACCAAAACCATACCAAAAAATCAATATACAATACAACATTACAGTTGGGCTAGACTGTTAATGTCACTGGAAACGTGCATGGGCGGATCCCATTTTTTTACAACCACCGGAACAGTCTAATTTGGGCAAAGCGGCAAATGCGGATCCACCACATTGTAACCTGGTGGGAAAAAAATATGATGGGAAAGAAAAACACCGGTATTTTTTTCTCCCTGTGGTCTGTTATTGGTTTCATGTTCCCCCACCCACACACCCAAGAATCATAGTTTTCAGTCTTTTGCAAAAGGTCTTCATCGTTAGTATTACTTCTCAATGAACTAAAGTTTACTCGAGAAGTCTTCTTAATTTTTCAATTCAAGTCCAAATTCTGTTCAATGTAAATTACGCAACACGTTTAACTGTTTGAACACGAGGAGGCTTTTTCCGACCCGGGAACATGATACGTCATAATTTCATTATGTTGGATGGCTGCTGAGTGAATGAATGGGGTAGACCAATTAATATTCTCAACGTGCAGCCCCAAGGCTGCACGTTGAAAATATTAATTAGTCTACCCCCAGATAATGAATATGGACTCTTCCGATTCCTGCCATTGGACTGACATGGAAGATACCACCACAGTTCGAAGGGTTAATAAGGGGTGCCACAAATATGAATATTTTAGATCTCAAGCTTTAGGTAGATGCTCAGAATTCGCTAGTGACGAGCAGTCGGCGTCGGTAGTGTCATATACGGACCCGCCCCCTTCCCCATCGTTACGACACTGACGGCACTGACTGCTTTTCCCAGGCCAACTCGGTAGTTTTTGAAAATGATTTATCTGTTACATCGTTTGATTCGACAAGCATGTCCTATGCTATATTGAATGAATTAGGAAAATTTAACAAACTATATATAGCAGAAACACAGCAAAGATTTGGAAAATGTTTCAAACGCTGCATAACTTGGACATAATTACCTGATTTGGTCACAGCATTCTAAAGGGAATTATCCGTGCTAAAACTTGCAATCCTCTAAGAGTAGACGTCCTGTCACGTCCATGTGTTATCAGGGATAATACAATGTAGGCCTACCATACTCTATACATACAGATATAGCTCCTGCACTAGTCTCCTGTGAACCGTTAGAAATTGGCTTCCCTTTCTTAAAATTCGAATGAGTCTGTACAAAACTGTAACTATTTCGGGGTTGTAAAACATTGTGATCAGGTGCAAATAAGCCAGTAGAGGGCCACACTAACCTCCCATTTTCAAACATTTTACACACCGGGGGTACGGAACGAGCCGAGAGTGGAATACCAACCCTCGTGCTCACCCCAAAATGCCTCTGTGAACTTGAAATGATGCTTTATGCCATTGTCATTTTTTCGGAAGTGGCATCTACCACCCCCACCCCCCTAAAAAATCTTAGTTCCGTCACTGGCAGGTATGATACATGTTAATATCGAGAATATGATATTTTAGATTACCTGTCGGTCTTGAGAATATATGAGGATGCCACACTCGGATGACTTTATCCACACCTCCAGTAGCAATAATGTTAGCTTTAACACAATAATCAAATGCATTTACACCCTTGTAAATTGAGACACCTCTGACTTCTCTGAAATTATTAAAACAAATAGATATATTTAGATTTTTATGTGTGGTCTTATCAAAAGGTGTCATACAAATCGTTTGAAACACATTAAAGAATCGGTAGCACCAGGCTGGTACAATTTTGAGATACAAATTCAGGATTCAGGCTGGTACATAGAGATGCAGGCAGTTCCAGACTGGTACAAATTAGAGATTCAGGCAGTTGGAGGCTGGTGCTAATGAGAGATGCACGCAGTCCCAGGCAGGCACAATCTTGAGATTTGGGCAGTTCCAAGCTGATACAAATTAGAGATTCACAGTCCCGGACTTGTACCAAGGGCAGATGTGGACAGTCCAAGGCTGGTACAAATTAGAGACTCTGGCACTCCAAGGCTGGTACAAATTTGAGACTCTGGCACTCCAAGGCTGGTACAAATTAGAGACTCTGGCACTCCAAGGCTGGTGCAAATTGGAGATTCGGATAGCCCAAAGCTGGTAAAAGTTAGTAACTTTGGAAGTCCCATACTGATACTAAACTGAAAACATTTGGGCAGTCCCCAGACAGGAACCAATTAGAGATGCAGACAGCTGCAAGCTGGTGCAAAGTTGATGTTCCTGCAGCCCCAGACAGGTACAAATTAGAGAATCATGTCTCAGGCAGGTACAAATTAGAGACTCAGACAGTCCCATGTTGGTACATATTATAGAATCAGGAAGACCAAGGCAGGTACAAGTTATAGATTCAGGAAATCCTAGACTGGTACAAAATGAAGATTCAAGAAGTCCCCGGCTGGTAGAAATTAAAAATTCAGACAGTCCCAAGTTGTACAAATTATAGATTCAGGCAGTGCAAGGCTGGTACAAATTATAGATTCAGGCAGTCCCAGGCGGGTACAAATTAGAGATTCAGGAAATGTCCAAGAAATGATGCATTTGAGTTCATACATGTTTTTATTCACGAAAAATTTTAATTTTTGAACATATTTACTGTGATTTAAAAATTGTTGAAGAATTGCTGAAAATAATTGGAAAATTTCGACAATTTCACTTCGAGTGTCTAATTGCAAAATCGTTCATTTTGTAATACAAGCATGAGAAATGGCATGTGAGTTGGTATCATGGTACTAATCATTTTTTCTTGAAGTGAAACTTGATAAAATCCAAATGGCTCTCATTTCCAAGATGGCTATCAAAATGACCATGAAAATTATGACAAAGTTGACATAAAGACAGTTCCCTGGCTTTTTGTCTGCAAACCTGTACATATGATAATATTATTAGAATTAATTAGTGTGGAGGTGAGATCATTCCAGAAGAAAGTCACGCCCAGGAACTTGGCGAGGGTTTTCCGATTGGAGGGGTGTAGTGTAGTGAATTTCCAACAAGAGTACGGACCGGGAGCCCCCCCCCCCCCCCCCCCCCCCCAGGAGCAATGTTGGTACAAAATGAAGAGTCAAGAAGTCCTCGGCTGGTACAAATTAAAAATTCAGACAGTCCCAAGTTGTACCAGCCGGGGTCTTCTTGAGTCTTCATTTTGTACCCCCCCCCCCCCCCCCCCCCCCCCCCCAGTTGGAAATTCACTACCGAGAAACATTTTAAAAACGAAGCCCTGAAAGGGGACATAAAATTGATTCTAGTAACTGAATACCAAAACATTTATCATAGAATTATCAGGTTATTATTATTTGGTATTATTCTGGGAATTGAATATGTGCTAAACAAATGCTCAAGCTGAGAACTTTGAGCAACTCACAATGTCCTAGCATTAAATCAGATCTTTGCAGGAATGATCAGTTTTCGATGTTTTATCATTTTGGAATTGTGAATAACGGAATTCATTCGGGATAACGATTTTACAAGATGTTTTTCTTGAAGTGCATTTCGAGGATTTTTTTTTATTACGATAAGTAAACTACTAGAGAAACTTCGTTCCGATTGACATCATGCATACTAATCAAGCTCGATATTGCGTACACTGTAATTGTAAATAGAAACAGTTGGAATTTTTGCCGATTTGAAACTGAGTTGGAATTTTGGGAAGTAAAGGGGACATCAGAATCACCAAAGAAGTTTAAAATCCGGATAGATGGTATTTCGAACTACTCACGACTTGCCCTCCGAATTTCTAACTATAGGAAATTTTGGCCAGGATTTGGGGGGGGGGGGGGGGGTGATACCCCCCCCCCCCCCCCGCACGCTCTGTCGCCACGTCCCTGATCATACCTGTATCTAATGAAAGTGTCAATGACACTGTAGCTCAACTTGTCAAGACAAAGACATGTACATGTATAGTATGTGACACAGCAATGACAAACATCTAGGTAATGACCTGATAACAAAGGTACATATAAAGTATTGTAACGGTCTGTACATAAATACTGACCATTGCCTGTAACAAATGTATAGATAAAGTATTGTAAAGGTGGGTGACAGTCAGATGCTAAACTAGAAAACAATCTTTGAGTCCCAGAGTGGGTCTGACTGAACCCCAAAATATTTGTTCTCATAGCACAGTGATAACAAAGGCACCCCAAAACACACTCATTCCTGTCCCAAGGTGAAAACAAAGGTACCCAAGAAGTTTCGTGAAGATCAGTTCACAAATATGAGCTGTGTAGAAGTTGTGACAAAAAACTGATTGGACCTAATTTCGGCACAAAATGGCCACTGGCAGCCATCTTGAATTTTGGACCGCACCCAGAAACACTCGTTCTCGTCCCAAGGTGATAACAAAGGTACCCAAGAAGTTTTTTGAAGATCGGTTCATAAATACAGACTCTAGCCTGAGCCGTATTGACATGTGTACTTACTGTGTGTAAGTAGCACTGAAAAAATCAAAGTTCATCTAATTTGCATAATTTCTGCACGAGAAAAAAACCCGTATTATATGTGATGTATCCCATGGTACTAAACATTCACACAAAAAAAAATATTCAAATCAGCGCTTTCATTTGGAAGTTCTGTGCAAAAATCTGATTGCACCAAATTTTGACAAAATGGCTGCCATCGGCCATCTTGAATTTCGGACTGGACCCAAAAACACTCGTTCTCGTCCCACGGTGATAACAAAGGTACCCGAGGAGTTTCGTAAAGATCGGTTCATAAATACGGCCTCTAGCCCGAGTCGTATTGGCATTTGCACTTACAGTGCTGAAAGTAACACCAAAAAACATCAAAGATAGTCTAATTTGCATAATTTCTGCGCGAGAAAAAACCCGTACTATATGTGATGTATTCCATGTTACTAAACATTCATACAAAAATTTATTCAAATCAGAACTTTCATACAGAAGTTCTGTACAAAAGACTGATTGCACTAATTTTGGTACAAAATGGCTGCTGGTGGCCATCTTGAATTTCGGACCACACCCAAAAACACTCGTTCTCATCCCACAGTGATAACAAAGGTACCCAAGAAGTTTCGTAAAGATCGATTCATAAATACGGCCTCTTGCCTGAGCCGTATAGAAGTTGTGTACAAAAAACTGATTAGACCTAATTTCGGTACAAAATGGCCACTGGCAGCCATCTTGAATTTTGGACCGCACCGAGAAACACTCGTTCTCGTTCCAAGGTGATAACAAAGGTACCCAAGACGTTTCGTGAAGATCGGTTCATAAATACAGACTCTAGCCCGAGCCGTATTGACATGTGTACTTCTGTGTGTAAGTAACACTGAAAAAATCAAAGTTCATCTAATTTGCATAATTTCTGCACGAGAAAAAAAACCGTATTATATATGATGTATCCCATGCTACTAAACAATCACACAAAAAATTATTCAAATCAGCGCTTTCATATGGAAGTTCTGTGCAAAAATCTGATTGCACCAAATTTTGTACCAAATGGCTGACATCGGCCATCTTGAATTTCGGACCGGACCCAAAAACACTCGTTCTCGATCCACGGTGATAACAAAGGTACCCAAGGAGTTTCGTAGAGATCGGTTCATAAATACGGCCTCTAGCCCGAGCCGTATTGGCATTTGTACTTACAGTGCTGAAAGTAACACCAAAAAACATCAAAGTTAGTCTAATTGGCATAATTTACGCACGAGAAAAAAACCCGTATTATATGTGATGTATCCCATGGTAGTAAACATTCATACAAAAATTTATTCAAATCAGAACTTTCATACAGAAGTTCCTAATTTTGGTACAAAATGGCGGCTGGCAGCCATCTTAAATTTCGGACCGCACCCCAAAACACTCGTTCTCGTCCCACGGTCATAACAAAGGCACCCAAGAAGTTTCGTAAAGATCGGTTCATAAATACGGCATCTAGCCCGAGCCGTATCCAATTGTTGATGGACAGACGGACGACGGACAGACGGACGACGGACGACGGGCCATGGCATAAGCTCAAATTTGGCTTCGCCAAAGTTGAGCTAAAAATGGCAAAATAGGCCAAGCTGGTCGACATCTGCTATTTTGAGCATAGAAAAGTTCCAATTATTTCAATATCGCAAAAAATTCACGTTTGTTGGGATGTTTATTGGTTCGACAGTTGTGAGTTAATGGAACCACAATTTACAATTCTGTCATTTATCTTTGACGCGGTGGCATTGCGGTAACCGGTTCTCATCAGATCACCGAAGTTAAGCAACGTCGAGCCCGGTTAATCATTGGATGGGTGACCGTCTGAGCGATCAATTCGGACTCCCGCGTTGTGTCCATGGACAAGGCACTAAACCCCGATTGCCCACATGGGGGCACGATGACGCTGTGTACCAAGACGTACTGCACGTCAATGGTACACATGTCTTCAACCAATCTAACCCTGTCTGTGCTGCAGTGCGGAGTTACGATGTTGGGGAGCTGACAGCTGCTCGTCGTTGCTCGGTGGTTCTCTCCGGGTACTCCGGCTTCCTCCACCCGTAAAACTGTCACGGTTATGATTAGCCATTGTGCATAAGTATATGACCTTAAACACAAATAAATAAATAAATACATCTTTGAAACAAAAGACTATAAATTTCATAATGGCTGCCAAAATTGCAGTTAGTTTTCAGGAAAATCAACTCTGGGACTTGATACAGTGGATTTTATTGATAAAAAAGAACTTTTTGGAACACGACAGAGCTAGCAATGGAATCATACTCCAATTTATTCACATCTGATATGTGAGGCATGGTTTGGTGCCTGCAACAAGGCAGTTAATATATGGTAATAGTATGCTATCGCAGTGGCTGAATGAACGTGATCAAGGTCGTAATATTGTGTTTACAAAATGAAATATTTCATGTACTTTAATTATGAATAGTTAACCATTTGAAACCGAGAGGCCGCTTTTTCGGCATCCTGGACATGATACACCATACTTTCATTAAGCAGGATCATTATTTGTTTATTTATTTATTTATTTATTTATTGGTGTTTAAGGTCGCATACTTATGCACAGTGGCTAATCATGACCGTGACGGGTGGAGGAAGCTGGAGTACCCGGACAGAACCACCCAGCAACGACGAGCAGCTGCCATCTCCCCAACATCGTAACTTCGCACTGCAGCACAAGCACGGTTAGATTGGTTGAAGACATGCGCACCATCGACGTGCAGTACGCCTCTGTACACGGCGTCATCATGCCCCCCCCCCCCCCCCCCATGTGCACAATCGGGGTTAAGTGCCTTGCCCAAGGACACAACGCGGAAGTCCGAATCGATCGCTCAGACGGTCACCCATCCGAGGACTAACCGGGATCGACGTTGCTTAACTTGGGTGATCTGACGAGAACCGGTTACCACAACGCCACCGCGCTCCCCCATTAAGTCGGATAGCTGCCAAGTTAAAATCTGGAGTAGACCAATCAATATTTTCAACGTGCAGCCCAAGGCTGCACGTTGAAAATATTAATTGTTCTACCCCAGATAATAAATATGAACTCTTCCAGTTTGCTTCCATTGAACTGACATGGAAGATACCACTAGGATTCAAAGGGTTAACTCCATTAACTCATCGAGAGATTCCCCTCTTTCCAACTGTGTAGTACTACATAATATTGTGGACGAAGTAGCACATATGAATGTTGTCTAATATTGGAAGGCATTCCTTTATTCCCAGTTAACAATAGCCCTGTTATTATGGCCTTCACGATTTCAACATGGTCTTCAGTCCATATGTCTCCGTGAGGTTTTAAATACACACACCAATCATGAATCTTGTGTATGTAGGGGAAATAATCACTCCAAAATGTAAGTTTACGCCATCTGATTCCATGGGGTATAAAATACACGCACCCATCATGAATCTAGTGTTTGCACGAGTAGTAATTACTCCAAGGTAGCCCTTCATTCCATCTGACTCCATGAGGTATTGAAAACGCTTACCCCACATAAATCTAGTGTATGCGGGGAGAGTAATTATGTCACAGTGGTAATTCACTCCATCTGTCTCCATGGGGTATAAATACATGCGTTGTCCATGAATGTACTTTATACAGGGGTGTGAATTACTTCTCCAAGATGGTACCTTACTCTGTCTAACTCCATATGTATTCCAGGGGTAATCCACACACGACACAATGTACAGTGTATGATAAAACTCTTGAAGCTCAATTTAATGTATTACATGCCTGTTCTATGAAAATCCCCATCTACAGCCACAGTAAACCATACGGAAAATTAAAATCCGTTCCACACACATGTGCCGAACGGAAATCGTTGACGGACTATTTTTAAATAGAAGCGGAATTTCACTGGAATTTTCTACACATCGAGCACCGCAATTACAATTTGAATCGCTAGCATAAGCTAAATATAATAACACGGGGTCCTCTTGCAAATTTGATTGGCGATAAAATGTGTTCTTTTTGTTGACAGATCGTCCCCTGAGTTCCAATGTGTTTTTTATGTGCCTACTGGCTCATAGAACACATTGCAACTCGGGGAACCAGTTGTCAAAGGAATTACTGAGTGTCCTTGTAATAATCGCTTTTATAGACGTGAAGGCTTGTAATAAATACAGAACGACACACGCATGTCTATGGGTTAATCGATATGGCACTTGTGCAATCGCAGAAGGATAAAACTCGAGGTCTGCGGCCTCTCGTTTTATCCTTCCGCGCCAGCACTCGTGTCACATCAATTACCCATTCATACGCGTATGTCGTTTTGTTTTGAGCCTGGCATGCATCCTGAGATTATTAATAAGAAGACCTTTTCCAGATGTAAGGTATCCATACAAATGTACCAAATGAGATTCCACTATTAATGGCTAACTGGGTATTTACTCCTAATTGTGAGGTATCCATACATTTGTACCAAATGGGATTATACCATTACTGGTTAACTGGGTATTTACTCCTGGTTGTAATGTATCCATACATTTGTACCAAATGAGATCACACTATTACTGGCTAACTGGGTATTTACTCCTGGTTGTAAGGTATCCATACATTTGTACCAAATGATATCACACTATTACTGGCTAACTGGGTATTTACTCCTGGTTGTAAGGTATCCATACATTTGTACCAAATGAGATCACACTATTACTGGCTAACTGGGTATTTACTCCTGGTTGTAAGGTATCCATACATTTGTACCAAATGAGATCACGCTATTACTGGCTAACTGGGTATTTACTCCTAATTGTGAGGTATCCATACATTTCTATCAAATGGGATTATACCATTACTGGTTAAATTACTGAACAATTACAGAAGATAATAAAATGCGGTTTATGAATCATCACAAAATGCTTGGCAACAATCGGTTGTTGTCATCCGATTGTCCACATTTAGCCGATTGTGGTGGCGGATTCCGATCATTGGTTCAACACTAATCATCAACTTTGGTACATTTTAAAATTTATTTTATCCGAGAACTTCCCCCGATAACAGAGACAAGTTTACGTGTTTGGCGTATATACAAGAGTCTGGAATGTTTGTATTTTTTATATCAGACCGCCCGCTGGTAAAAGATGGTGAGCTCGTGCGCTTTCACGAATAAATTCACGTTTTGAAAATATATTTTCCTTGGATGGCAAAAGGAAGATATTCTTTCAAAAGTCTTAACTGGGTTACTTTTGCTAACCAACGAACTTTCAAAACATGAACTTATCACTCTGATTTTAATAGAAAAAAATTTTTTTTTTAAAATGCAAAATTCAGTGTTCTTAGAGTATTTGTATTGTGTGTTACCCTATACTGGAGACCATGTTTTGGATCCAAGTTATGCGAGAAGCGAAAATTATTTTTAGGGGGAAGAGGGTGGGGGTGTCTTTGGTACACAGAGTGAAACTTGACGTTATAATTCTACATAATTCCATCGCCGGTACTGGGAACAAATTTGGTGTCCAGAAACAGTTTCAGGTCCCCGTAGAAGACGTCATTGACATTGTGGTCGACGTCCAAAGTGCAGCTAACCTTATCCGAAGTTTCTTTCCGATGCGGGGGACAAAAATTGATTATGTCCTCGGACTAAGATTGTACATGCCGCTCACTGACTACAAGGAGGGTTGCACTCTGCATCGTGGGCTGAAAAAAAACAAGATCCCCAAAGCATCTGAAGTCCATGCTGTTGGGGTTAAGTATATGGACACTGCTCCTATGAGTGCGAGAGAGCCTCCTAAAAATCAGTGATACGTGCTGGTATTACAACAGTGGATATAAAAAAATACAACTTGAATAACAAAAGTAGCTTATAAGTACACAGTTTGATCGCAAAAATATATTTTTGAGGTTTTTTTTTTTTTATAACCGGTGACAAATCAACGACTGGCTGAAATTTACTTATGTTACATTTCCAAGAAAGCCTCACTCTGAAAAACTTTTCAAATACCCAGATATTCAAATTTAAAGTTCAAGAACTCTAAATTACTTCAAAAAAAAAAAAAAAAAAAATAACAACAACATTTGGACCTCCGAGTAACGATTAAATTTTCATTTAAAGTTTCTGTGAATAGACTGATGTTGTAGAAACAAACAGTTTAGTGTAATATTTTGATAAATAGAAAGTTTTTGAGTGAATTAATTACATACAACTTACATATCGTCATGTAATCTTTCTATTTCTTCAAGAGTAAACGAATTGGTACTGCTAGGAGAACAGGAACCGAAACACCGCAATTCCGGAAAATATTTAACCTGAAAAATTTAATACATCTGGTCAATCATGTGTTGATAATATAACACAAGAGTGTGGGGATGGGATTAACCCCTCAAATGTCGCCATTGCCTTCATATAAAAACATGTACAGTATAGCCGTCGTAGAAGGCTCAGTGATATTTATATCCAAGAATGGAGGGAAACGTTAGGTACCTCAAATAAATATCAGTTTTATAATGTTATAAAAACACAATTCAGTTTTGAAAATTATCTAAAGACCCTTCCAGGGGCGCTGGAGCCGCCACGACCACCCCGACCAATGTCGGGGCAAAAAATTTGCCGATCATGATATTTGTGTGATCGACCTTCAGCCGAACGTCATCCATATCAAATAACTAGGCTATGATTTTTTAATTTTGTTCTGGCGGATATCCGAAAATAGTGCGCGCAGAGATCGTCTTGTTTCTTTAATACTGAGCACACAATGGCGGCTATTAATAACGAGTTAATGTAAGATGAGGAGATTTTGGGGGCTATTTCTTTAGTATTCCAACCGCTTGGAAGCGGTTGGAATACTAAAGAAGTAGCCCCAAAATGGGTTCGAGAGATATCATTTTTGAAACATTTTCTGGGGACAGGGCCGGATTTACGAACGGGCAGACTGGGCGGACCCAGAGCCTTCACATTTGTGGAGGACCCACAGTGAAGTTCGTCTTTCGAGGAACATAATATGCCAAAATTCCCTGCCAAATTGCCTTTGGCAATTTTGACAGGGAATGTTGTCATATTACGTTCCTCGAAAGACGAACTGCATGCAATGTCATTTTTTTTCTCTCCCTCACAATCGATGGCAACAATTCGAAATGAAAGTGTCAGTGACACTGTAGCTCAACTTGTCAAGACATGTACATGTATAGTATGTGACACAGCAATGACAAACATCTAGGTAATGACCTGATAACAAAGGTACATATAAAGTATTGTAACGGTCTGTACATAAATACTGACCGTTGCCTGTAACAAATGTATAGGTAAAGTATTGTAAAGGTGGGTGACAGTCAGATGCTAAACTAGAAAAGAAATCTTTGAGTCCCGGAGTGGGTCTGACTGAACCCCAAAATATTTGTTCTCACAGAACAGTGATAAGAAAGGCACCCCATAACACACTCATTCCTGTCCCAAGGTGAAAACAAAGGTACCCAAGAAGTTTCGCGAAGATCAGTTCATAAATACGAGCTGTATAGAAGTTGTGACAAAAAAGTGATTGGACCTAATTTCGGTACAAAATGGCCACTGGCAGCCATCTTGAATTTTGGACCGCACTCAGAAACACTCGTTCTCGTCCCAAGGTGATAACAAAGGTACCCAAGAAGTTTCGTGACGATCGGTTGATAAATACAGCCTCTTGCCCGAGCCGTATTGACATGTGCACTTACAGTGTATAAATTGCATTGAATAAATCAAAATTCATCCAATTTGCATAATTTCTGCACGAGAAAAAAACCCGCACTGTATGTGATGTATTCCATTTTACTAAACAGGCAAACAAAAATTTATTCAAATCAGAACTTTCATACAGAAGTTCTGTACAAAAGACTGATTGCACTAATTTTGGTACAAAATGGCTGCTGGCGGCCATCTTGAATTTCGGACCACACTCAAAAACACTCGTTCTCATCCCACGGTGATAACAAAGGTACCCAAGAAGTTTCGTAAAGATCGGTTCATAAATACGGCCTCTAGCCTGAGCCGCATAGAAGTTGTGTACAAATGAAAGTGTCAATGACACTGCAGCTTAACTTGTGTGTTGTGTTTGATGTAAAGGATAATGTTCAATGTTTATGAAAGGATTATGAAATAAGACAAGAATTGTGATAATTGGGAATATGTTCATTTCTGTTCCCTGTATGCTATGTTTATGATAAAAATAATATGAGGTGTACACTGTACTAAAGATCTGAGGGGTGGGTTAATATGACCTCACAGTTAATATATCTGGCCCTCACAGTTAACGTATATCAACAAAAGTTACCAAGTTACAGTAAAATTATTCCAAAATGAGTCATCCTATCAAGTTACATTAAAATCCCTTTATAAATATGGCCTGTAGACAGTGCTAAAGGTTTTCGTGCTAAAGGTTTTCGGGTTTCGGACCCCTGTAGCCGTCAGTTTCCCAATTGCGTCCAAAGGGGACGTTTTCATCTAGACATTATATGAAGTCAACCTACCAAGTTACAATGAAATCCCTTAATAAATATGACCTGTAGACTGTGCTAAAGGTTTTTGGGCTTTGGGCTCTGGCAGCCATCATGGTTGAATGATCGCAACCAAAAGGGGACATTCTCATCTGGGCATCATCTGGAGTGATCCTCCAAAGTTACAATGAAATCCCTTTATAAATATGACCTGTAGACTGTGCTCAAGGTTTTTGGGCTTCGGGCCCCTGAAGCCGTCACAGTTGACCAATCACGACCAAAAGGGAATGTCATCATCTAGGCATTATATGGAGTCAAACTTACAGGTTACAATGAAGTCCTTCCATAAATATGACCAACAGACTATGCTAAAGGTTTTGGGGTTTTGGGTTCGGGCAGCCTTCAATGCTGAATGATCGCGACCAAAAGGGGACGTTCTCATCTAGACATTATTTAGAGTCATCCTACCAAGGTACAATGAAATCCCTTCATACATATCACCTGTAGACTGTGCTACAGATTTTCGGGCTTTGGGCCCCTGTAGCCAACACAGTTGCCTAATGGTGTCCAAAAGGGGCTGTTCTCATCTAAACATTATATGAAGTCAACCTGCCAAGTTACAATGAAATCCCTTCATAAATATGATCTGAAGACTGTACTAAAGGTTTTCGGGCTTTAGGCTTGGGCAGCCATCATAGCTGAATTTTCGCAACCAAAAGGGAACATTCTCATCTGGACATCATCTGGAGTGATCCAATGAAGTTACAATGAAATCCCTTCATAAATATGACCTGTAGACTGTGCGCAAGGTTTTGGGCTTTGGGCATTTGTAGCCATCACAGCTGACCAATCACGACCAAAAGGGGATGTCATCATCTATGCATTATATGGAGTCAACCTAATAGGTTACAATGAATCCTTCCATAAATATGACCTTTTACCTATGCTAAAGGTTTTTGGGCTCGGGCACCCATAAAGGCTGAATGATCGCGATCAAAAGGGGACGTTCTCATCTAGACATTATTTGGAGTCATCCTACCAAGTTACAATGAAATCCCCTCATAAATATGACCTGTAGACTGTGCTAAAGGTTTTCGGGCTTCGGGCACCTTTAGTCATCACAGTTGCCCAATCATGTCCAAAAGGGGACATTCTCATCTAGACATTATATGAAGTTAAACTACCAAGTTACAATGAAATCCCTTCATAAGTATGACCTGTAGACTGTGCTAAAGGTTTTCGGGCTTCGGGCTCGGGCAGCCATCATGGGTGAATGATCGCAACCATAGGGGACAATCTCATCTGAGCATCATCTGGAGTGATCCTAAGAAGTTACAATGAAATCCCTTCATAAATATGACCTGTAGACTGTGCTCAAGGTTTTCGGGCTTCGGGCACTTGTAGCCATCACAACTGACCAATCACGACCGAAAGGGGATGTCATCATCTAGGCATTATATGGAGTCAACCTAACAGGTTACAATGAAATCCTTCCATAAATATTACCTTTTGCCTATGCTAAAGGTTTTTGGGCTCGGGCATCCATCAAGGCTGCATGATCGCGATCAAAATGGGACGTTCTCATCTAGACATTATTTGGAGTCATCCTGCCAAGTTACAATGAAATCCCTTCATAAATATGACCTCTAGACTGTGCTAAAGTTTTCGGGCTTCGGGCTCCTGTAGCCGTCACAGTTGCCCAATCACGTCCAAAAAGCGACTTTCTCATCTAGACATTGTATGAAGTGAACCCACCAAGTTACAATGAAATTCCTCAATAAATATGACCTGTAGACTGTGCTAAAGGTTTTCAGGTTTTGGGCTCGGGCAGTCGTCACGGTTGGCAGATTATGCCCAAATGGGGAAATTCTCATCTAGACATCATAAGGAGTCATCCTACCAAGTTACAATGAAATCCCTCCATATTAAACATGACCTGCAGACTGTGCTAAAAGTTTTTGGGTTTCGGGCTTGGGCAGCCATCACGGTTGATAGATCATGCCCAAAAGGGGACGTTCTCATCTGGGCATTATACAGAGGCATCCTACCAAGTTACAATGAAATCCCTTCATAAATACGACCTGTAGACTGTGCTAATGGTTTTGGGCTCGGGCAGCCATACCAGTTGCCCGATCGCGACCAAAAGGGGACGTTCTCATCTAGACATGACCCCAAACCTGCATATGAAATTTCGTGACGATCAGACAAGAACTGCGGGGTGTAGCCCGTGCTAAAGGAAAATGTGAACAGACGTCACAGACTCACAGACTCACACCCACAGACTCACAGACTACCAGACTCACAGACTAACAGACTTCCGCACGCGTGATGGCAATAGCTTATCTTGACTATGTCAAGTTAAGCTAAAAACTGATTAGACCTAATTTCGGTACAAAATGGCCACTGGCAGCCATCTTGAATTTTGGACCGCACTCAGAAACACTCGTTCTCGTCCCAAGGTGATAACAGAGGTACCCAAGAAGTTTCGTGAAGATCGGTTGATAAATACAGCCTCTAGCCCAAGCCGTATTGACATGTGTACTTACTGTGTGCATGTAGCACAGAAAAAATCGAAGTTCATCTAATTTGCATAATTTCTGCACGAACCCCCCCCCCCCCCCCCCCCCCGTATTATATGTGATGTATCCCATGGTACTAAACATTCATACAAAAAATTATTCAAATCAAAGCTTTCATGTGGAAGTTCTGCGCAAAAATCTGATTGCCCCTAATTTTGAAGAAAATAGCTGCCAGCCGCCATCTTGAATTTTGGACCGGACCCAAAACACTCGTTCTCGTCCCACGGTGATAACAAAGGTACCCAAGAAGTTTCGTAAAGATCGGTTCATAAATGCGGCCTCTAGCCCGAGCCGTATTGGCATTTGCACGGACAGTGCTGAAAGTAACACTAAATAAATCAAAGTTAGTCTAATTTGCATAATTTCTTGCATGAGAAAAAAACCCGTATTATATGTGATGTATCCCATGGTATTAAACATTCATACAAAAAAATTATTCAAATCAGAGCTTTCATATGGAAGTTCTGTACAAAAAACAGATTTCTGCATCGTCGGTACAAAATGGCGGCTGGCAGCCGGTTTGAATTTTGGACCGCACCCAAAACACTCGTTCTTGCTCCACGGTCATAACAAAGGTACCCAAGAAGTTTCGTAAAGATCGGTTCATAAATACGGCCTCTAGCCCGAGCCGTATCCAATTGTTGACGTACGGACAGACGGACAGAAGGACACACTAACATTTCGGGTTAATGGGCTACCAAAAAAAACATTTTGTAAGTCCAAAACCTTATTTTACCCAGAACCCCACCCCCTCCACCCTAGAACTTATATTTAACCCTAACCCCACCCTTCCACCCAAAAACCACACCCTAACACTAACCCTACCCCACCCTGACCCTAAACCCTAAAAGCCCACCCCTGACCCTAACCCCCACCCACCCCGGGGCCTAACCCCCAACCTTAAGCCCTACTCTGGGGATACCCCTAACCCCACCCCTGACCCAACACCACCCTAGCCAAACCAATAGGATTAGGAGCTATTTTTCGGCTTAGGGGCTACTAAAACTAAAACCCCACCCCTGACCCCACCCCTGACCCTCCCCCCGGGGCCTAACCCTCCCCCAACTTTAAGCCCTACTCTGGGGCTATCCCTAACCCTAACCCCACCCCACTCCTAACCCTAACACTACCTTAATTTGGAGGTAGCCCCTAGAAATAATATTCCCTAAACCCCCAATGTTGGCCCGGACGGACGGACGACGGACGATGGGCCATGACAAAAGCTCAAATTTGGCTTCACCAAAGTTGAGCTAAAAGCAGGGATCTGGATGTTATGGTCGGGCCAATGTTTGGGCCGTTCCGGCGCCCCCTGCCTCCCACAACATTTTGCAACAACACTACTGAAATTTAGGGTTAAAAATCACTAAACGAGCAACATATACTTAGAAACGTCTAGCAATCCCGGTGTTCTCCCCTCACAGACAACAGCGCCCTCCTTTTCGTCTTTTGAAAGTACACTCTGCAAAGAGAGAAGCAACTCAGGAGAATGCTGCATGTGGTTCGTTCTCGAGAACACAAACAATTAAAACTAAAAGTCCTGTCACGAACTGTGCGCTTATCTAGGCTTAATTGCGTGTGGGAATTGCGCGCATATCGCATATCGAATGACATCCAAAGCACGGCATGTTCTCCTGGTTACTCATAGCAAACACAAGCAGTGTTTCTGCCAATGGACCTATTTATTTATTTATTTATTTATTTATTTATTTATTTATTTATTTATTTATTTATTTATTGGGGTTTAAGGCCATATATTTCTGCACTGTGGCTAATCATGACCATGACAGTTTTACGGGTGGAGGAAGCCGGAGTACCCAGACAGAACCACCGAGCAACGGCGAGCAGTTGCCAGCTCCCCAACATCGTAACTCCACACTGGTTACCCGGAGGTCCATTGGCTGAAACATTGCTTGTGCACAGGCCATGTGTACAGAATTTGATAGCCTTACTATGGTCATAACGCGTAGAGTAATGCGCAGATCGACGTGCTCTTTTGCGCATTTCATGACAGGACTTCTAGTTTTAACTGTACTGCAAACTGATCCTAACAATATAAACGTCTATATCTCAAATTATGGGCACACCATGAGTATATACTATTGTGTTCTGCTACAATGCACTTGGGCACTGATCCTAAATGATGGACACTAGCGGAGAGGGAGGGGAAGGGGAGGGGAGGAAGGTCGGGAGGCTCGCGAGGGAGCGATCAACTAAAGTTGATGATGAAATTATCTAGAGTGGATACATCACCTCCAGCATGCTTCTAACTTTTTACTTGTTTTGTATGCTATTTAAGACATTACAGTAAAACCTGTCTTGAGAGACCACTGTCTTGAGAGACCACCTGTCTTGAGAGACCACATCTACCAGGCACCGATTCGTTTTACTCTATAATGGACCTGCTATGGGAGACCACCTGTCTTGAGAGACCACTGTCACCTGGTACCAACTTGTATTTTTATGCCATAATAGACCTGTCTTCAGAGACCGCCCCTTTGAAGACTGAAACCATGACAAAAACTTTTTACCTGTTCTGGAATTGGAAAATCCATTGTGGTCATACTAACATAATTAAAAGTATTAAAAGCTCTTAATTGGGTTTCAATTGCTAACTCATTACAGATTGAAATGTTTTTATAAGACCCCTGTGAAAAGATTAGGATTATTGCTGAATAAACAATTTCATACATACCTGAAATGTGACAGATAGGATAAAAATAAATTTGTGTTGAAAATCTTTTTGTAACAAATTGAAATGGACTGTTATAAAAATTTTAAAAATAAATTAGTGTTGAAAATCTTCATTGAAGATTTTCAACACTAATTGATTTTTATAATTTTTATAACAGTCCATTTCAATTTGTTACAAAAACTTCATAAAAAAGAACTACTACAAAGTAATTACAAAAATCCATTCTTCTCCATTTCTGAATTTTTTGGTTGGTTATTCACTGACTTGAGAAAACCTGAAACCTGTTATTAGGGACCACCTGTCTTGAGAGACCACTTTTGTGTGGCCCGAAGGGTGGTATCTCAAGACAGGTTCTACTGTACTCCATATTACATTTTTTTTTTTTTTTTTTTTTTCGTCCCGTGATTTGCCCTCTCGTACATTGGTAGCATTTCTCTCACAAACCGTTTACTATCCACCATAATATTATTCCAAAAGAGGTTCTATCACTAAACCAATGATAGAAACTATAGCCCTTACCGTATAGCCCTTACCGAATTGTTGCTTAGTGTATTACTTATTGTTGCTTAGTGTATTACTTATTGTATTAATTATCGTACTAAACAAAAAAGTAGAGTGGTGAGGGAGGACGCTACAGAGGTATCAGTGGTGAATTCTCCACCCGACAGGTTTCTAGTAACTGGCGAATATAGGCCACGGGAACTGGCGATGGGTTTTCGGTCGTGGGGGTTGGTCATATCCAACGGTTCGCGGACCGACGGCTCATCGGCGCTTTTTGTATTCTATGTTCGAGGGGTTGATATGCCCACACGTACATTGGTAGCGTTTCTCTCACAAACTGTTTACTATACTCCATAGTATCTTTCCAAGAAGAGGTTCCATCACTAAACCTAATGAGCCATCAACACAAATCTTGCTGTCAAGAATATACTTTTCGTCAAAAGGGAATGGCAGGCAGACAGCCTCTCAGGCTATGCCATTTCCTTGCAGCGCGTTCAACTATAACCTGTTTTATTGTTATCTTGTATACTCTTATGCTGCAAAATAAATCAATCAATCAATCAAGGGAACAAGTTCTGAAATAAACTATAAAAACTGTCACTTTCCACGGGTGGGCAATATTTCCGCAGACGGAAAAATATTAGACTCTAAACACTAATTATAGGAATAATCATCAAAAATTTAATTTATGAAGCATCGGGTTGTGAAGCACTGGGTTCAACCCGGTGCTTCATTAATTAAAACGTTGCTGCTGCTGATTTTTATTACCTGGTAAACGCATGCGTGGACATCACTGCCCACGTGTGGATTGCGATCAATCCACGGCGACTGCACAGTACTGTACGATCATTATAAAGTGTTTTATGAAATTACAGTCACAGGTTTTTATTCTAGGCTCGATATTGTTTTTCCTTTACATCAACTGCGTTAACAAATCAATGGTTATGAGAATCCTCTCTTTTGCAGATGATGCGACAACCCGTGTTCAATAATTTAGTAAAACGTACTGGTGACAGATTTCGAAATTATGATATTTGTATGCATGAGTCAAGTACACTGAAGAACAAACCTGAATTATCACCTCCAATTCGTCCCCTGAGTTCCAATGTGTTCTATGTGCCAGTAGGCACATAGAACACATTGGAACCCAGGGGACGAATTGTTGTTCCAATAGACAATATACATATAGTATTTTTTTTATATCTGGTTTATACAACGAGTTGAAATATAGTTAATATTTTCGAGGCTCTGCCGAGAAAATATTAACTATATTTCAACGAGTTGTATAAACCAGATATAAAAAAATACTATATGTATATTGTTTTTATCTGATAACAAACAGCAGTTTCACAAGTTGAGGCTTATATTCACTTTTATGCTCATTCCCACGGGCCTCCGTAGAAAATGAGACAAAGCAAACGCGATCTTTTGGTTGTTGCTGTACAGTCATAGCCACTGGTTGCAGTTGATCTATTATTCATGTTTTTTTAGCTCTACCTGGCGACGATGATAATGTGTATTCAATCGAGAAGTTTCCAATTTCCATTAATTATGGTCCACTTTTGTTTTTGTTTACAATTCGTACGAAATGTTTTTTTCACCTGGCAGACGAACGTGTAATTGGAGCAGTACTTTGATCGTGGACGTAGACGTAGCTATAAATAGCGCATTACACATTACTGACAGTCTAGTAAGGTTTTGAACGAACGTTGTAATTATTTCTTTATTCTAGCAAACTAAACTGAAAATTTACACGTTTATACTTATAGAAAATATGTCATATATATTTCGATTAAATTTCCCTTGCTCCTTCAACGTAGAATTCAAACTTGCATTACGAAGTTTATGATTATGAATGAATGAAAATTGAATCGAACGAGGTCAAAGGCCGTTCGCATAAATTATAATTATATACAACACCCGTTGTATATACTTAAGTATATACAACGGGTGTTATACTCTATGGTTATCAGATAAAACCAAATATCAAATCATTCTTACATTGGTTCATGAGAAGAAGATTTTTAAATAAATTTTTAAATTTTTAAGCTTGAATATAATTTTTTGAATGAATTAATTACACACAAAATACACATCATCATTAAATCTTTCTATCTCACCCTAGTCCCAAGTAGGGCTGCTTCTTTTTCCGAAGAAAACAGGCCGGAAAGAGTGTACTCCGCTAGGATGATGACTGATGAGTGCCAAATTGGTTTAAATGTTGCCCATTGGTTCAGAAGAAGAAGAATGGAGCCGTAGGTTCACAAGAAACAGAGTAATTCATATGTTCACATTGCCGACAGTGTTAAAATAGGCGTCCCGATTCTGTACCCCTTGACACAATTGATTACAATTTTCGGCTATTGGATTCTCCTGATTCTGAGGAAGCCTTATACCACATATAACTCCCTCTCTCTGTTCTGTTTCTATTATTAGCTCCTGGATTTCCCATGGGCATATGGGAAGTATTTTGGGCACGAATCAAGTACCCATGAACCAATAATACCGCTCATCAAATATGGTTTAAATCATCCCCCTTCGGTTCTGAAAATAGAAACCTCGGACAACGCAATAAATCTTGCACCTCCCAGAACAACTGAAATAATATTGCTACTCAAACTTCCTTTCAACAAAAATGTAGCGATGCACTCAGAGGGAAGCTAAATGTCAAATATGAACCACTTTCATCCATTGGTTAGATCGTCATAAGGAAGTTTGATATATTTTTTTTAAATTTAGGAGGATTGTCTTTCACTCTATAGGCGGAAGCAGTGGTATAATTTGAAGAAAATCAAAATTGGATGTCATAAATACACAGAACGACATATGCGCGTGTTGTTCTGTGTTTATTACACGCCTTCACGTCTCTAAAAACAATTATTAGAAGGACACTCAGCAATTCATTTGACAACTATCATCAAAGAGAACAAATTTTATCGCCAACCAAAGTTACTATTTCGTCCCCTGAGTTCCAATGTGTTCTATGTGCCTACTGGCCCATAGAATACATTGGAATTCAGGGGCCGTTTTGTAGCTATCGTTGGAGATTCAAGTCGTAATTGCGGTGAACGATTTGTACAAAATTCCAGTGAAATTTCGCTTCTTTATAAAAAGTAGTCCGTCAACGATTTCCGTTCCGCACATATGTGAGGAATAGATTTTTATTTTCCGCACGGTTTAGCATTGCTGTAGATGGGGATTTCATAGAACAGGCGTGTAATAAACAGACAAGCATTTTGTTCACTGCATTTTTACAGAACTCGGTCCATAGATTTTGGAGAAGAACTCGTGGATATGTTCCGCGACGACGGATGAAAAGTGATCGCTACAGCTTACCCTGGAATGCAGTAAGGTAGCTAAGTACAAGACAAGACACCCCAGATAAAAGGTTTCGGAATACAACATACATAACTCGCTGATCAAAAATAATGTTTTTGTGAGCATTCTGTTCTCCGGGTACTGGGGTGAAGTAAAGATGACCAATTCAGGGGTGGTGGATTGGGGGGGGGGGGGGGTTAACCCTGCTTGTTTCGACTGCCATGACTCAAGTCCCGACGAACGAAATATCCCAACTGTTTTACCGACACATGCCTTCAAAGAAGGTGAATATATATTTATCAATAGGTATTATACTGAAACAAACTAAACACCACCAATCAATCACAGACTTCCATATGTATGAGACACGACCACGTGAGTGACATAAGTCCGAGAAGCAAGTCCCGTAAGAAAGTACATGATTAACAGCAAGAAAAAATTGATATCCAGGAACGTGGCGACAGGGGTGGGGGTGAGTAGTGGTGTCAACCCCAATCCTGGCCAAAATTTCCTATAATTGGAAATTCGGAGGGCAAGCCATGAGTAGTTGGAAATTCCATCTATCTGGATTTTAGAGCTTTTTTGGCGATGCTGATGTCTCCTTTACTTCCCAAAATTCCAACTCGGTTTCAAATCGGCAAAAATTCAATCTGTTACTATTTACAACTACAGTTCACACAATATCGAGCTTCATAAGTATGCGTGACGTCAATCGGTGCGAGATTTCTATAGTACATTTACTGGGGTGATTACGGAAGACAATCCCATCCCATTTGTTAGTGCGTCCCACATCTACGCGGACAAGCATTCGCAAACCTACCCCTTTACCCGACATAACTAGAAGACGACATTTGCTAAGAAACTCTCTAATAACAACATCTTCATTTCTTGTCTCAGAACATAAATCATGACCAATCATGAAGGAGTTTCATTGACGGTCTGTAAGTCATGTTTTGCAGCGAAAAATTGGAGACATAACTGGAAGCCCTTTCCTAGACCCTTTCCCCCATGCTCCTGGTAAACAAACGAGAAGTGAAACAACATACCTTCAGCACCCAATCATCATGTAGCTTTCTTTTCACAATGGGACTGAAAAAAAATATTAAAATCATGTAATATTTTGTGAATCTTGAATTAATTTGTGATTCAACCAGTTGCAGATCTCAGACATGTACTTGAAACCCCATTATGCATTCATCCAACAAGGATATGCAGATAAAGGGGGTACCAGAGAGCATCTGCCCGAGAGTGTATCCTATTTTTTCTCGGAAATTTGCTTGCTTGTCGGAAAACCTTCCAAGCCTGTAGTATTGAAAAGTTTTCATGAAACTGAAACAGACGGAGACAATTTACAGCTTCCGCTCAGAATGGAGAAGATTCCATTTGTATGCATCCCATTTTTATGTCAGATAAAACACCCTCTTATTTGTAATGGGGTGAAGGCTATGATATTTCTTCTGCAACACAGTGCATTGGACACTCTGAGCTTTTGGGGATCATAAATCATCATGCTACAACTTAGTGCATTGGACACTCTGTGAGCTTTTGGAGAACATAAGTTATAATGCTACGACACAGTGCATTGAACACTCTGTGAGCTTTTGGAGAACGTTAAGTTATAATGCTACGACACAGTGCATTGGGCACGCTGTGGGCTTTTGGAGAACGTAAGTTATAATGCTACGACACAGTGCATTGAACACTCTGTGAGCTTTTGGAGAACATAAGTCATCACGCTACAACACAGTGCATTGGACATTCTGTGAGCTTTTGGAGAACGTAAGTTATAATGCTACGACACAGTGCATTGAACACTCTGTGAGCTTTGGGAGAACATAAGTCATCACGCTACAACACAGTGCATTGGACATTCTGTGAGCTTTTGGAGAACGTAAGTTACAATGCTACGACACAGTGCATTGAACACTGTGAGCTTTGGGAGAACATAAGTCATAATGCTACGACACAGTGCATTGGACACTCCCTGAGCTTTTTGGGGAGGTGGATATAAGTCATCATGATGATCTATTCCCAACATCATTTTCGGGAAAATCTTTATACAATGCTCAACTGCAAAAGGAAGAAAACTTGATCTGAGCTACATCTGCAATGATTGAACTATTGTTGATTTTGATAAAACACTTCACAATAAAGTTAGATTTGCTGTGGATTTTAGTGGATTTCAGACATATAATATGCATTTCACACCTCATGGGACCACAGACCAGATTCGAGTATCAGAAAAACTTGTTATCACCCCTCATTAAATATCATTTTTTATGAACAAAGTCAACAAAAAGAACATTACTTACTGTATAAGTTTCTGTGGTTCGATCGTTACACTTTCTGACTGTTTGACACTATAATTCTCTCCCTTAGAATTTTTCAACGTTAAGTCTTTAACTGTTAATTTTAGTAGATTGATGAAACCCTGGTCGTCACCAAACAATACCAAGTCCTCATTGGCACCTCTATTAGGAATGTGAGCAATACACTGTGGAGAGTGTTCTACTGGCTTAATGGAAAACAAGTTCTGAAAGAAACAAATCCAGCTTAATTATGGTGGCTCTAATTTAGGACATAGATACAATATTTTTCACCAGTCATCGTTATTTATCATGGAATATGAAAGCCAACTGGCCATCCTTGACTGGCCTACCCATTTCTGCACATTTCACTGATTCCCATGTAGGTGTCCTTATAAAGTTTACTGTCACTACTAACAATACAGTCTACCTATTCATACCCCATGTTTCTCCCACCATTCAAATAGTGTTTTCATCCATAGTATCATACTTAATACTGTTCAGTTATAAAATAGGGACCCATGTGCTGGCACAGGTTGTTTGCGTGCATGCGTGAATGTGCGAGTGTATGTGGGCGCGCGTGTATGTACCTGTTTTGTTCTACGCCTGCCTTTGGTCCCTTGTGTCTAAACGCCAAAGCTGCCTAAATGTAAACTTAATGAAATGTCATCATGGAAACAGCCTCGCATAAACTTGAAGCTTGTTGCTGAATTCATTTCCTCCTGTATCTATTGTTATGTAAGCTATACTTGTATTTTCTCGCCTTTTTGTATCTTGATACTACGGAAATAAATACTGTTTAAACTAGATACAATATTTAATTTATCTCGTTATAAGGTCCCTCCTGCAGCAACCGCGTTGTGTCCTTGGGTATGACACTTCTCCGCCATTGGCCACGTGGGGGCACGGTGGCGTTGTGTACTAAGGCGTACTGCACGTCGATGGTGCACTTGTCTTCAACCAATGCTAACCCTGCTTGTGTGGCGTTAGTATGTTGGATAGCTAAAGGTTGCTCGCCGTTGCTCGGTGCTTCTCTCCGGGAACTCCGGCTTCCTCCATCCGTAAAACTATCGTGGTCATGATTAGTCATAGTGCAGAAATATGTGAACTTAAACACCAATAAATAAATAAATAAATTAATAAATAAATAAATAAATAAATAAATAAATAAATAAATAAATATCTCGTTGTAAGGCGATAATTGGTCATTATAACGAGGTGATAAGTTGTTAAAATGAGAAACGTATCTCATTAAAATAAGAAAATATAACATGATAAAGAGAAAACATCATTTCACTATTGTGGGACCCTTTAATCCTTTCAACACTGGAGTCCTGGAAGGTATCATTTCAGTCAATACTCTCAACGTTGAAATGGGCGAGACCATCCTCGCTTGTTGGGAGGTTCAGTAATAATTTAATCCAACAGCTCTGTCCATAGATTGGATTAATTATTACCGAGCCTCGCTTCAGACTTTTTGCTCTTTTTCTCTTCTGCTCATCCACTACCTATTTTTTCTTCACGCAAAAAATGATGCACACGGGGCTGAAAAGCTTAAACGCCAACCGCGAGGAACACGCCAGCAATGGTATTTCAATAGTTATTTTTATACCTACAGTGGAACTACATCCAAGTTGACCTTTGGTTACGTCGATCTGAATGCGAACTCGGCTAAATTTATCGCACGTCGCCTCGCGAAGAGTGAAATGAAAGTGGCAATTATTTATTACGTTTGTAAATGAGTTTACCCCATAAGATACCAAAAATTAGCAAACATGCATTGCCGCATGTTAATAAAACATCCATAACTCGAAATAGTATGTTATTGTGTTATTAAAATGAAAAAGGCCCCGTTTCTTTTTCTATTTCGTTTCGGTGATAAAAATTTACAGCGGAAATACCGCCCACCGATGCTCATGTAAACAAAAACAGATTCGCACGTATGTACGTCTGCTGTTCAGTAAAATCGAGAAAAAATAATAGCGCATCTTAATAATCTGACGATCCTGGTATAAATAAAATATACCGAAAGTAGCTTGGTGTACCAAATGTTCACCACTCGTGAAGTGGTGTTAACCACGAGCCTTTTTGCTCTTTATATCGTCTGCTCGTACACTGCCAATTTTTTCGCCACGCAAAAAATATGCACACCGGGTTAAAAAAGGTTAAAACTATATTTATATCATGATTACCTATTCTACAATATATGAAAAGCCTATGACATAAATTTTAGCTTTATACGCCATACGTGGTGAACACGCCAGCGATGGGATTTCAATAGTTAAAATTTACACCAACAGTGGAACTACATCCAAACTGACCTTTGGTGACGTCGACCTGAATGCGAACTAAATTTATCGCACGTCGCCTCGCGAAGAGTGAAATGAAAGTGGCAATTATTTATTACGTTTTTAAAAGAGATTACTCCATAAGATACAAAAAATTAACAAACATGCATTACATAAAATAGTATGTTATTGTGTTATTAAAATGAAAAACGCCCCATTTCTTTTTCTATTTCCTTTCGGTGATAAAATTGACAGCGGAAGTACCTCCGACCGATGGTCATGAAAACAAAAACAGATTCGCACGTATGTACGTCTGCTGCTCAGTAAAAGCGAGAAAAAATAATAGCGACTCTTAATAATCTGACGATCAGTGTATAAATAAAATATATCCAAAGTAGCTTGGTGTACCAAATGTTCACCACTCGTGGTGAACATTTGGTACACCAAGCTACTATGGGTATATTTTATATTTTAATTGTGTTCTATTTACTTAAAATAGGGGAAAAAACTGTAAAATTCTGAACTTGTAAAAATCCTTGCCAACTGATCATAAATTTACAAAAATAACCAAGGTTTGATGAAGGAATTTTCAAGTTTAATGGAGATTCGAAATATATTATACGAAATTATAATAGCTCAGAAACGTTTGAGGCGATGTGAGAAGCTTTCGTTTTCCTGCTATTTGCTAGTTAATTACTTTAAATTTAGACTTCAATCGACCAGTTTTTGAAGGGTATTTTGTATCGAAAACTAAGAACTGTCAATTAAAAACAAGCTAAAACAAGTTTTTTTTTTTTACATTACTCAACTTTGTAAAAAAAAACATTTCTCCCCAACCGAACGTAAAACTTACCCAATATCAAATCTTATATGCAGAATACATGGGGTACACAGGTATGAAGGTGTATTTAATTCACTTATTTTTGCACACGAATGATGATGACCTGGAACCAATATTATAAAAACCTTTACAATTGTATTTTCTAGAATTGTATTTTCTACCTCATTATATAACTGACTACATTGAATCATTTGCATCTTAAAAAGATCTGGCAATTTGCCAGTTGGCAAATTGCCAGATCTTTGAAAATGCTTATGGTTCCTTTTAACCCATTTAAAGTCATAACTATAAAATACAATTCTTGAAACTACAATTGTAAAGGTTTTATAGTATTTGCCTCTGGAAGGCGGATGCAAATGGTTTTCAATTCATCAGTACTAATAGTAACCGGGCATGAATAGAAGAGCGTGAAATACACAACTGTGATGCTAACGCTTATTTGGTTTTCTTTTAATCATTTTTACAGCACATACAAATTATCTTCGTTATGGGCAAAACGTTGGCCTCAGCACATAAATTGCACTTTTAGTATGGAAAATAATTTACTATTAATTTCCCAAGTCTGCAATTTCATAAATTTCAAATAAATATTTGCACAAATTATACATACAAACGAAGGCTGTGCACAAAGCACGAAATATACATACTTTGGACTCACATAGATGATAGCAGGTCCAAACGGTTTCTGGAAGCCTGCTACCGTATTCGTATTAGAACTGATAATAAAATACTATTTCTCGAGAGTCACTTGTGACAAATCGTCCCCTGAGTTCCAATGTGTTCTATGTGCCTACTGGCACATAGAACACATTGGAACTCAGGGGACGAAATGTGTTTCAGAAATCCAAGAACAACTCTAGCAACTCATAACACTTCAAAATGCAGTTAGAAGACTGCGTTGGGGGAATGCCAACACACTCTACATGTTTTCTTGAAGAAGGATACCATGGCCGAAGTATATGTCTCTGTCATTTGATACTCCGTAATTTAATAACAGAGTGATTGCGGGGTTCTTGGAAATTTAAAACAGGTGTCATGATACCTTGTAAATAATATGCCAACTGTGCATTTTTCATATATTGACAGTATTATAGTATGAAGACGATCAATATCATTATTTCATTTTAGACTGCACTGTGAATCCGTGCTTTTGTGCCTCTGCTGGCCTTGACCTAAATTTATAAGAATAGACAGCAAAAGAGGGGTGCCGACAGCTCGTCAGGAAAATTTGAAAAAGGCAGTTTATACTAATTTCATGCGTAGAATAGGTTGACCACCAGGCTCAGCCCCTTAGGAGAAAAAAACGGGATGGAAAGAGCAGAACATACTAAAGCAACATCATGAATTCGCTTGATTCCTGAAGGTAAATCATCTATTGCTCTAGCGGATGACTGATTCAGCTGGACTATCCCGATTCGGGCTTCACCATTGCATTAATTATCTCCAGGTTTCAAATCGAGAGTGGAACTGTCTATATGCCGCAACTGTACAGAATACAAGAATGAAGATTGAATCTGGAGACCAGCAGGGACGAGAAGACAAAACAAATTACCATGCAAATGAGTAACCTGCATAAGAGAAACTTATCTGTACACCTTAAAAGTATCAATCTGTACACTACAGTACAGCTCAAAGAAGAGGAATACACATCTTGGAACGAGTTAGAAATGAATAGCATTCTCAGTAGCACAACCGGGCAGTAAGGATTTGCAGCCTCAAGGGGAATAGACATCTTGGAACGAGCTAGAAATGAATAACATTATCAGTATCGCAACCGGCCAGTAAGGATTTGCAGCCTAAAGAAGAGAAATATACATCTTGGAACGAGCTAGAAATGAATAACATTATCAGTGTCGCAACCGGCCAGTAAGGATTTGCAGCCTAAAGAAGAGGAATATACATCTTGGAACGAGATAGAAATGAATAACATTATCAGTATTGCAACCGGGCAGTAAGGATTTGAACAAGAACTATTACTAGAGTACGAAAAAAGGAACATAACGATTAATATTTTTTTGAACTCTTTCCTGTTCTCTCCGCCCTGATGCCCATTTCTAATTCGCACCAGGGCTTGGGGAATGCAAAGACAGGTAGATTTTCTAATGTTTCTGTTCTAGTTCTCTATCGATGTAAGAGTCCGGTTTGGCGTGTGTTTACATTAGTTTGATTGTTGATACTAGAGAAACAATTCGCAAAGGATGCTGGGAAGTTACGGTTATGCCAATCACACATGAACAAATAAGCATGCAACCTATAAATATCTTTTATCGTCAGAATATCCTCGTTGAAGAACAGCGGGTTCGTAGCATTATATCTCCCATTCTTAACCCCTTTCATCCTGATGGTATCTTCCATGTCAGTTCAAAGGAAGCAATTGGAAGAGCTCATATTTATTATTTTGGGGTAGATCAGTTTATATTGATTGATCTACCTCACTCTTTAACTTAGCAGCCACCCTACGTAAAGAAAGTAATGACATATGTTGCTGTGCCGGAAAAACGGTCTCTTGTGTTCAAAGGGTTAATGATTCGTATTGACCGTTTTTTTGTTATTTAAATAGCTCCCCATATTGAAATCCGTAGATAAAAGTCTCTTGATTAATGTGCAATATACGGTCTTCATAACTTTAAGACGGGGTAACTTTCCTCACCTGGTCGAGACTGAGATTGACAAGGGCAACTTTCGAGCAGATTTTAGATATGAGCATTGTAATTTGTAAGACCGATTTTCATGAATATGTGCGCAAAGAAATTTTTACAGATTTTACGTGTTGTCTGCTAACGATTTCGTTGATAATATTATTATCTGCAGATATATGATCATGAGCGTAATTAGTTCCTTTGGTTGGATTGATAAGTATATACTTTGTTTTCTTGTGATTCAAAACTAAGTTGTTGACAGCGCACCAATCGGATATTTTTGGCACTTTCTCATTAACTAAAACTAACCAGTTTATCCCCACCGCAGTGGTGTCATCTGCAAACGATAGAAGGTTTAACTTTCTTTAGTTATGTATGTCATTTATGTAAAGAAGAAACAATACAGGTCCTAACATGGAACCTTGCGGGACACTACAAGTCGTTTCCGCTAGACTGAGACTAGCTGAATGACCTGCTCATAACATGCGCATGTGGGATAGCAATTAGATTTATTGAATGTTTTAGGATGCCGGTTATAGAGATTATTTTGACAGTAAAGTGACTGGTCCGTCGAGTTGACGCGGTCAGATCGCTGTATCCAACTTTCCGCCAGATTTACTGTCACAGATTGAAACGTACTGGGTCCTTTTCTGAAGACAGCCTTCAAACAAATTATTAGCGTCACCATTTATTCCCTACAAAGTCTTCTTGCACTCAATGGACGAAATACACCTTCCATGCTATTCTGTAGATTATGAAGCTTACAACATAAACAAAACCAAGAACATGAACTTTTGCGGCAAAGAAATAATTACAAAAATAAAAAATAAAATAAAAAACCTCCCACCCACATGCAATTTTACAAAAATGGCCGGAAAAACAGAAGATCTACTTCGTGAAGCATATAATATATTCTATATAAAAAAGAAAGCTTTATATTTGAAATTTGTGTTATGCATATCGTTGAAAAATGACACTGACCTGTGACTGATTTTTAGCTCTATTATCCCATATTATAATACTTCTCTCTGTACAACAAGCCACTCTTCTCAATCCAGGTAGGTACTCACAGCCTGTCACCCATGCTGGTTCCTATACATGAAATAAGACGAGACAGTAGATATACATATATATTTTTGTATTTAACGGTATAAACATCAAATGTGAATATATCAACCGAAAAAACCCGAAAAATTAAGAAAATGAATGAAGTTATATTTGTGTCTACTTACATTTATATCTGTACAAAACTGTAAACGGAACTGAAAAAAGAATAATAAACTAAACATTGAAAGAAATAAAAAATATTTGTAATTTATAATTCACTTGTAAAACAGAAATGCATGCCGAGATTATTTCTGTCCACTTGTCTTCACGAATAATATTCAGACAACCACTTTCCCTTGGGCGCATTCGATGGGGACAGTAGGCGCACCTTTCTGTCAGTATTTTTATCCTACAAGCACAGAAATGAGGGGATATGTTATTATCCGCCATAACATATGGGCATCCACTACTTGGGGTATTCGCTGTCTATCTGTTATTGTGAATAATACCCCACGACGAGGATATTCCTGCACGGGTCTCCTCCTATTAGGACGTAGGAACAATTATAAATTGACGTCTAACAACCAGGAGCCAATACTATAAACTTTTACAATTCGTCGCCTGAGTGCTAGAATGTTCTATGTCCCATAAGGGACATAGAACATTCTAGCACTCAGCCGACGAATTGTATTTTCTAGAATTGTATTTTCTAGTTATGACTTTAAATGGGATGATATGAACCATTAGAATTTTCAAAGATGTGGCAATTTGCCAGTTGGCAAATTACCATATCTTTTAAAATGTTAATAATTTATTTTAGTCAGTTATATTTGTAACAGTGCGGGAGCCGGGGTTCGAACCGGCGACCTCTAGCACACAAAGCGACCGATTTACCACGAGACTAAGAGATCCGGACCAACCAGGCTGGTTGGTAAATGGCCTTTATACCTCGACCGCTACACTACTCTCCCCTTCTTTTGAGATTCGCCACATGTGCATCTCACCCAAGTTCCTGCTCAGAGCGGTCGAAACACCCGCAGTGCCACCTACTGCCGAGGATTGGACGAGCCCCCAAATGTAACAGGAGGAGAGATAAGTGCGGGAGCCGGGGTTCGAACCGTCGACCTCTAGCACACAAAGCGACCGATTTACCACGAGACTAAGAGATCCGGACCAACCAGGCTGGTTGGTCAATGGCCTTTATACCTCGACCGCTACATATTAATAGGTATAAAATACAATTGTAGAAAACACAACTATGAAAGTTTTATAGTATTGGATCGAGATGGGGTATGCGCACCCCTAGTTGTCGCTACTCATGATGGATAATAAAGTGCCCCATCCCAACCAGCAAATCAAAATTCTAGATCCGACACTGCTTCGAGTCTTTATCACAAGATAGCATTTCATTCAGATAGGCAAAGACAAACATACCATATCAATTTAACCAATCGTTAAAATCTGTGCTACTGTCTTTTAGTGGACTTGGCACTGGTTTCCTATTTGAGCAGTAAAACAGAATTTGGTTACTGTTGTAAACAAGCAATGTCCTACTTTCGGACACAAATCAGTACTCTAAATCAGCGAACTATTTCCAACAGTGTCATAATAACAGTAGAATGCAAGGTGAACAGAGATTTCGACAGGAAGACAATTCTTCGACTGCTTAGTTCTTTCACCTTCACATATGTAGATCTTCTTTCACCTACATATCTAATAAAGCTACATCCACCTAATTCACCAAGTAGCTCTTCTTCCACCTACATAGCATATCTTGTTTCCACCTGTATATCAAATAGATCTTCTTCCATCTTCATATCAATTAGATCTTCTTCCACCTACATGTCATTTAGATATTCTTATACTTTAATATTAGAACGTTTCTTTTCATGTTCTAATCGGCCGATAGTCCCTGAGTTTGTGTGATTTCTGAAGTAAAACCAGAAGGAGCGAAGTTGCTGAAGGTTTTTACAGAAATCACACAAACTCAAGTACTATCGACCGATAGAACATGAAAAGAAACGTTCTAATTATTTTATTATGCCGAACAAAAAAAGCGACGAATGACGTCACTTTAAGAGTTTCCAGATCACCAAATTCGAAAATGACTTGTTTCAAGTGCTGTCGCTTTGGGAGTTTCTATATCACCAAATGTCAGTGTTTACAACTGCATCATGCTGTTCATGTTATAATTCATTATTAATGGTGAAACAATACTGGATCATACTGTACAGGACTAGGACGCGGTAGGAGTAGAGACTACAGTTGGAAAGTTTATAAATGTACTTGTGTGATAAGTGGATTTATCATATGACTTGTCCGTTTTGTTCACTTTAAAACATTTCATATTTTGTTTTCGTATTAATTAGTGATAAATAAAGCCTTCCGTCAATTTCGTTGGTCAATTTCAAAACTAGACAATTTGATTGGCTGAACAAAATACAACTGGGCCACATTTTCATAATTTGCATAATTAGAGTTGGGAGCTTTCATTGGTCAATTTCAAAACTGGACAATTTGATTGGTTAAACAAAATACAACTGGGTTACATTTGCATAATTTCAGAAGGGAGAATTTACGTTATCTGTTCTGTTCAGGGTGGGGTTTTATTGTATTAATCTTTTACCAACAAGAAAAACGCCATTCATTTTTTTATATTTTCATTTTTTGCTTCCAAAACATAGGTTATGACACTCATTGGAACGAGCTCGTTCCAATGAGGGGTCATAACCTATGTTTTGGAAGCAAAAAATGAAAATTTTTAGTTATACGAGGATGTTTTTTCCAAGTGCCGTCTGCAACTCAAGTTAGGTGATGGGTTAAAAAGTCATACAAAGTGGCTAATTTGTGCGTGTGTGTGTCATATGATAAACAGAATATGAAATGAGTGTTTTTCTCATATAATATTTATGAAACTCGTCCGAATTTAACGTTTGGGGCTCAACCAGAGGCTCGCCAAAACGGAAAATTCTTAGACTCGTTTCAATAATATTATATGAGAAAAACACTCATTCCATATCCTCTATTAATGGAATATTAATTCATATTCCTTGGACGGCAGTTAGAAATTAGAATTAAGCGGGGTGAAACAATTTATTTGGAACTTCGTGCGGAGACTCAGTGAGGTCGAGGAGTGCTAATACAAATCGAGGAGTCTAATACTAAACTTGTGGAAATATAATTGATTGAAGTCACACTCACTGGAAGTGGTGAACTACGCGTGAGTTTTTTTTATATTTCTGATTGTTTTAAATTCATTGTTTGTAGTTAAAATTGAAAACACACCCAGTAAAGATGACATATTTGTAGATAAGTTTGTGTCTATCGGTGAGGAAAAAAGCTAAATATACGCTGATTGGAATTTCTCAACAAGCGCGTGGCATATTCGACGCTGACCAATGGAAGTGGAGCTTACATTTCTATTTTCTCACGTCTCCAGGAAAGAACGTTCCGATAGCACCCGTGTTTTGTCTAAAAGTACTATGACTTTTAGAAGGTGTCAAATTAACCAATCACGGCTGATGTCACAGACGTGAGGTATATTAAATATCATTTAGATCTTCTTTTACCTCCATGTTATTTAGATCCTTTTCCGCCTCCAAATAGCTTAAAGCTTCTTCGACTTACATATTACTGGAACTTTTACCACTTACATATCATTTAATGTTTCTTCCATTTATATAACACTAGCGGGTGATACCCGGCATTGCACGGGAGAAGATGGTTATATCAACCGTTTTCGAAATAGAAGGTCAAGGTCACCAATTTCAGGGTCAAGGTCACCCCGATAAAGTCAAAATGATCGATGGCTCAATATACCCGCACATATGAAATGTTAACCCGATCGACCCAGTCGTTTTCGAAATAAAAGGTCAAGGCCACCAAGTTCAAGGCCAAGGTCACCTCGCACGGGCACCACGATAAGTCAAAATGATCGATGGGCCAATATACCTGCACATATGAAATTTTAGCCCGATCGGCCCAACCGTTTTCGAAATAAAAGGTCAAGGTCAACAATTTCAAGGTCAAGGTCACCCCGCATGGGCACCCCGATAAAGTCAAAATGATCGATGGGTCAATATACCCACACATATGAAATTTTAGCCCCGATCGCCACAGCCGTTTTCGAAATAAAAGGTCAAGGTCATCAATTTCAAGGTCAAGGTCACCCTGCACGGACACGGCATATATCCCATGTTACTCGCAGGGACGAATTACCCCCGTGTACAAAATTTGAGATCGATCGATCGAGAACGGAGGAGTTCACCCGGAACAAAGATAGATGGAGAGATAGCGATATAGATTCAGACATTCGCATTTATATATTAGATTTAGACACTATACCCCCCCCCCCCCCCCCCCCCCCCCGAACGGTTGGAATCCGTCTAGGTTCATAGGAATTCTGTTCCAAAGAAGATGGCGATGTGAAGATGTAGAAACGGAGGTTTTGGAGGTTTGGTGAAGTTGATTTGGTTGTTTGTGGTATTTAGAATTTATTTAGATATACTCGCATGAAATCAAAACATACCATACGAACACATCCCTCGTTGCAGGTTCATAGCAACCACATGCTACCATAGAAACCAAGATGCTGGACTACAGTAAACAAAATGGGCAATGGAAACGGGTCACCCTAATATGCGTGCACTGACCCCACAAATCCCCACAATAATGATACTGCGTATGGCAGTTTACACGGGCTACCAAGACAGACCCACACAGTGTCACTGTATCACGTTACTGTGACGCCAAGTCCGGAGTCCATTCACCACGACATCCCCACATGGTGTCACTGAATTACGTGACTATGACGGCACGTCCGGGGCCCTTTCAAGGCCCACCAAATGTGCGTCGACCGGGAACATGATTTACTTCTCACATGACTTACCTTTTTGTTCCAGATGCAAAGGGCTCCTTTTTGAGATGCTGATACGTAACTGTCTATAGAAGGCACGTATTTTACACACTGCACTGTGTCTCGTCGTTTCTTATCCCCTGGTGATAAAAAGGCAAAGGCGTCAAAAATACAAATGCTTTAACCCCCTGCACTCTGATGTCGAGAATACTCGACACCTCCCCACTCTAAGCCCCACCACACCTCCCTGTCATCCATGGTTATCCCCCCTGTGTTGTCAGAAATTCAGCAATTTAGATTTTGGTTGACAGAGCTCAATTGGAGCTCTGTCAACCAAAATCTAAATTGCTGAATTTCTGACAACACAGGGGGGATAACCATGGATGACAAATCAGGCGTTTCGTCATCAGAGTGCAGGGGGTTAAAATAAACAAAAGCATTAAAATACAAGAACATTAAAATACAAAGACATCAATATACAAAGGCATTAAATCACAAAGGATTATACAATTTACTTTAACCTTTTACCTAACACGAAAAGCATTTGTAAATAAAATTCTTGAATAAATATTTTTTTTTCTCTTTTTGCGTCAAAACCATAGCTTATGACCCCTCATTAGAACGAGCTCAATGAGCTATGGTTATGAGACAAAAAAATGAAAATGAAATGATAATTTTTGTGAATAGCACTGGCCGGTACTGGCCGTTACGTTGGGTAAAGGGTTAATAAGTCTAATAATATACACTATGAATGTGACAACCAGCGTTAAGCCATGTTTCAACCGAATAGGTCCGCAAGCCGATTACTTCCGTAAAATACAAGCTTATTCCATCACAAATCAGCCGATTGTATATGCAGACAGTGAGACAGACCTTGTCCAGATTAAGTCCACAAATGCAAGCTAATTAAGTCCACAAAATGCAAGCTGATTATGTACGTAGGTCTGCCCGTGGCCATTGGGGGGGGGGGGGGGGGGGGGGGGGGGGGGAGTATGGTGGTCCTTACTTCTCCACGTTTTTCGCCAAGCGTAGTAAAAAATACTATCACTTTAATTGTTGTATTGAACGTTGCGGCGTAATGGTGGATATGCTTAATTTCATATTCCCAAGTGCACTAAATCAGAGTTTCTAAATTATGTTTGTGTGCCCCCCCCCCCCCCCCCCACCACACACACACACATTAGATGCAAACAACAACCAAGAGTCGAGGTCCCAAACTGCAACAAGGCTTGCCGCGTTTAAACGGTCTGAAACATACCGCTTAAGAGTATTCGAGGAATACAATAATCGAGAGCGCGCAACGCATCCGTTTGGAATGCAGCCTACTTTCATTTTCGATTTGAGTGTCGTTTGGTGCTTTGTACTCGCACTTTACAACAGCGTTCTTCCGTTAAAATGTCACCATGTACGACGTTTTCTATAACTGAAAGACCTAACCAATAATTTTCAAAAGGATAAAACAGTTTTAATTTAATTGTCTGAGAATGTTCCAGAGAACACCATTTACAACGTAAGTTTTAAAATTTTCTCAACATCGGGAGGGGACACCCCTCCGAAGTTGAGAAAATTTTTAAAACATACGCGCGGCGGGCAATACCCCAACTGTACCCCCGTCACTTCTGTAACTCTGGCGCCGCCACTGCCCGTGGACACAGACGGCGCATGTTTAGTGGACTTGCGGACATAATTTGCATATCGGATTTTCTCGAGCGAAATACGTTCACTTTGTGACTAATACTTAACGGGCTTTTCTTTCAAGACTTTTCAAATCAAATATATCGAACAATTTTGAAAAGCTCAAAATCTTTCCCGATTTTGGAATAGTCTTGTGAGGGGATACATACAGGAGCCAATACTATAAAACTTTTACAACTGTATTTTCTAGAACTGAGTTTTCTACTTTTAATATAACTGACTAAAATGAATCATTAACATTTTAAAAGATGTGGCAATTTGCCCACCGAATATGCTATATATTACAGAACTAAACAAAAGTAACTGTGCTAGTACAACAGCTCACAATATAACATATATTTAGAATATACCCATAGTAGCTTGGTGTGCCAAATGTTTACCACGAGAGGTGAATATAAGTTATCTCCTCCAACATGTATGGAAAATGGAGATTTAATACCTGGATGTCGGTTTTTAAACACCGAATCGCAGAAGAGGTGTTTAAATGAGACATCCAGGTATTAAATCTCCGTATACCATACATGTTGGAGGAGATAACGTTTTTGTCCCGCTTGCAACACAATACAAACATAGTGGAAATAAATTTGTGGACACATTTCTCAGCTCCACAATCATTTGGACCAAATTCGTCATAATAATTTTGTTTTTTTTATAATCGCAGCAGACAACGTATAGAGTTATCCCTTGGGTGTGTTAAGGAAACGAGTGAACAGTATTTTGTTGACATATCGTCCCCTGAGTTCCAATGTGTTCTATGTGCCGACTGGCACATAGAACACATTGGCACTCAGTGGACGAATTATTTGCTCTTATTTTATTTTTATGATTGTATTGTCTGAAATCTGATAATATTTGTGACTATTTTCGAGTGTTTTGGTTCGAGTTTTATAATGAGGCGAGCGCAAGCGAAAAGCTTTCTTTGAAACCATATACCCCGATGTTTCGCGTGCGCGTATACCCTGGATGTTGCACGCTCTCATATACCTTGGATGTTGGGCGCATGGTTATTTGTCCAAGGCATTCTAACCAATGAAAAGACAGAATTTATAGGGATATATAGGGACAAGTGTTGTTAACCGCGAGCCCTTGGCGCGCGGTTAACACCATTTCACCACGAGTGGTGAACATTTGGCACACCAAGCTTCTTTGAGTATATTTTATTTATACCATGATCGTCAGATTATTAAGAGTCGCTATTATTTTTCTCGATTTTACTGAACAGCAGACGTACACACGTGCGAAACTGTTTTGTTTACATGAGCACGGTGGGCGGTACTTCCGTTGTCAATTTTATCACCGAAACGAAATAGAAAAAGAAACAGGACCTTTTTCATTTTAATAACATAATAACGTACTATTTCGAGTTATGGATGCTTTATTAACATGAGACAATGCATGTTTGTTGATTTTTGGCATCTTATGAGGTAAACCCATTTAAAAACGTAATAAATAATCGCCAGTTTCATTTCACACTTTGCGAAGTGACGTGCGATAAATTTAGACAAGTCGACGTCACCAAAGGTCAACTTGGTTGTAGTTCTACTGAAGGTGTAAATTTTGAAATCCCATTGCTGGCGTGTTCAACACGGTTGGGGTGTAAAGCTAAATTTTTGTCATAGGCTTTACACATATAGTACAATAGGTAATCATGGTATAAATTAACATTAAACAGACTGCTGAGTTGTGGATGGATTTTGATAGGAAGCTTGCAGCTTATGTAAGTCATCTACTGAGTCGTACATGAATTTACTCAGAAAGGTTGAATAAAACAGTAGACTGACCTCAAACATCGCCCTCTGGAGGCCAGGACCAGAGGGCAAGCTCCATGTTGATGTGATTTTGAGGTCAGTCATCGTCCCCGCCCGACAACAAGCCAGGACGTCGCACCCCTACACCCACAGAAAGGGTTCGTCAGAGATCGTAAGAATGTGAGCGAATGATTGAGGGACCATTTACACATGTAAGGGGGGATATGGGGAACTTCAACCAACTGTACATGTTTGGTAATCATACAAGGTAAGTCGGCGCGCTGTGGCAATTGGGAACAACCACTTGATAAGATAAATGCATGCCCCACTTCAAAAACAATATGGTTCTTTAGATTATTCAGGAAGTCCGAGCCAAAAATAAGTGCCCATATATCTAGAGTAAATGGGAGTAGACTAATAGTATTATTACGAACATCTGAGAAGATTGGACAATGGTAGTTGTCATACAGTCATAGTTTATATGGTAGTTGTCATAGTCATAGTTTATATGGTAGTTGTCATACAGTCGTAATTTATATGGTAGCTGTCATACAGTCGTAATTTATATGGTAGTTGTCATGCAGTCATAGTTTATATGGTAGTTGTCATAGTCGTAATTTATATGGTAGTTGTCATACAGTCGTCATTTATATGGTAGTTGTCATACAGTCGTAATTTATATGGTAGTTGTCATACAGTCGCAATTTATATGGTAGTCACACAGTCGAAATTTATATGGTAGTCATACATTCATAGTTTATATGGTAGTTGTCATACAGTCGTAATTTATATGGTAGTTGCCATACAGTCGAAATTTATATGGTAGTTGTCATACAGTCGTAATTTATATGGTAGTTGTCATGCAGTCATAGTTTATATGGTATTTGTCATAGTCGTAATTTATATGGTAGTTGTCATACAGTCGTCATTTATATGGTAGTTGTCATACAGTCGTAATTTATATGGTAGTTGTCATACAGTTGCAATTTATATGGTAGTCACACAGTCGTAATTTATATGGCAGGCATACATTCATAATTTATATGGTAGTTGTCATACAGTCGTAATTTATATGATAGTTGTCATACAGTCGTAGTTTATATGGTAGTTGTCATACAGTCATAGTTTATATAGTAGTTGTCAAACAGTTGTAATTTATATGGTAGTTGTCATGCAGTCATAGTTTATATGGTATTTGTCATAGTCGTAATTTATATGGTAGTTGTCATACAGTCGTAATTATATGGTAGTCATACATTCATAATTTATATGGTAGTTGTCATACAGTCGTAATTTATATGGTAGTTGTCATACAGTCATAATTTATATAGAAGTTGTCATACAGTAGTAATTTATATGGTAGTTGTCATACAGTCGTAGTTTATATGGTAGTTGTCATACAGTTGTAATCTATATGGTAGTCATACAGTCGGAATTTATATGGTAGTTGTCACACAGTCGTAATTGGTATGGCAGTTGTCATACAGTCATAGTTTATATAGTAGTTGTCATAGAGTCGTAATTTATATGGTAGTCACACAGTCGTAGTTTATACGGTAGTTCTCCTATAGTCAAAGTTTATATGGTAGTTGTCATACAGTCGTAATTTATATGGTAGTTGTCATACAGTCGTAATTTATATGGTAGTTGTCATACAGTCGTAATTTATATGGTAGTTGTCATACAGTCGTAATTTATATGGTAGTTGTCATACAGTCGTAATTGGTATGTCAGTTGTCATACAGTCATAATTTATATAGAAGTTGTCATACAGTCGTAATTTATATGGTAGTCATACAGTCGTAATTTATATGGTAGTTGTCATACAGTCGTAATGTATATAGATGTTGTCATACAGTCGTAATTTATATGGTAGTTGTCATACAGTCGTAATTTATATGGTAGTTGTCATACAGTCATAGTTTATATGGTAGTTGTCATACAGTTGTAATTTATATGGTAGTCATACAGTCGTAATTTATATGGTAGTTGTCATATAGTCGTAATTGGTATGGCAGTTGTCATACAGTCGTAATTTATATGGTAGTTGTCATACAGTCGTAATGTATATAGAAGTTGTCATACAGTCGTAATTTATATGGTAGTTGTCATACAGTCGTAATTTATATGGTAGTTGTCATACAGTCGTAATTTATATAGTAGTTGTCATACAGTCGTAATTTATATGGTAGTTGTCATACAGTCGTAATTTATATGGTAGTTGTCATACAGTCGTAATTTATATGGTAGTTGTCATACAGTCATAGTTTATATGGTAGTTGTCATACAGTTGTAATTTATATGGTAGTCATACAGTCGTAATTTATATGGTAGTTGTCATATAGTCGTAATTGGTATGGCAGTTGTCATACAGTCATAATTTATATGGTAGTTGTCATACAGTCGTAATTTATATGGTAGTTGTCATACAGTCGTAATTGGTATGTCAGTTGTCATAGAGTCATAATTTATATAGAAGTTGTCATACAGTCGTAATTTATATGGTAGTCATACAGTCGTAATTTATATGGTAGTTGTCATACAGTCGTAATGTATATAGAAGTTGTCATAAGTCATCGTTTATATGGTAGTTGTCATACAGTCGTAATTTATATGGTAGTTGTCATACAGTCGTAATTTATATGGTAGTTGTCATACAGTCGTAATTTATATGGTAGTTGTCATTCAGTCGTAATTTATATGGTAGTTCTCATAGAGTCGTAATTTATACGGTAGTTGTCACACAGTCGTAATTTATATGGTAGTTGTCGTGCAGTCATAGTTTATATGGTAGTCATACGGTCGTAATTTATATGGTAGTTCTCATAGAGTCGTAATTTATACGGTAGTTGTAATACAGTCGTAATTTATGTGGTAGTCATAAGTCATCGTTTATATGGTACTTCTCATAGAGTCGTAATTTATATGGTAGTTGTCATACAGTCGTAATTTATATGGTAGTCAAACAGTCGTAATTTATATGGTAGTTGTCATACAGTCGTAATTTATATGGTAGTCATACAGTTGTAATTTATATGGTAGTTCTCATACAGTCGTAATTTATAGGTACTTGTCATTCAGTCGTAATTTATATGGTAGTCATACAGTTGTAATTTATATGGTAGTCATACAGTCGTAATTTATATGGTAGTTGTCATACAGTCGTAGTTTATCTGGTAGTTGTCATACAGTTGTAATTTATATTGTAGTTGTCATACAGTTGTAATTTATATGGTAGTTGTCATACAGTCGTAATTTGTATGGTAGTTGTCGTGCAGTCATAGTTTATATGGTAGTCGTACAGTCGTAATTTATATGGTAGTTGTCATACAGTTGTAATTTATATGGTAGTTGTCATACAGTCGTAATTTATATGGTAGTTGTCATATAGTCGTAATTTATATGGTAGTTCTCATACACACGTAATTTATATGGTTGTTGTCACACAGTCGTAATTTATATGGTAGTCATACAGTCGTAGTTTATATGGTAGTTGTCATACAGTCGTAATTTATATGGTAGTTGTCATATAGTCGTAATTTATATGGTAGTTCTCATACACACGTAATTTATATGGTAGTCATACAGTCGTAGTTTATATGGTAGTTGTCATACAGTCGTAATTTATATGGTAGTTGTCATATAGTCGTAATTTATATGGTAGTTCTCATACACACGTAATTTATATGGTTGTTGTCACACAGTCGTAATTTATATGGTAGTCATACAGTCGTAGTTTATATGGTAGTTGTCATACAGTCGTAATTTATATGGTAGTTGTCATATAGTCGTAATTTATATGGTAGTTCTCATACACACGTAATTTATATGGTTGTTGTCACACAGTCGTAATTTATATGGTAGTTGTCATATAGTCGTAATTTATATGGTAGTTCTCATACACACGTAATTTATATGGTTGTTGTCACACAGTCGTAATTTATATGGTAGTCATACAGTCGTAGTTTATATGGTAGTTGTCATACAGTCGTAATTTATATGGTAGTTGTCATACAGTCGTAATTTATATGGTAGTTGTCATACAGTCATAGTTTATATGGTAGTTGTCATACAGTCGTAATTTATATGGTAGTTGTCATATAGTCGTAATTTATATGGTAGTTCTCATACACACGTAATTTATATGGTTGTTGTCATACAGTCATAGTTTATATGGTAGTTGTCATACAGTCGTAATTTATATGGTAGTTGTCATACAGTCGTAATTTATATGGTAGTTGTCATACAGTCGTAATTTATATGGTAGTTGTCATATAGTCGTAATTTATATGGTAGTTCTCATACACACGTAATTTATATGGTTGTTGTCATACAGTCATAGTTTATATGGTAGTTGTCATACAGTCGTAATTTATATGGTAGTTGTCATACAGTCGTAATTTATATGGTAGTTGTCATATAGTCGTAATTTATGTGGTAGTTCTCATACACACGTAATTTATATGGTTGTTGTCACACAGTCGTAATTTATATGGTAGTCATACAGTCGTAGTTTATATGGTAGTTGTCATACAGTCGTAATTTATATGGTAGTCATACAGTCGTAATTTATATGGTAGTTGTCATACAGTCATAGTTTATATGGTAGTTGTCATACAGTCGTAATTTATATGGTAGTTGTCATATAGTCGTAATTTATATGGTTGTTGTCATACAGTCATAGTTTATATGGTAGTTGTCATACAGTCGTAATTTATATGGTAGTTGTCATACAGTCGTAATTTATATGGTAGTTGTCATATAGTCGTAATTTATATGGTAGTTCTCATACACACGTAATTTATATGGTTGTTGTCACACAGTCGTAATTTATATGGTAGTCATACAGTCGTAGTTTATATGGTAGTTGTCATACAGTCGTAATTTATATGGTAGTCATACAGTCGTAATTTATATGGTAGTTGTCATACAGTCGTAATGTATATAGAAGTTGTCATACAGTCGTAATTTATATGGTAGTCATACAGTCGTAATTTATATGGTAGTTGTCATACAGTCGTAATTTATATAGTAGTTGTCATACAGTTGTAATCTATATGGTAGTTGTCATACAGTCATAGTTTATATGGTAGTTGTAATACAGTCGTAATGTATATAGAAGTTGTCATACAGTCGTAATTTATATGGTAGTCATACAGTCGTAATTTATATGGTAGTTGTCATACAGTCGTAATTTATATGGTAGTTGTCATACAGTCGTAATTTATATGGTAGTTGTCATACAGTCGTAATTTATATAGTAGTTGTCATACAGTCGTAATTTATATGGTAGTTGTCATACAGTTGTAATCTATATGGTAGTTGTCATACAGTCATAGTTTATATGGTAGTTGTAATACAGTCGTAATGTATATAGAAGTTGTCATACAGTCGTAATTTATATGGTAGTCATACAGTCGTAATTTATATGGTAGTTGTCATACAGTCGTAATTTATATAGTAGTTGTCATACAGTCGTAATTTATATGGTTGTTGTCACACAGTCGTAATTTATATGGTAGTCATACAGTCGTAATGTATATGGTAGTTTTTATACAGTTATAGTTTATAAATGACAAATACCTTGTAAACCACGACTTACGATAACTACTATGTAAATTATTGACGTATGACAGCTATCATGTAAATATCGAGTATGCGACAACTAATATGTACACCATGACTGTATGACAATTACCATGGAAACTACTACTATATGATAACTACCATGTAAACTGCGAATTACGACAACTACTAGTAAACTACGACTAGATTGCTGGAAAAACAACAATACCGTTTGATCGAGTATTATATACTACTCAATGTTTGCTAAGCACCAAATATTTGATACATCATTGTGAAATTTGCTTGTAACATATTTGCGATATTTTTCATGGATATGTTTGAGGAATGTATTGGCATGGTCCTCCGTGTTTACATTAGCTGTCTTGACAAGCAGACTTTTCACCACAGTCATGGAAAACATTTACCCCTTGATTTTCATGATGTTTTGTTTACTATACATGTACATGACATGTGTAAGATATTCACTCTCCATTTCAACACAAACTCTTGTGATTTAATGATTGAATATGGCGAATGCAAATGTAAGAAGAATTTGTCTAAAGCAGAAATGTGGCGGGCTGTAGGGATGGTGGAGCAAGGGGCTACCCGCTATCGTCATTTTGGTGAAGCCCTTGGTGTGCACCGCACGATGATCATCAGGGCCTGGGCAAGATTTCAGCAGTATGGCACACCAGTAAGACTGCATGGTGGTGGCAGAGACAGCGCAACATCTGCAGCTGAAGACCGGTTTCTGATCATTCAGGCCGTGGGAACCGATTTGTCATAGCAACCCAGCTTCGCAGTGATCTTCAGAATGCATCCGGGGTAAATGTTTCGACGCAAGGTTGCACGAAGGTGGTCTCCGATCGAGAAGACCATGTATTCGCATTCCGCTATCCCAGAACGAAAGCCAGTTACGATATGAATGGGCCAGGGACCATGTTGGATGGTCCGGAGAAGATTGGCGACCTGTCCTTTTTACGGATGAGTCAAGGTACTGCCTTGGCTACACAGATAGGCGTTCTAGAGTATGGAGAAGACCAGGAGAGCGATTCCAGGCAGCCAACACTGTCGAGCATCACATGTATGGTGGAGGATCAATAATGGTCTGGGGCAGCATCAGCTGGGATGAACGTACTGAGCTCTGTGTCCTTGGTCGTGGTACACTGACTGCGCAGCGGTTTTTTGATGAGATCCTGAATGCCCATGTCAGATTGTATGCAGGTGCAGTGGGTGATAGACTCATTCTGATGGACGATAATGCCCGTCCGCATGTTGCTGCCCGGGAGTACCGACAGAGGGAGGGGATTGAGTGTATGGACTGGCCAGCAAGATCCCCTGACCTCAATCCAATCGAACATGTCTGGAATGAGTTGTAGCTTGCAATTTCAGCCCGCCCAATCCAACCAAGAAGTGCCATGGTGCCATGCTGGTCCAAGAATGGAACAACATCCCACAAAGGACCAACAGGAGCCTGATTGGGAGCTTGAGAAGGCGTCGTCAAGCTGTAATTAACAGTAAAGGGTCTCATACACGATACTGAACCCATACCAGTTCGCTCCGTCAACTTTTTGGCAAATTTGAATAATTTCATCTTTTACCAATAATATCCATTCTTATCGTATCCAACAGCTAAAATATAATGTCAACCACAAATAAAATCTGAAAAGCAGACGACACTTGCAAAAATAATTCTTGAATAACTAATTTTTTCATTTTTTGCCTCAAAAACATAGGTTATGACCCCTCGTTGGAACGAGCTCGACGAGCTCGTTCCAACGAGGGGTCATAACCTATGTTTTTGAGACAAAAAATGAAAAAAATAATGAAAATTAATTGGCGATTTTTGAGAATAGCGCTGGCCGGTTTTGGCCGTTACGTTAGGTAAGGGTTAAAAAAGTAATTACATAAAAATAAATACACTTTTCATAACATTTTTTTCAACTAAAACCTTAAACAGGTAGTTGGATATTCTTGGTGCTTAGAAAAGTTTGAGTAGTATATTATGAAAAAACATTGTTGAACCAAAATATTTAAAGTCTTTTGTGTACTGGAAAATATTGATTGGCCAGACGTTGTTCTTTATTATATCTTCCTGTTTTAAATACAAGCTCCCGCGATAATGTTTAGAAGTACATTTTTGTAGCCTGTTGTCGCCTGCATGACTATTCTGGGGGTTAAAAGCAGATAAAAGTAGAAAAGAGTTTTTCTGAAACCCTAAATCAAGTAATGAAGTTTATAGAGACCACGTAGGACCTACCTGCTGCTTCTCCAATCCGTTTCCGTTTGGACACCATAAATACACTTATCTCTTCACCAACAGTAATCTCTTCTTCCTCAGCTCCAGACTGGAAATAACCGAACAGCTGAAAGAAATAAAATCGATCGAAAAATGTTAAAATAATAACCAACCAACGCTCTTTATCTGAGATACTTGTTATCGCTATTCACCGAGGAGGGCTTGAGGCATACCCTCTAAACCCTACAATTCGCATACGTCTTCCTCTTGCTGTATCTTCACAATGTACCAACTAACAAAGTTCATTCTCAAAGCACCTGCGATCTATGAGTGGTAACGGAAAAACACACCTCAAGAATACAACGAAAATGGCCACCATTCCACCATATTCATTTTTTTATCCCTAAAGCTACAGACACTTCTCCCTCTTATAATGTCTGAACAATACCTTAAATATGAAAGTTCAGTCACAAAGCACCTACCATAAATACGTGGTTTCAAAACATGCACCCTTAAAATACAACATAAATAGCAACCAGTCGGCCATCCTGAGATTTTCGGTTCATACAATTCCTATGCTCCTTCCTCGATGTTCTCTGAACAATGTACAAGATGTCAAAGTTCAGTATCAAAGCACCCCAGTGTGACGAGCGAAAATGGGGGAAAAAGTACTGAAAATTTTCACGTGAAGTGGCCGCCACTGCTTGCTTACTCAAATGGAACATGCGTTGTAATAATAAATGCATATATTTAGTGGCAATTATCTTAATGAATTTCCCTTTTGTGACCCACAGATAATGTCCTTTGTTAAATATGTTGTAACGTAACGTCACTGGCGAGCCGTGGCTCGACTCGACTCGACGCGGTGCGACGCGATGTCCCGTGACATGACAGGGCCGAAACCACTGATCTCTATAAAACTGGATCACAGAAATTCAGTGGAAAACGTGCAATAAGATTTTTTCGAAACTGCCATTTTAGTTTTTAATCTATGCAAGGTCACAGGTCGCGAGGTGTAAACCTTTCAAGAAAACACGTTGTCAGCAGTGGGAGAACAGAGCAGATGAATTGCTTCGGATCCAATTACGTTCATTAGTGCCAATTCAAAAAACAATTAGCCAAGGTTACCATTTCGTCCCCTGAGTTCCAATGTGTTCTATGTGCCAGTAGGCACATAGAACACATTGGAACTCAGGGGACGATTTTTTTAGGACAGTGGCAATATTGTATGAGAACTTTCATTATTTCGAATTGAGTTTCTATCGACGTAAATGGTGTTTGAATGCACGCTGTGTCGTGACTCTGTGGCTGTCGGCACTATTTCGACAACGTTCGGGGATTCCCCAAGCCGAGAAACTACGTGCGACAAGTGCTTCCTTTTTGCCGTTCAAAACAAGTCCTCGCCTCCGTAAAACAAGTATTAAAATCTGCGGTATCCCATCGTTTAAGGTCACCAAGAGTTGCCCCTTCAGTAAATTCGAATGTTGACATCGGTTCTATGAATTTAAACTTGATATTTCACAAAACTAGTTGTCTTGGCTGACACAGAACTCAACGCGACAAACATGGAATTCGTTTTGTTTACACCATACAACCTGTGACCTTGCATAGATTAAAAGCCAAGATGGCAGTTTCGAAAAAGGCTTGACTGACACAGCCCCGAAGATGACGCCCAGTCAATCAATGCGGTAACTCCTCCCATCTGTTTGATGACGTGAGCCTGTTACGCTGTGAGTGTGACCTGCAATCGCTGTTCGCTGTGTAAAGAACATACAAAGTATATTCTTTAAACAGCGATTGGCGATTGCAAGGCTTCGGAGAACTGAAAAAAATTGGAGAATTTTGTTGCTTTTGATGTTCGTATATTAAAAGTAACAACTGTCGCGGTGGAATGACGACGGCGAGACACTTTTCTGCATGTGACTCATGATCGTCCCCTCGTGGAGATATCAGTTTCTGTTACATTTCGTTCTTGTCATTTTTTTCACTGGATGTTAAGTGCGTCCGAGTGCCGTAGTGTCCTGATGTGCAAACGCCGCATGTCCCTTTGTCCTTCACCTAAATGTCGAGCGCCCAAACATAGTGAAACGAAATCATTAAAGCAGATCTTTCAGATTGCAATAATTTTTAACGGATATTAAAAATCGTAAACAATCTTCAAAATGAGTGCAACGTGAAAGTGACATTTATACGTAAGAACAAATTAATCACTTATAAATGTGTCTTAGAATGTTTCAATAGATATATGAGGGATTTTGAAGAAAAAACAATCTTACCTCGCTCCAATCAACTTTTGCTTCTGGATTTGTGGAGATTTTTCTGTAGACGGCTTTAAGATCATTGTTTTTAACATCTGATCCGAACAATGTTCTTATTGACTCACAGAATTGGTCATACCTCAAAGTTTCTGAAAAGGAAGAAATCCCTGACAATGAAAAGCGATCAGTAATTAACCATTTACCTAACATGAAAAGCAGACGACACTTGCAAACAAAATTCTTGAATAACTAATTTTTTTCATTTTTTGTCCCTAAAACGTAGGTTATGACCTCTCATTGGAACGAACTCGACGAGTTCGTTCCAAAGATGGGTTATAACCTATGTTTTTGAGACAAAAAATGAAAATATAATGAAAATTATTTGGCGATTTTTGAGAATAGCGCTGGTCACTAAGATTCCTGGGACCCGTCCATTAAGGACAACTCAAAGTAAGGCAACTGTACGATTATTTATTTATAAAACGAGGCAAATCAACTAACAATAATTGCATAAAGCCCCAAGCACTCCCGTGACGTATATTCAGTAAGGGCTTCATACATGATTTTCCGTATTCGAGTGCAGTATGGACAGATATCTTTTGAGTTGAGCAATCTCTCTCTTCTGAAGTAAATCGTGGCCTTTCGCTTGCTCATCAAAACATCGACTGACTGAAGTGCGACGTCGCTCTCGAGTTTGGGGTTCACAAAACGGAATCGTATACGGCGTATCTACATCGGAAATACGGTAACAGTCAGGATGCAGTGAAGAGAAAGGGTCCAGCCTGGATGCCACAAACACTCGTTATAACAAAAACCATGATACGCCATACTTTCATTTTATAAGATGGCTGCTAAGTTAAAGTGTCGGCTTGACATTTAATATTTTCAACGTGCAGCCCCAAGGCTGCACGTTGAAAATATTAATTGGTCTACCCATAAATAATAGATATGGACTCTTCCAATTGTTTCTATTGAACTGATATGGAATATACCACCAGGGTTCAAAAGGTTAAAATAATGCCAGGTCATTCTTAAAAATAATGTACACTTATTATTCCTGACGAAAATTCGTTCCCTGAGTTCCCATGTGTTCTATGTGCCAGTAGGCACATAGAACACATTGGAACTCCGGGGACGAATTGTTTCGGATAACAGTGAATACATGATGTGATTGACGGGGGAGGTGACAATGATTATTTCTCGTTTTTATTACAACTTTGAGAAAGCTTTTTAAGGTGGTCTTTAGTTACGGAAATTTGTTTACTTTGAAATTCCCACCTCTGAAATTCCACAAATTAAAATTAAATATACACAAATTATACATCAAAATAAACGTTGTTATGCAAAAAATTCGAAAAATATATGACAACAGGCATCCATGCTTCCTGGAAGTCTGTTACCGTGTTCGTACCAGAACTGATAATGAAATAATATTTCCGGAGAACAACTCCTGGTTAAATTTGCTTCAGGTATCCAAGAACATATCTAGGCATCCAACACTCTTAACGATGCAGCGATATTGTTTCTTGCAACACAAAGCAAGAAAATTCGTCTATTGCGGTCGAGGTTTAAGGACCATTTACCAACCAACCTGGCTGGCCCGGATCTCTTAGTCTCGTGGTAGATCGGTCGCTTCGGGCACTTGGGGTCGACGGTTCGAGCCTCTGCAGTCAAGGAAATTATATGTTACCGTTTCCCCAAACAAACACCAACAAAATTCGTTCATCAGCAGGAGACATTAGTATATCTGACTGGTCCTCCTGATAAACATCACGAAACTTCATCCATTAGCATTAGACAGTATTTTATGACTGGTCCTCCCAACAAATACCAAGGGAATTCGTTCATTAGCCGCACACAATATTATATTATATATACCTGGTCCTCCCTACAAGGGGATTCGTATGGAATTAGCAGTACACAATATTATATATGGCCAGTCTTCCCTACAAGGAAATTCGTATGGAATTAGCAGTACACAATATTATATATGGCCGGTCCTCCCTACAAGGATATTCGTATTGTATTAGCAGTACACAATATTATATATGGCCGGTCCTCCCTACAAGGATATTCGTATTGTATTAGCAGTACACAATATTATATATGGCCGGTCCTCCCTACTTGGGAATTCGTATGGTATTAGAAGCGCACAATATTATATATGTCCAGTCCTCCCTACAAGGAAATTCGTATGGAATTAGCAGTACACAATATTATATATGGCCGGTCCTCCCTACAAGGATATTCGTATGGTATTAGCAGTACACAATATTATATATGGCCGGTCCTCCCTACTTGGGAATTCGTATGGTATTAGCAGTATACACAATATTATATATGGCCGGTCCTCCCTACTTGGGAATTAGTATGGTATTAGCAGTATACACAATATTATATATGGCCGGTCCCCCCTACAAGGATATTCGTATGGTATTAGCAGTACACAATATTATATATGGCCGGTCCTCCCTACTTGGGAATTCGTATGGTATTAGCAGTGCACACTATTATATATGGCCGGTCCTCCCTACAAGGATATTCATATGGTATTAGCAGTACACAATATTATATATGGCTGGTCCTCCCTACTTGGGAATTCGTATGGTATTAGCAGTGCACACTATTATATATGGCCGGTCCTCCCTACAAGGATATTCGTATGGTATTAGCAGTACACAATATTATATATGGCTGGTCCTCCCTACAAGGATATTCGTATGGTATTAGCAGTACACAATATTATATATAGCCGGTCCTACCTACTTGGGAATTCGTATGGTATTAGCAGTATACACAATATTATATATGGCCGGTCCTCCCTACAAGGATATTCGTATGGTATTAGCAGTACACAATATTATATATGGCCGGTCCTCCCTACTTGGGAATTCGTATGGTATTAGGAGTACACAATATTATATATGGCCGGTCCTCCCTACTTGGGAATTCGTATGGTATTAGGAGTACACAATATTATATATGGCCGGTCCTCCCTACTTGGGAATTCGTATGGTATTAGCAGTTCACAATATTATATATGGCCGGTCCTCCCTACTTGGGAATTCGTATGGTATTAGCAGTACACAATATTATATATGGCCGGTCCTCCCTACAAGGATATTCGTATGGTATTAGCAGTACACAATATTATATATGGCCGGTCCTCCCTACAAGGATATTCGTGTGGTATTAGCAGTATACACAATATTATATATAGCCGGTCCTCCCTACAAGGATATTAGTATGGTATTAGCAGTACACACTATTATATATGGCCGGTCCTCCCTACAAGGATATTCGTATGGTATTAGCAGTACACACTATTATATATGGCCGGTCCTCCCTACAAGGATATTCGTATGGTATTAGCAGTACACAATATTATATATGGCCGGTCCTCCCTACAAGGATACTCGTATTGTATTAGCAGTACATAATATTATATATGGCCGGTCCTCCCTACAAGGATATTCGTATTGTATTAGCAGTACACACTATTATATATGGCCGGTCCTCCCTACAAGGATATTCGTATGGTATTAGCAGTACACAATATTATATATGTCCAGTCCTCCCTACAAGGATATTCGTATTGTATTAGCAGTACATAATATTATATATGGCCGGTCCTCCCTACAAGGATATTCGTATTGTATTAGCAGTACACACTATTATATATGGCCGGTCCTCCCTACAAGGATATTCGTATGGTATTAGCAGTACACAATATTATATATGTCCAGTCCTCCCTACAAGGATATTCGTATGGTATTAGCAGTATACACAATATTATATATAGCCGGTCCTCCCTACAAGGATATTCGTATTGTATTAGCAGTACACACTATTATATATGGCCGGTCCTCCCTACAAGGATATTCGTATGGTATTAGCAGTACACAATATTATATATGTCCAGTCCTCCCTACAAGGATATTCGTATGGTATTAGCAGTATACACAATATTATATATAGCCGGTCCTCCCTACAAGGATATTAGTATGGTATTAGCAGTACACAATATTATATATGGCCGGTCCTCCCTACTTGGGAATTCGTGTGGTATTAGCAGTACACAATATTATATATGGCCGGTCCTCCCTACTTGGGAATTCGTGTGGTATTAGCAGTACACAATATTATATATAGCCGGTCCTCCCTACTTGGGAATTCGTATGGTATTAGCAGGGAATTCGTATGGTATTAGCAGTGCACACTATTATATATGGCCGGTCCTCCCTACACGGATATTCGTATGGTATTAGCAGTACACAATATTATATATGGCCGGTCCTCCCTACAAGGATATTCGTGTGGTATTAGCAGTATACACAATATTATACATGGCCGGTCCTACCTACTTGGGAATTCGTATGGTATTAGCAGTACACAATATTATACATGGCCGGTCCTACCTACTTGGGAATTCGTATGGTATTAGCAGTACACAATATTATATATGGCCGGTCCTCCCTACTTGGGAATTCGTATGGTATTAGCAGTATACACAATATTATATATGGCCGGTCCTACCTACTTGGGAATTCGTATGGTATTAGCAGTACACAATATTATATATGGCCGGTCCTCCCTACAAGGATATTCGTATTGTATTAGCAGTACACAATATTATATATGGCCGGTCCTCCCTACAAGGATATTCGTATGGTATTAGCAGTACACAATATTATATATGGCCGGTCCTCCCTACAAGGATATTCGTATTGTATTAGCAGTACACAATATTATATATGGCCGGTCCTCCCTACAAGGATATTCGTATTGTATTAGCAGTACACAATATTATATATGGCCGGTCCTCCCTACAAGGATATTCGTATTGTATTAGCAGTACACAATATTATATATGGCCGGTTCTCCCTACAAGGATATTCGTATGGTATTAGCAGTACACAATATTATATATGGCCGGTCCTCCCTACTTGGGAATTCGTATGGTATTAGCAGTATACACAATATTATATATGGCCGGTCCTCCCTACAAGGATATTCATATGGTATTAGCAGTACACAATATTATATATGGCCGGTCCTCCCTACTTGGGAATTCGTATGGTATTAGCAGTATACACAATATTATATATGGCCGGTCCTCCCTACTTGGGGATTCGTATGGTATTAGCAGTATACACAATATTATACATGGCCGGTCCTACCTACTTGGGAATTCGTATGGTATTAGCAGTACACAATATTATATATGGCCGGTCCTCCCTACTTGGGAATTCGTATGGTATTAGCAGTATACACAATATTATATATGGCCGGTCCTCCCTACTTGGGAATTCGTATGGTATTAGCAGTATACACAATATTATATATGGCCGGTCCTCCCTACTTGGGAATTCGTATGGTATTAGCAGTACACAATATTATATATGGCCGGTCCTCCCTACAAGGATATTCGTGTGGTATTAGCAGTACACAATATTATATATGGCCGGTCCTCCCTACTTGGGAATTCGTATGGTATTAGCAGTGCACACTATTATATATGGCCGGTCCTCCCTACAAGGATATTCGTGTGGTATTAGCAGTACATATATATTATATATGGCCGGTCCTCCCTACTTGGGAATTCGTATGGTATTAGCAGTACACAATATTATATATGGCCGGTCCTCCCTACAAGGATATTCGTATTGTATTAGCAGTACACAATATTATATATGGCCGGTCCTCCCTACAAGGATATTCGTATGGTATTAGCAGTACACAATATTATATATGGCCGGTCCTCCCTACAAGGATATTCGTATTGTATTAGCAGTACACAATATTATATATGGCCGGTCCTCCCTACAAGGATATTCGTATTGTATTAGCAGTACACAATATTATATATGGCCGGTCCTCCCTACAAGGATATTCGTATTGTATTAGCAGTACACAATATTATATATGGCCGGTCCTCCCTACAAGGATATCGTATGGTATTAGCAGTATACACAATATTATACATGGCCGGTCCTACCTACTTGGGAATTCGTATGGTATTAGCAGTACACAATATTATATATGGCCGGTCCTCCCTACAAGGATATTCGTTTTGTATTAGCAGTACACAATATTATATATGGCCGGTCCTCCCTACAAGGATATTCGTATGGTATTAGCAGTACACAATATTATATATGGCCGGTCCTCCCTACAAGGATATTCGTATTGTATTAGCAGTACACAATATTATATATGGCCGGTCCTCCCTACAAGGATATTCGTATTGTATTAGCAGTACACAATATTATATATGGCCGGTCCTCCCTACAAGGATATTCGTATTGTATTAGCAGTACACAATGTTATATATGGCCGGTCCTCCCTACAAGGATATCGTATGGTATTAGCAGTACACAATATTATATATGGCCGGTCCTCCCTACTTGGGAATTCGTATGGTATTAGCAGTACACAATATTATATATGGCCGGTCCTCCCTACAAGGATATTCGTGTGGTATTAGCAGTACACAATATTATATATGGCCGGTCCTCCCTACTTGGGAATTCGTATGGTATTAGCAGTATACACAATATTATATATGGCCGGTCCTCCCTACTTGGGGATTCGTATGGTATTAGCAGTATACACACTATTATACATGGCCGGTCCTACCTACTTGGGAATTCGTATGGTATTAGCAGTACACAATATTATATATGGCCGGTCCTCCCTACTTGGGAATTCGTATGGTATTAGCAGTATACACAATATTATATATGGCCGGTCCTCCCTACTTGGGAATTCGTATGGTATTAGCAGTATACACAATATTATATATGGCCGGTCCTCCCTACTTGGGAATTCGTATGGTATTAGCAGTACACAATATTATATATGGCCGGTCCTCCCTACAAGGATATTCGTATGGTATTAGCAGTACACAATATTATATATGGCCGGTCCTGCCTACAAGGATATTCGTATGGTATTAGCAGTACATAATATTATATATGGCCGGGCCTCCCTACTTGGGAATTCGTATGGTATTAGCAGTACACAATATTATATATGGCCGGTCCTCCCTATGATTACCAACAAAATTCTCCCATTAGCACTAGACTGTATTTTATATGAACGATGCAGGCCGATGGATAACGGGGTCGAGTAATGCAGCAGCGCCAGAAGCAATCAGGGGTGAGCTTGGGTGGATGAGGATCAAGGACAGGATAGACCTGTTGAAACTCGGTTATCTTAATTATTTGGTAAATCTCCTTGTGGCATTTCCTATTAAACGTCATGCGTAATTTACATTCAAAGAGGACTTTGGCTCGACACTGCGAAACTAAGAAGCCTCTTGGAGTAAACTTACGTCAAGGAGTGGTGAGAACCAGTGATAATGGTGATGACCTATAACAAGGGGTTGTAAACTACCATTTTAAGAGGGGGGGGGGGCATGAAACCTAAAACAGATGCTAAGAAGAAAATACCGGCGCTTTTTCTCCAACCTTGAGGCCACAATACAGCTGATCCATATTTGCCGTTAAGCCCAAATTAGACTGATCTAAAGGTTTGGGTATTAGCAGTACAGAACATTTTTAACACTCGCCCATTAGCACTGTACAATATATGTACGATCATACCTACAAATACCAACCAACTTCGGCAAGTAGTAGTAGGCAGATAGGTAGGGATAGAGGATAGATGGATATATCTTTATTGTGTTGCCCGCCCCACGAAGTGGGGAGCGACATATGGGGATTACTTTTCTCGTCTTGCGCCGTCCGCGTCGTCTGCGTCGTCGTCCGCGTCGTCCGCGTCACACTTTTTCTTATCCGCCACTCCTCTTTAACCTATGAATGGATTTTGATGAAACTTTCAGTGATTCTTTATCACAAAATGGCATTGTGCACCTCCTATTTTATTTTTTGATCCGCTGTATTTTTTCCAGAGTTATGCCCCTTTTCCACTTAGAATAGGCGACACACGTCTTCCATGGAAGACTCACATCTAAGTTCTGCAATATAAGTTACAGGACGTTTACTTGCTAGCTATGGCGTCATGTGAGGCGAAGTCAGGTTAATATTAGGCAAGGACATAGGAGAACAAAAGCAGAATGTATGAACAAGTTTGAATACTTGAATACTGTTTTTATGTTTTTACCAAACAGGGAAAGGTGAACGGGCATGTGGTGAGGCTGGAGGCGCGGTGGCTCAGAAGGTAGAGGAACCCGCTGCAAGCCGAGAGGTCCTCGGCTCAAACCCAATATGCGGCAACCGCATTGTGACCTTGGGCAAGACACTTCACCCCCATTGCCCGCGTGGTGGCATGGTGGCGTTGTGTACTAAGACGTATGTGCACTTGTCTTCAACCAGTGCAACCCTGCTTGTGTGGAGTTAGTGTGTTGGGAAGCTGATAGTTGCTCGTCGTTGCTCGGTGGTTCTCCCCGGGTACTCGGCTTCCCCCACCCATAAAACTGTCGTGGTCATGATTAACCATTGTGAAGAAACATGTGACATTAAATACCAATAAATAAATGCGTGGTGAGTCTGTCTAACTCTGACATCTATGGAAAATTTTATCGTCTTGACTTGCACCAGAAAAAATAAACTATCTGTCCAGTGACTGAATACTGGTTTTTCACAAATTATTCCACTAATGTCATACAGTATATGGAGAGTGGATTATAACAAAATCACCCGTCGAGTGGGGTTATCACTCAAAGTAACACTCTCAAATTTTGTACATATGGACAAAATACACAAACAATGTTTCAGCTAACGGTCCTCCGGGTTTAACCCGGAGGTCCGTTGGCTGGAACTTTGCTTGTGTTTGTTAAGCTTTGCAACACATTTGTAATTATCGCTTGGGTGGACTCTCCACTCTGTGGGTGATTTAGTGATAATACACTCTCCACGTACTGTACATCCTGTACTACCATTCTAAACTACCAAGGCACTTCTGGAATATTTACTAGGCATGCTACACTCGTAAATATCTATCCGAACCAGTCGTACAGTTAAAACTAGAAGTCCTGTCACGAACTGTGCGCTTATCTTGGCTTAATTGCGCGTACGAATTGTGCGCAATTGTCATATCGAATGGCATCCAAAGCACGGCAGGTTCCCCCGGTTACTCATAGCAAACACAGGCAATGTTTCTGCCAATGGACCTCCGGGTTACCCGGAGGTCCATTGGCTGAAACATTGCTTGTGAAAAGGCCATATGTACAGAATTTGATAGCCTTACTATGGTCGTAGATTAACGCGCAGATCGACGTGCTATTTGTGAGCATTTCATGACAGGACTTCCAGTTTTAGCTGCACTCAGGTAATTTTCCGTGCCAGTTGGCGATGCCGACGCGATCTTGGTCCAAATCTGGGTGAAATCTCCACTCTGCGAGCGATTTAGTGATAATACACTTACTGTAGGTGTGACTCTGAAACATCCATTCAACAGACTGAGCTCGATTGTTTTCGAATAAAACTGTATCATCTTTTGGAATCAATATTGTGTCCGACACATGTACATGGTTTTTAGTTCATTGGAAGGCCTTCTTTCAATTCAAAGTACTCGTCGTGGGACCTTTGTCACCGGAATCAATATTTGTACAATGCAGTAACAATAGATATCAACTTAATGAAGACAAAGTTATTCTGTGGTGACCCTTGACCTATCCGATCAATGTTAGAATTTAATATACTTTGAGACAAACCAAGAATATACAAACAGATCCTCAATATTCGTAAAAGCATGTTTGCATGACAAAGGATCGAATGCTGTGTGTTGATCCTTTCGTTTTGGTTCCTGTGTACTCTCTCTCTTGCTCTTTTTCATATTTTTTTTAATTTCACTTCCGTATTTAGTTTACGATAACACAAAATGCGCATACATAAAGATAGACACTTAACCCTTAGAAAAAGAGAGGCCGTCTTCTCGTCCCAGAAACGATACGTCATTCTTTCAGTAAGTAGGTGGCTGCTAATTGAATGTGTGGGGTTGACCAATCAATATTTTCAACGTGCATCCCCTGTGGCTGCACGTTATTTATTATTTATTTATTTATTGGCGTTTAAAGTCACATATTTTTGCATAATGACTAATCATGACCACAACACGAGTATCAACTCGAGACCAGGGGGTGAGCGTTAATAAGCCATGTTGCCCATTTTAGAGAGAGGGTTTGCACCTTCCAAGCATTGGTGACTGGGTCCTATTTTACCAGTAAAACAGAGCCTGTTTACCGCAGTGAACAGGAACTGCTACACTTCCCGGGGTTCCCGCGGGGAGGCTGCATGTTGAAAATACTAATTGGTCTGGCCCTTAGTAATGAATATGGACTCTACCAACTGCTGCCATTGAACTGACATGGAAGATACCACCAGGGTTCAAAGGATTACGATATTTAACCCATCCAAGGAAAAACCTATTCACATCGGCTGTAGACGTCATTCTATTCCTCCAATTGCTCCTTCATAACCAATATTTGGGGAAATTGATCAACTAGATTATTTTTATTACAAATGGTAGACTCTTTAGTTTCGAGTTTGTTTGACAGATTTTCCGAAGCCGTGACTTATTTTGAAAACAAATTTCTCACGAAACCGACGTATTCAATGTGAAGATTAGCTCCTAGGATCTACCATAATTGGTCGAATATACCACGCCTATATATTCATTCTTTTACTGCCACGCCCACTTTAGCCATATATGGAGGACCTCCATGTACGCTTGTTTGCGAGAAAGTTTAATAGAATTTATGACGTACTTCAAATACTATCATCACTAGCACATCGTCTCCTGAGTACCAGTGTGTTCCATGATCCTACTGAAACTTAGAACACACTGGCAGGGAAGTGGCTAGAGGTTTCCGATCGGAGGGGCGTAGGGTAGTGAATTTCCAACTAGGGGAGGGACCGGGAGGGGAAACCCCCTCCCGGACCCTCCCCCTAGTTGGAAATTCCCTACCATGAAACATTTTTAAAAATAAAGCCCTGAAAGGGGGCATAAAATTGATTCTAGTAATTTAAATGCCAACACATTTAAGATCGAATTATCAGGTTATTATTATTTAATATTATTCTGGGAACTGAATATGTACTAAAAAAATACTCAAGCTTAGAACTTTGTGCAATTCACACTCTCCTAGCATTAAATCAGATCTTATGCAGGAATGATCAATTTTCCATGTTTCATCATTTTGTAACTGTGAATGATGGAATTAACTCAGAATAACGATTTTACATGAAGTGCATTTCGAGGATTTTTTTTTATTACGATAAGTAAACGTACTAGAGAAACTTCGTACCGATTGACATCATGCATACTTATGAAGCTTGATATTGCATACACAGAAGTTGCAAATAGAAATAGCTGGAATTTTTGCCGATTTAAATCTGAGTTGGAAATTTGGGAAGTAAAGGAGACATCAGAATCACCAAAGAAGCTCTAAGATCCGGATAGATGGAATTTACAACTATTCACGACTTGTCCTCCGAATTTCCAACTATATGAAATTTTGGTCAGGATTGGGGGTGGGGTGGGGTGGGGTGGGGGTGTGACGCACCCCCCCCCCTGTCGCCACGTCCCTGACACTGAAACATTATGAATTAGAGCAATATGAAATAATTCCCCGTCCCCTCCATATGAATCAAATATGTTATGTTATGTATTTGTCAGAACTTGTCTCGTTGGTCAAGCTTCTCGTGTGAAATGGTTCGCGTGACAACGATTTTCATCGACAGGGCAATTCTGTCGGATATTTCATATTTAGGAACTCTTCTTCCTTTTGAATCGTATTCCCTAGCAGCCCTGCAGTTTTATCTTAATGTTTACGTCATCGGAAAACATTGTCGTACTCAGGAACGTAGGACTTTGGAGGGTGGGATGGATGGGGTGAGTGGTAGTATCGCGTCCCACCCTCGGGTTGGATCAGACTGTCGAGAAATTCTAATGATTGTTTTTATTTAATATGCAACTGATGGAATCGTATTTATATTCTGTGTCGCCAGACGTTTACCAGTGCAGCATATGTATCGTCAATTGACACGTACACCCAACCGGGTGGGAACGTAAAATAGCTGTCCTCTGTGCGGAGAGAGACACACTCCATGCAAGCTAAAGGTCCGTTCGTAGTATTCGAGAAGATCGAGACCGCGAAGCTGCCGCTATGAAGGTCATCCCAGTATCCCACACACCTACGTCATTGGGACAATAATATAAGTTGCATAACTTGTTCGCCAATCCTTGTAAAACAAATAAGATTAAATAAATAAACTGACACGGAAAATGTCCTGTGTACAACTAGTTTGGGTAGATGTTTACCAGTGTTGCATCTGTATCGCCAGCTGGCACTGAAAATACCCTGTTTTCGACTGGTTTCAGTAGATATGGACCAATATCTCATCTGCATCGCCAGCTGGCACAGAAAATGACCTGTGTACGCCTGGCACGGATAGATATTTACAAGTGTAACATCTATATCCCCAACTGGCACGTGAAATGCCCCGTGTACTGCTGGTTCGGTAAATATTTACGAGTGCAGCATGCCTAGTTAATTTTCCAGAAGTGCCTTGGTAGTTTAGAATGGGAGTGTAGGATGTACACCACGTGGGGAGTGTATTATCACTAAATCACCCACAGAGTGGAGATTCCACCCAAAAGCAATAATTATAAATTTGTTGCAAAGCATAACAATCACAAGCAAAGTTTCAGCCAATGGACCTCCGGGTTAAACCCGGAGGTCCATTGGCTGGAACATTGCTTGTGTTTTTTGTCCATATGTCCAGGATTGGAAAGTAATACTTTGGGTGATAACTCCACTCCCCGAGTGATTTAGTTACAATCCACTCTCCATGTACTGTATGCTCTGCACCCATGTTGGTATATTTTTGGCCCTTAGTATTATCAATCCATCTAAGGAGTAATATATTCCTATTTTTGGTATGGGTAGTACGTGATGCTATGCCATACAGTATTATGCTTGGTTATATGGTACAGTAGTATAGGATGAACTGTCTGTACCCCATAGGTCTACTATTAGCCCTTTATACCACTATCTATCCAAGACGTTGTGCTTACCCACAGTTGATATTGGTAGCATGTAATGCTAGGTTATGTAGTGTTGTGAGGTATGCATGGTTGTCAAAGTACAGTAATATAGGGAGTTCTGTGTGCATCCTGTTGTTCCACTAGTCGTGTAGCGTGGTGGCTATATTTTGCTGTCTAGTACGGCAGAATACAGTGCATGATATTTAACCCCGGCGATCTACTGTTATCCCCTAGAACTACAAAACCACCCAGTGGTTTGTATTATCCCACCGTGGGTAGTTCGGAATGCTAGGTCATGTGGTTGTATGGTGTATGCTTGGTTCCTAGTATTGATGTAGAGTGTACGTTGTCTTATGGACATTCCAAAACTTGGCCGATGATAGAGTTCGTGATCTGAGATAATCAGTAAGCCTGCAGTAGCACTATAAGTCGGTAGTAATCACACAAGACTGCAATGTGGGTTGAAGACTATAGTATTTGGTGACTATAGTACAGTTTAATCAAGGACAGATGATAGTGACAATGAATAAATCAGTAGGTGTTTTAGACCTGTGAAGTGGGTGGTCTAAATACCAAAGCCGATCAGGTATCAGGAACCATATAACCTGATAGATATCCTTTAAACGGTATCCTCCAATAGTAAGTATGGCAGTACACTACATTCTTCTTAGACAAAAATTGGTTCTAATCTTGTCCCTGAGATGGAACCAGTTCTGTTTAAACAATATTTATTTCAAATCAAACAAATTTATAAAGATTAACATTAAATATTAACAGAATTAAACATAAATTGAGGGGGTTTCAGCCGTAAGTTTAGAGCTTATACGAGGTTGTCTCAAATCATTATTAAGCAAAGGAGATATGAACAGTTGGCATATCGAACCAGTTTTGGTTCTATATAGAACCAATATACCAGGTATTTATATTCGCTTTGCTTCAAAATGTTTGGCGACTGCGTTGAATAAGCTCCAAGTTTACTGCTGAATCTACTTCAGTTCATGTATTATTCTGTTAAAACTGAATGCTAATCTTGGTAAATTTATTTGATTTGAAATAAATACTGATTAAGTATTAGCCAATCGTTTGTACCTATGCTGTCCCAGGTGTTGGTTCCGGATTCTATTTTACTAGTATTTATTTATTTGTTGGTGTTTAAATTCACATATTTCTGCACAATGGCTGATCGTGGCCGCAACACGGAGAGAAGGACGAGTTTAGTCAGTCGTTTATGCCTACGTTGCTCATTTCAGAGGACGTCCACCTCAAGCACTGGTAACTGGGTCCTATTTTACCAGTAAAACAGAGCGTGGTTACCACAGTAAACAAGAGCTGCTCCTCTTCCCGGGGTTTCAGGCCATGTTTGGACTAGAAACCCGCCAGTTGAGTTAGATTGCAAGACGCTATCTGTTCCAAGTTTCAATCAAATCACTTCCGCGTATCAATGATTCAATGCGCTGTTTACTTTCATGCATCAATTCAAAGTTGAAACTAGTGGAATTATCAGATTCTTATAAAAAGCGAATAATAAAAAGAAAATCTAGTGTTTTTGAGTGGATGCCAAAAATTATCTCACTCGTGACCGAGACAAATGGTCATTTTCTTTTGCGCAAGCGCTCGCGAAAAATAATCATTAATCGTCGTCTGAGTGCTAGAATGTTCTATGTCCCCTATGGGGACATAGAACATTCTAGCACTCAGGCGACGATTTGTCTCGGTCACTCATGAGATAATTTTCGGTATCCACTCAAAAACACCCGATATCCTCTATTTATCGGTTGATAACGAATGTCGAATAAGGAACTGGGAATAAGTAACGGTTGGCACGTCCCCATCTTAGCAGATGTATGGTATTGTCCAGGGTCTGGTAAGCCAGTATGAAAGAAATCTTTCTCGTTGTTTTACATTTTCATTACCATTGGTGATGCCGCTAAATTTAGAGCTTGTGTTAAGATTTACTTATATTTTGTCGCCGATTGGTGCTTTCACCTTTTAGACAGAAATGTGACAAGAGGGCCTTTAGTGTGCGCTTGTGTTGCGCGTGGATGAGTTAAATTTCACCCAAGTTGTGCGTAACGGAACAGGGTACATAATAAGAAAAATATATCAGTGCTAGACATTCAGCTTGAGTAAACTAAACGCGGCTGTTTTCAAGCACGTGGCCCAGGCGCAGATCACCGAGAGGAGTGGGTGTGGAAAGGAGGGTGTGAGCATTGCAAAAAATTGAAAGGAAATACAAAAGAACAAATTTTTCACAGCTTTCAATTTTCTCAGATGTGGTTTACAAGCATAAAGGTAGGAGAAAAATGCAGGCTCTGAAAAAGTTGTTATTTATTAATTTGTCGCATCGCATCTAATTGGGAGGGAGGGGGGTTTACATCATGGGGTGGTTCTGAGGAATACTAAAATATCTATTATGTTATGGTGAATTGAGAAGAAATGAGGTCTTTCAGGGACGAATGAGTGTTTCGAACGTGCGGGGGGGGGGGGGGGGGGGGGCACGATAATACGAAGTCACTCACACACGTATATATATTACTGGTATCTTATGTGCCTTAGTGGCATAGTAAGAATACAAGTATACAAAGCAATGTTTGTGACTCAGGCCCCTTAGCATTAAGAAAAATGACCATTTGGAGGTCAGTATTTAACGAAGTTAGTTAAATGTGGAGCTGAAATGTTCATTTTTTCGATTTTAAAGGCCGTTCAGAGACAAATCAATCCTGAGATCATGCGGTCACATACTAAAAGCTTAGCCATTTGAACTCGAAAGGCCGCCTTTCCGGCCCGGAACATAATACGTCCTAATTCCATTACGTAGGATGGTTGCAAAATGAATGCGCGGGCTAACCGATCAATTTCTTCAACGCGATGACCCATTCCAACCACCCACCCACCCTCCCACCCACCCACCCACCCACCTTTCCCCACTCCTATCCTCCATTCCCCCCCCCCCCCCTACAATTTCGAAGACATTTTCCAGTCAAGTTGCAGGTATCACGTGACAGAAAACACATATTACAGATAGGCGTCCTTCTAAGTGAAAAACGCCAACGGTGATGGAATTGCCTGCAGACCCGTTGCAGCATCTTAGTGAGGTGTTTTGAATTCCCAGCCTTTTACTTCGTTATCTAAATTTGGTCACGAGTTGTACCTCTGAAATGTTTTATTATCAGTTCTGGTACAAAGTACGAATGCGGAAGCGAACTTCCAGGAATCGTTCATGCCAGCGCAATCAACGACGTGCGTTGAACGTATATATTTTTGTGTTCCATGAACCACAACCTTCATTTTGATATAATTACATTGTTAATGTAGTTATACGTTTTGGGTCCAAATACTCATTTCCCATTGGTCAGCTGGGTGAAAACGTCATGACCAAATGTAATTCATTTTCCAATGAATACATTTGGTCGAACTTTGACCCGTATTTACGGTAGAACGCAGTTGACAGAATGTAATTCGGGCGTTGTTTGGGCGGGTTTTTAACTTTAACGCCTCTCGCAGTGATCAAATCCGCTGCTGTTTCTTTGGTGACATTTCCAAACTATGGCATAAAGTCCTTTACTAAAATACTCGTTTCCATTTCTAAAGTTATGAAAATTAAAAATCAAGAGTTGTGAGCTTTGTATTTTGTGTGAGGGTGGTTTTTCGCCTCATTCGTTCGTACATGTTTTATTTCGTCTTTCTGCTTTGTTGTTCGGTAAAAAGTAGTTTAAACAGTTATGGAATGTAATTATATTAATTGAATGCAATTTTTTATAATCTTTATTGGAGTACGAACGTGTGGGAATGGGTACAAATTGTATGAATCCCTTCGGGATTCATACATAATTTGTACCCATTCCCACACGTTCATACTCCAATAAAGATTATAAAAACTGCATTCAATTCTTAAATTAATTTGTGCCTATTTAATTGAAATTTGTGGAATTTCAGACTTGCAGATTTCAAAGTGAATTGATTATCCATATTTATATAGCAACGCAACGACAAGATCACATCATGTCGAATGTTGTGCTAGTGTAAAGGGGTTGGGGTAGCGTATAAAAGAGTGGTGGGCGAAAGAGGTTGCTAGAACCAATGTACGCAATTATTTACTAGCCACCCCAGCTGAAGCCTGATCGAAAACCGTTTCGCGAAACGGCATGGTTTGTATTTTATGGGGGGGAGCGCGGTGGCTCAGTAGGTAGAGGTGCAGGCTGCAAGCCGAGAGGTCCTCGGTTCGAATCCCACCTGCGTCAACCGCGTTGTGTCCTTGGGCAAGACACTTCATCTCCATTGCCCGCGTGGGGGCACGATTACGCCGTGTACTAAGGCGTACTGCACGTCGATGGTACGCATGTCTTCAACCAATCTAACCCTGCCTGTGCTGCAGTGCGGAGTTACGATGTTGGGGAGCTGGCAGCTGCTCGTCGTTGCTCGGTGGTTCTCTCCCGGTACTCCGGCTTCCTCCATCCGTAAAACTGTCACGGTCATGGTTAGCCATTGTGCATAAATATGTGACCTTAAACATCAATAAATAAATAAATAAATAAATTGTATTTTATGGGCGTCATGAACCATTTTGTCAGTTTCTTTTTTAAGGTGCTACACAAGTAAGAGAAATTTGTTTACTTTGAAATTTCCACCTCTGATATTTCTTAAATTCAAATTAAATATACACAAATTATACACCAAAATGAATGTTGTGATGTATAGAACACGAAAAACATATGCAATCAACTTACAGAGTTGACAGCAGGCACCACTGGTTCCTGGAAGTCTGCTACCGTATTCGTACCCGAGCTGATAATATAATAGTATTTCACGAGAACAACTCGTGGCCAAGTGAGCTTCAGATATCCAGAAAGCCGTGGTATTGAGTGATTTGCGCATGCCCATCGAACATGGAATCCATCTTCAATAAAAATGCAGACAGTGTTGTCCTTTTCCCAAATGCAGTCCTTTCGCTGCATCCTAAAGTGTTTTGAATGCCTAGCTTTGTTATTGGATATCTGAAGCACGTTTGGCCACAAACTGTTCTCCGGAAATATTTCATTATCAGTTCTGGTACGAATAGGGTAGCAGACTTCCAGGAACCAGTGGTGCCTGCTGTCAACTCTAGGAGTGGATCACATGTGTTTGTACGAAAGTATTTAATTGAAGGCCGAATCATTAACTTTCTTTGTTACACAGTTATATTCAGTGTCAAATTGATCTATACCGATCTAATCGCTTAAGCCTTATAATATGAAATCGGTACCACAGAAATCGCATGTCAACATAATATCCACAACATCAATATTCCCTCGTGGCTAGAGCCGTTAGATTACCGAAATGAAGCCTGAACGCTTATGAAAATTGGAATTACAGAGAAATTAAATCACTTACCGAAATAATCGTGGTTTTGTTCACGTCTTTCATTGACTGCCTATCAAACTGGATTCAGTCAGCAATTAAGCTATTATTGTAAAATCACCGAGTTCTGATAAGAGTCCACCTTCCCGGAAGGTGGGCTGTTATCAGAACCGGGCGATGTCATTCCCAGAAACGTACCACAGGCGCACGATAGTTTCAAAGCAAATTATGCAAAGTAAAACAAAAAATAGAATGAACAATCACGCACCCTAAACCAAATCGGTTGGTCGATACAAATTTTGTTAATGTGGGACTGTTGTTAATATAGATGCTTGTTCAGATCTTTGTTGCCATAGTTCACTTTATTTGTGCATTTAAATGGCAGTTATCATGGGGTGGGTGGGGGTCAAAATAATATTTTTCCGTCCTTCAGACACCCACCACACCACAACCTGCAATTTTTATTATTTTTTTCCAGGCCATTTTTGGGGACCCCCTAAAATCGGAGAAAAAAAGCATAAAATGCAGACCTATTCCTGTCTAACCGAGAACTGTTCCATTTCTTAATATTTGAGACTATTCCAGCATTTTAATAATCCTGTGGATAGTTATAATGTGCTATAAATGGAAATAGTAACAAAATAACATCAAATAAGTCTGAATAAGACACTGAATAAGTCAGAATAAGTACTTAATATGTCTGAAGTAACTATTTATTTATATTTATTTATTGGTGTTTAAGGTCACGTACTTATGCACAATGGCTAATCAGGACCGTAACGGTTTTACGGGTTGAGAAAGCCGGAGTACCCGGACGAGCAGCTGCCAGCTCCCCAACATCGTAACTCCTCACTGCAGCACAGGCAGGGTTAGATTGGTTGAAGACACGCGCACCATCGACGTGAAGTACGCCTTAATACACGATGTCATCGTGCCCCCATGTGGACAATCGGGGGTAAGTGCCTTCCCCAGGGACACAGCGGTCTGAAGTAACACATTCCCTGACACTCCAGTCTGTACAAGATTATTTAGCAATTCTACTAAATAGGAAACACTCTTTTTTCCTCATTGTGGAGCTAATAGGGATCGCAAATCGTCGCCTGAGTGCTAGAATGTCCTATGTCCCGTATGGGACATAGGACATTCTAGAACTCAGGCGGCGAAATATCTTCCCTATTTCTGTGGTACGCACATGTGACATGAAGGAAGTCACACGCACAGTCTGAGTGTCTGCATATCTTGTTGAGGTGATGAAAGTTATTGATTGATACAACAGAGCAGTCACCTTTGTTCAGTTGGCCTAATGGCCTCTTTAACTAATAAACACTGTTCAATCTATGTCAACTAAGCCTAGGGGTAGTTGTCTTTGTTTTATTGTTTTACACCGGTGACATTAGGTGGTTTTTGAGTTTTGTTTATATAGACTTTCTGAAATTAGTTTGGACTATTTTCTCCTTCAATTAACATGCAATGGTCAGATTTTTTTTATTAGGATTTAACAACACATTAACAGCCAGGGTCATATGTCGGTGACAGTTTTACGAGTGGAGGAAACCAGAGTAACCGGAGAGAACCACCGAGCAACGACGAGCAGCTGTCAGCTTTCCAACATCGTAACTCTGAACTTTGCACCGCAGCACAGACATGGTTAGATTGGCTGACGACATGCGCACCTTCGACGTTCAGTACGCCTTAGTACACAGCGTCATCGCGCCCCACGTAAGCAATCGGGGGAATGGTCCAATACATTAGGAAGCATAGATGCAAGCCAACGTCTATACGTCCAAGAACATTATTGCACACTAAATTAGGTGGGGCGCGGTGGCTCAGTTGGTAGAGGTGCAGGCTGCAAGCCCGAGAGGTCCTCGGTTCGAACCCCACCTGCGGCAACCGCGTTGTGTCCTTGGGCAAGACACTTCACTCCCATTGCCCACGTGGGGGTACGGTGACGTTGTGAACTAAGGCGTACCGCACGTCGATGGTGCACCTGTCCTCAACCAATGCTAACCCTGCTTGTGTGGAGCTGATATGTTGGGGAGTTGACAGTTGCTCGCCGTTGCTCGGTGGTTCTCTCCACCCGTAAATCTGTCACGGTCATGGTTAGCCATTGCGCAGAAATATGTGACTTTAAACACCAATAAATAAATAAATAAATAAATAAATACACTAAATCAGACTGATTAAATCACAATTTCAAGTAGTTTTAAGTTGATATTTGAAAATACTTGCCATGTATTTTAATTTGTCTGATGCGAATTTAAAAACGACTTCCCCATAACCATGTGGACAGCATTAGTGACGGTTACCAACATAGAATTTATATGGATTTGGACTTACCTGCACCCCTAATATGATAGTTTATATGTTTTTAAATGTCCTGGTTGGTCATATTATTTATTTATTTATTTATTGGTGTTTAAGGTCACATATTTCTGCACAATTGCTAATCATGACCGTGACAGTTTTACGGGTGGAGGAAGCCGGAGTACCCGGAGAGAATCACCGAGCAACGGCGAGCAACTCTCAGCTCCCCAACATACTAACTCCACACAAGCAGTGTTAGCATTGGTTGAAGACAGGTGCACCATCGACATGCAGTACGCCTTAGTACACAGCGTCACCGTACCCCCACGTGGGCAATGGGGGTGAAGTGTCTTGCCCAAGGACACAACGTGATTGCCGCAGGTGGGATTCGATCCGAGGACCTCTCGGCTTGCAGCCTACACCTCTTCCTACTGAGCCACCACGCCCCTGGTTGGTTATATAATTGATAATAAAGGGTTAACCCTTTACCTAACATGAAAAGCAGACGACACATGCAAAAATAATTCTTGAATAACTAATTTTTTTCATTTTTTGTCTCAAAAACATAGGTTATGACCCCTCGTTGGAACGAGCTCGTTCCAACGAGTGGTCATAACCTATGTTTTTGAGACAAAAAATGAAAAAAATAATGAAAATTAATTGGCGATTTTTTAGAATAGCGCTGGCCGGTTTTGGTCGTTACGTTAGGTAAAGGGTTAAACAAGCACAGAACTTAGTGATTTTATGTGAAGGAAATAAATTGCACTTTTGGTCATTTACACGTTTTTTCCGGCCCCGAACCACCCACCGACCTCCTTTACTGTGTCTGGGAATTTTCGGTGGACCCCCCCCCCCCCCCCTCCCCCCTGGTTGTCATAACTAAACACCATAAATGACCCACATGATACCAAATAAATAAATTAGGATGGTGGTTTCCTTAGTATATCATTGAAAAAATCCTTTTTGTGAATTTGCCAAGAATATTAAACCATTTTCAACAGAATTATGGGGTACAATTACTACAAAATGTTTTCATTGCGCAGTTTTCATTTTCATTCTTGAAGTCACTTGTGCCTCCATACCTGTTACACTGAACTGAATGAAGTTGACTGCTGTTGAACTTTCTCTATCAAAACAGACAAAAACAAAATGGAAGCATTTGGGAATTGTAGCTACCATGCATTGGAATTACAGTTAAAACTAGAAGTCCTGTCATGAAATGCGCATAAATAGCACGTCGATCTGCGCGTTAATGTACGCGTTGTGACCATAGTATGGCTATCAAATTCTGTACATATGGCCTGTGCACAAGCAATGTTTCAGCCAATGGACCTCCGGGTAACCCGGAGGACCATTGGAAGAAACATAGCCTGTGTTTGCTATGAGTAAACAGGAGAACCTGCCGTGCTTTTGATGCCATTCGATATGGCAATTCCTGCGCGCAATTGAGCCAAGATAAGCGCACAGTTCGTGATAGGACTTCCAGTTTTAATTGTAGTCTTACTTCTTATTCTTCTCATGGATGGCAAAAAAATCATTTCTCCGAGTCTGTACTAGAAGAATTGCAAAATACAACCAAACAGTTATTTTAAGGTAGTTGATTGTGAACACTTTGGTCTCTTACTTATGCCATAGCAGACTTTTAGTATGGCAGAAAGTAGTGAAAGGGGCTCTATTTTTCGATTTCAGCCAAACCGAGTTTAACAGGGCGTCGTGCACATCAAAATGTTCATCTAGTTACGAGCTATCCCATTCCAGTGTAACAGTTTTGGGATCGGTGGTACGATTTCGTATTTTCATGGTGAAATCAGTCTTTTTTCTAAATAAAATAAGAGAAATCTGGAATCTCTTAATTATAAGAAATTATATGTCCTGCGATGGGAATTATTAGTATACCTCTCCAAGATCCATTTCCAGATTGTAATAGTTCGCGTTTCGGTGTTTGCATGGCTGCCGATTCTGGAAAACTTCTTTTTCGCGTTTTTTTTTTTTTTTTTTTGGGGGGGGGGGGGGGGTGGGGGGGCAAAATCTTTTTTTTAGTGAAAAATCAGTGAAAGTTGGAATTTTTACTTTATTAACAGAATATGTCAAATTTAACATCTAAATTGATTCACATTGGTTTGATAATAAATATATATACCTCTATCCACGCTTGTCATCAGAGAAAAATCACTTATGGGCAAAATATGGCTTTCTAGTTGGAAAATATGTCAACATTTTGGGGTCAAATTGACTGGCCTTTTTCTAAACAAAATTAGAGAAATCTGGAATCGGTGAAATAGTCCATGATGACATGTCCTTTGGTAAGAATAATTTGTATATTCCACGCAGTTCGTTTTTCAGAAGGAAAAATGCTGCCTCTCGATGACAGCACGGCTGCCGATTCTAAAATATCTTTTTTTGAGTTTGGGGGGGTAAATCATGTTTTTCAGTGGAAAATCGGTGAAAATTTGAATTCTCACCCCATTAATAGACCATGTCACATTTATCACCCAAATATATGCAGATCTAGGATGTTGGTGGGCTAAGAAAGAAATAATTACAAAAATTAAAAAAAACAAAATAAAAAATCACCTGCCTACATGCTATTTTACACACAAAAATGGTCAAAGAAACAGGAGATCTACTGTGTGGGTCCTTGAGTAGGTTACTTAAATTTGTTTTTGTTTGCATATAAGGTATCTGGGCACGCGCTTGAGTACCTGTGCAATTATTTATTATTTATTTATAAGGTCACATACTTCTGCACAATGGCTAATCGTGACCGTGACAGTTTTACGGGTGGAGGAAGCCGGAGTACCCGAGGAGAACCACAAAGCATCGACCAGCAACTGTCAGCTCCTCAACATTCTAACTCTGTTCAATCAAGCTCCGCTCAAGCAGGGTTACAGCGGTTGAAGACATGTGCACCACCGACGTGCAGTACGCTTTAGTAAACGGCGTCATCGTGCCCCCCCCCCCCCCTTCCCTCATGTAGGCAACCGGGATAAAGTGCCTTGCCCAAGGACACAACGTGGGTCGTCCCGGACGAAAAGCGAACTCGGGACCTCCAGCACAGAAGTCCAACAGTCTCCCCACTGAGCGACCGCGCTCACCTATGTAATTCTCACCTGTTATTCGTTGTCGTTTTTCCTCCGGTGTGGCGTCCACATCTTGGAGTGTTATATCACGAATGAATTCCTGAAACTCGTTCAATTTCTTCTGAAACGTTCCCAGTGTATACGGTCTGTGAATGCTCGCCATGTTGGAAGGACCACCATTCTCCACAGCTGACATATTTTACATTCAAGGCAAGAAAAAAAGCAAACTGGAAAGTTAGGGGAATCCGTGAGAAATAATTATGAATTACATTCCATTTCACATGTTTGTTTTATTGGATAAATTATATAAATGTTTCTCGCAATACTCGAATCCCGTAAGATCCAAAGGGGTAAATCCAGAATAGAACTAGTTTTACAGAAAGTCACGTTTACAACAAAATGTGACAGTTCCACTTCACAAATGACACACAGGTAAGAGGTTGAACACTCTGATAGCGTTCTGTTATAAACATGGAAGCTCTCAATCTACTTTGGACAGTCAAATGTGAAACGTCAACCGAAGCAGTCTTTTTTCCGCTTGAAACGATGTAAATATTATCCACGAGGAAATCCGAGTACTTGATCATCTAACTTCAATGCACGTGGAATCGAGATGGAACTTGTTACTTCATTGTTAAACTGCCTTGTTATAATAACACATAAGTCAATATCTGAACATTATAATAGGCTGTATACTTATTGTACTCTATCACACATTGTTGCGACCAACAAAACATCAACGCATGCGCTTAATAGAGCTTTGTCAAGCGGTTAATCGGGCACCATTATCCACGTCTTAGCAACTACTTGATGGTCACTGGTAGATTTGATATGAATGCATATTTGTTTTTTCAACATATTTACCTAATCAGTGATACAGTTGTTTTCAAATGTAAATTTTCGGCGGCACAGACAATAAATCAACAGCGATGGCGTTTGTCTGTCAACATTCAACGCGTCTGTGTGCGTGCGTGTGAGTGTGCGTTAGTTTAACCCCTCTAACGAGGTAAATTATAGAAGTACACAGTCACGTACAGAGGTACATAAAAATACCGAGGTAAATTTCCCGTTACCTCGGTAAGGTAACCTCACTGAGTTACTTCCCTTTCAGTGCTGGATCCTATACACATAATTTGAGAAGTACCTCGCTTCTTCAATACGGAATATGTGAGTGTGCATCTGTGTGGAACTCACTCCGCCGTAAGCAGAAATCCGACATGACTAATTTTTGCAGCTGATGCATGCGTATGTATGCTAGTTGAATATTAATTATCTTCAACGAATGTCCGTACGCTTCACGAAATGAATAAAGAAAGGGACACTACCTGAGAAAGACATTACCATATAAGGAACACTACCGTGGAACGACATTACCATATAAGGGAATAAGGAACACTATATATATACCTCGGAAAGACACTGCCATATAAGGCTGTGCCTCGGTATGTATGTGGAATGTCTAACACCTATCCCTTCGTGCTAGACAAAAACGTGGACGGTCCCTGGATAGTCAATGTTATGACAGGATAAAATACGAAATATCTCCTTTCTGGGAGCCTTAGAAAATGATGACGTCGCTCAGCTGGAATGAAGTAGATACTTCACAATGTTTGGAAAACACGCATGTGTGTGTGTCAGTGTGTCTGTTTGTGTGTGTTGGGGGGGGGGGGGCTTGTGTGTGTTTATTGGAGTTTAAAGTCGCTTTACATATGGCTATGGGGCGCGGTGGTTCAGTAAGTAGAGATGCAGGTAGCAGGCCGAGAGGTCCTTGGTTAGAATCCCACCTGCAGCAACCACGTTGTGTCCTTGGGCAAGACACTTCACCCCCACTGCCCACGTGGGGGCACGGTGACGTTGTGTACTTAGGCGTACTGCACGTCGATGGTGAACCTGTCTTCAACCAATGCTAACCCTGCTTGTGTGGAGTTAGTATGTTGGGGAGCTGCCAGTTGCTCGCCGTTTCTCTGTGGTTCTCTCCGGGTACTCCGGCTTCCTCCACCCGAAAAATTGTCGTCGGCATGATTAGCCATTGTGCAGAAATATGTAAGCGTAAAAACGAAATCAAATAAACAAATACATTTGGCTATATACCGACCGCAGCTTTAATATTAATCCTTTTACGGCCACGCCTACTTTAACCCTTTACCTAACATGAAAAGCAGACGACACTTGCAAAAAAAAATCTTGAATAACTAATTTTTTTCATTTTTCTCCAAAACATAGGTTATGACCCCTCGTTGGAACGAGCTCGTTCCAACGAGGGGTCATAACCTATGTTTTGGAGACAAAAAATGAAAATATTTTGAAAATTAATTGGATATATTTGAGAATAGCGCTGGCCGGTTTTGGCCGTTACGTTGGGTAAAGGGTTAACCATATACGGAGGACCTTCATGTACACCTGTATGCGAGGAAGTTTAATAAAATGTATGACATACTGGAAACTCTATCATCTGATTAATTGTTGGAAAGGGCTGAGCCCTTTCCAACAAGTAATCAAATTGTAGGTTTGATCTACGCATACCAGAACGTTCAGGTAATCATCATAAAAACGGTGACAAAAGTTGCTTTCGGCGGCCTGAATATTAAGATCAAGGTCAGGATTTATAATCATTGTCACCTTCGATTCTGAGGTGTGAGTAGCTGACTGATTCAGACGCATCTGCACACTGAAATCAAAATAATAAAAAAACACACTGCTCAGTCGGAAGGCTGCCGAAACTACCACATGGGCAATCAGCGTGAGCAAAGGCAAAAATTTATTTAGCAGTGGATTTTGAGAGAGCAATTAACTGAACCATCGTCCTCGGATAGGTGTAGTATCTTTAGTGGAAGAACCCCTCCGCACTAGGCACCACACGGGTGAAGGACATACTGGGTGTGCTTTTTGGAGGGCGATCAAACAAGAGATTGAACAGGAAAAGAGCATCCGCTAAACGACGTGATGATAGTGATGTCAGTTTTTGGAAAAGAAAAGAAAAGAGAAAGGAGACGAAAAAAGAATTGCCCGCAACACGCCACGCACTCCGACACTCCCAAATCTAGCTCGGCCCCTTCCTCGCAATTGGTTGAGTCTGAAGAGTATGGGATAACAGAGGACATATCAATTTTCAGAACGGGCTATTCCTCGTGGGAGAAGAAGTTGGAGGAATGCGATACGTCACTGAGAGCGTGGAGGGATAGGATGGTATATTCTCTACCTCACAACCCATAATTCTCCGGACCAGAACCTCGACAAGGTTGACCCACTCGGAGTCTGTAAAGGACACTCTGGAACAATGGCAGGCAAAATGGGATAAACCACAAGCAGAACTGATTGTAAAATTGGCTATACATTCAGACAGATCACAGGAACCATGCGCGAGGACAATGCCTTACCAACCAGAAACGCCGTCCAGCTCCCTCACAGCCCTGGCGACTCTCATCAGATCACAGTAGTAGGAGATGTACCCAATCCGTCCCAGTTTGGCCGGACCCCGTCCCGAATCCTGGACGAGACGTAATACTCACTGTCAGGATCGACTTGAATTGGTAGCGTGTATATTTTGTAATATTAGTTATCCTTGTGGTTTCCAGGGTGTATGGGAATTTACACCGGTTTGGGAACTCATACACCCTGAGGATAAGCACCCTGGAAAACACAAGGATAACGGATTTATTTCCAAGAATTTTGGTGTACTTAAAACTTGAACCCACATTGTGGGCAAAAACTGACAGAAAATTTGTACTTTGCAAGTTTCTTAAATAAAACCATACAAATATAGATATCATTGGAACTGGCTCAATGAGCCAGTTCCAATGACATCTATATCTGTAATATTTTATTGCACATAAATATTAAATTTCCAGTATTTTTATTTTTGTTCTAACATATTTTTTTAGCCACATAGCCTGCTATTATATCTTCTTGTTTTTACACTGTGGTTAACCACGGTGTAAAAAAAACCCACTGTGGATTGCAAGTTACACCGTACCTGTCAGCCAATGAAAATGCAGGATTTTGTTTCATTTGGAAATAAAATAAATTATTCTTTGATCTGTGGTTAGCAGAAGCCAGCTTTTAGTCTCTTAATTAATCGGACATCAACATTATCCACGAAAACAGGTGAACATGTAAGTATTTTTATCCCACAGATTGGCAGACGAGCAAAGATGATCGACCTCGCTGAGAACGCACAGTAACACAGCATGGAACTGTCTCGCTGCCTGCGAACTCAATAGAGTCAAAGATCCCCATAAATCAATGCAGCGGGCTTCAAGGAGATACCGCTCAGATTCCTCCGGGGGAATACCTTGATAATATAACGAGACTAGCAAGATTTGAAAAAGCTAGTGTTGATCGCAAGGTTCAAGCTCCAGCCCGGTGGCTGTTTCTGGATATGGATGTGTTAATGAGTTCTGGGACTAGCGGGTCCAAAATATAGTTTAGAACAGACGACAAGCTATTAGGCTATGTGGCGCGGGAGGGCTTTGAGTGCCATAAGCGAAGTTCAACGTATAACGTGAAGTTTAGTTAGTTGAAGGGAGCTATCGAGAGCTCGAATATTTTACTTAATTGAAGGGAGCTGACTTAACTAGAGCTATCAAGAGCTCGAACATTTGACTTAAGCTAGGAGTCCGGAGTGCGCTCAGCTGAAGCCAGGCAAACTGCATGCATGAACATTATTGGTTTAAACGGTAGACGCATAGTGGTTTAGGCGGTACAAAACTGTAAAGTGGAGTGACAAAACGTTATCACACGTGTAAAGTGAGATAGATCGAGTTGGTTAGTGAAGTTGGCGGACAAACTGAGCGTACTCAAAGGTGGAAGCTACTATAAATAGGCTTTACATTATGTGTACAATTGCATGGGAAGGGAGCAGACCACCAGGAGCTGAGGAATAATAAGAGACAACCAGGTGACAGCAAAATTCTTCTCTGATTTGTTTTGTGTTTTATTTTCATGAAATGATATTCAGATGATACCTGTGGGTTATATTTTTAAATATCACGTCACTGACACCTTAAGATGACGAATCTGCCCCAATAGAACCACAACACTGCGAGGTGGAGAGACGTATGTCCACTCACTCTCCGAGTGATATTCTGAAAGCGTTTTCGATTGAAAAGAAGTAAATCCAATTACCCAAATAGTCCCGATAGTCCTTCCAAATAACCAAAAAACACACCAATCACCGAAACGGATTTGGCGAAGCCATCATCTAGTACTTATAACAGTAGCAAGTTGTGCTATAAGGCGCGTTCCTTTGTGTAAATAATTTGCCGGTTCAGATTTCCCCAAATCCTCGAGTACGTCGTAGAGTTATCCAAATTGACCAGACAACTGTTTATTTGGTTCGGATTTCCCAATAAATTCTAGTTTTCTACTTGCTTATCTCAGATAGGATTTCCCCAGAATCCCCTTTTCCTATAATAGGCGTGTTCTTTTGCACAAGAGACAGCCTAATTACCCAAAATCTCTCAGTTAAAATTACCCAAAATAGGCCCGACAATTATTTATTTGGCTTGGATTCCTTCAGAATTCTCGGTTTCTACCTGTTTATTTCAAGTAGGGTTCTCCCAGAATCCTACTTATAATAGTAGCATGTAGTGCTACAGCACCGAGAGGGCTCCCATATGGTGCGTTCGATTTTTCAGCACTTTACTCCAGTAGCGCAGAATACCCTTTAAGTGTGAACAGTTTTAGCTTATTGTTGCTATTTTTAGCTTTCCTGATCCGTTCCGACCAGTTCTATATATGGTATACCTCATTTCGTTGTTCTGAGGTATTCTCCTATTGCGGACGAACCTTTAACGTGGAGCTGTTTTACATTGCAAACATAGTCTGTCTCTACCACTTATTGTAGACGCTATTCTGATTAACCTAGCAGTCTACCTAGGCATCTGGTGCCGCCCTTTACCTTCAAACGACCAGACCGCTTCATTTCCCACAATCTGTATCTGCTTATACAGAATTATCCCCCTTATGTATTGCGAAGTTCAATATGATTCTTAAACCAGAAAGACAATCAAACAAGAACAGATATTGCTTGAATGGCTCGCAACCTATCTTGCAAATAAGCTCTCGGGTAGTGATTGAAACAGGCATTGCTCGATCGACTCGAATCTTATGGAGCAAATAATCTATCGAGTAATTACTCGAACGACTGAATCCCTTTACGACTCTTATCCTCATTTCGGTAAAAGGGGGTTTCATAAGACCCCACAAAGAAGATCGTGTGTGTATCAGGCTATTATTTGTAAAATTGCATGCGGACGGGCGTTTTTTTATTTTTTATTTTTGTAATTATTTCTTTGCCATCAAAAGTTCATGTTCTTGGTTTATGTTTTAGGCCTCATAATCTATGGAATAGCATGGGTGGTAGTGTATTTCATCCCTTGAGAGCAAGAAGGCTTTGCAATGCTAAAGCATTGCAAAGCCTTCTTGCATACAAGGGACAAATTTATCAATTTTTTTTTTAACTCGGGTAAAATATCAGACATAAACCATTTAATTATTATTTTTTTAATGGTTACATTGGTTATAAAAAGAGAACCCGCGGCCGCATCAAGACCATGTGATATGGCCTGAGAAACAGATTTTTAATTTTTTAGGCCTTAGCAGACGTTTGTTTCAAAAAGGGATTCTTTTAGTGGGAATTCCTTTTGGAAACACGTCTGCAGTTATCGAATCCCTGTGCACCGAGATGAAGATAAAAGGGTCATGAGTAAATGCCTGGGTGTTTTTTGGTGAGTTGGTGGGATTGTCGAGTCTATTTGGGAAATTAGATTTACTCCAGTTCAATCGAAAACACTCCCACAATATACCCCTTCCTATTGTAGGCATTTAGGCCACATAGCAACCATGTACTACCATAGAAACCAAGATGGTGGCCTCCAGTATACAAAATGGACGATGAAAGTACATGTCACCCTAACAACACGTATTGCGCATGCGCACTAAGACCACGTATCACTATGGGGGTAACGTCACTACATGGCCGCTTTCACGGGCTAGCCTGACAACCATACATGACGTAACTAGGTCACGTGCCAATGACTTAACTTCCGGGGTCGCCATCTTCTTGGCACATCGTTTTTTATGGAATTTCACAATTTCTTCTCTGGTGTGTAGATTGCAAAATATTCTTAATCAGTCTTTCTGCAGATTGGACATCTTCTCAGTGGTTTGCACCAGTCCTTGCACAAGCATAAATGATTGCATGGTCGCGGAGAGAAACTGGTTTTAACTAATAAGCAGACACATTTCACCTGGGAATCTTTCTTTTATTTTTTTAATTTCGTTGTTGGCGTCGTCATGCATTTCATCTTCGTGAACATTGTGGATATAAAAACAATCTGGAGCGCATTTTCTGTGTTCTTGTATGGCATCATCTTCGTTCTCTCGGAAACGCACTATAATACCATGGGAAAAATATTCAGTTCTGTCTTCGGTTGTGTAAAATAGTCCCGGTGTGACTACTATTCCTAGAAATGTTAGACCTAGGGCTATAATTCCGCGGAATAATAGTCCAGAGGGACTAACGTTCCTACGGACTATCATTCCTGTCACACCGGTCTTGTTAGTTATTTTGAAAAATCAGTATATTCACTTGGTAACATGAAGTCGAAAGTCTTGAGACGAGTTTCTTCAAATGCGGCGGTCTCTGCACTAGTCCGGTTTTCCTTTGTGCAATTATTCACAGAGGCCCATTCTCTCCACGTACAAGCTGCTCCAGAAAAGGTGGCGAAAACAACGTTTCGACTGAAACGCTCTCTGCCTTTTCTCGGGGATTTCTCGAATCGCTTTTGTTCAGTGCCATCTGCATCAAACATGGAAAAGAGTTGGGAGTCCTTTAGAAATAGACGCGAGAAGCATACATCAGTATATTTTTGAAAAAGGATCATAATTTGGTTCCAAACTATATTGCAAACAATAGACCTCCATCCATACTAAATAATCTCGTAATACAAGTGACCTTCGTACACCCTATTGTCACACAAAAACATATCAGACGTCATTTAATTCGCCAGTGACTAAGTTATGGAATGATCTTCCGGTAAATATAAGAGAGGGCTCTCGACGAACTAATTTTAAACAGTACTTAAACGGGGCAAGTAGACGATCACCCCCTTTTCGGGGGCCAAATCAGGAACTTACCACTGTCGAATTCGAGTAACCTTTATTCATAAAAGGCAGACAGGGAAGTTTTAGATAATTATAGGGGATGTCCGTTAGTAGCAATATTAGTAAATTATTGTGCAAGATTCTCTATGGAAGGCTTGCGGGAGTTGAGAGGGGATTCCTGGGGGAAATACAAAATGGGTTCCGAAAATGAAGACGGGTCACTGACCACTTATTTACTCTTTCGCAGCTGGGAGAATCAACAAAACGTCGCCTGTGTGCTAGAATGTCCTGTGATCCGTAAGGGACATAGGACAATCTCGCACTCAGGCGACGCAAGTCAACACGAAAACGATGCTTACAGTTAAAACTAGAAGTTCTGGCATGAAATGCGCACACATAGCACGGTGATCTGCGCGTTAATCTACGCGTTATGGCCATAGTAAGGCTATCAAATGACCTGACCACAAGCAATGTTTCAGCCAATGGACCTCCGGGTAACCCGGAGGTCCATTGGCAGAAACATTGCCTGTGTTTGCTATGACTAACCAGGAAAACCTGCCGAGCTTTGGATGCCATTCGATATGGCAGTTGCGCGCAATTCCTACGCAACATTAAACCTAGATAAGAGCACAATTCGTGACAGGACTTCTAGTTTTAACTGCATGGCACTCCTAGATCTGAAATAAGCATAGGGCAGAGTGCGGAGGGAGGGAATGTGGCAGAAAGTCGAGGGTTTGGATTCGAAAGTCGAAGTTTTATCGGAATCATGAAAGCACTGTACAAAGATGTGCAGGGAATCTCCACAACATTAATATTCCCAATGGAGATAGACCTAAAGCAGGGGTACATCTTGTCACCGATTCTGTTTGCATTGTACATAAAAGATTTAGGAGAGGAGTGGATTGCAAGCGCAGAGGAAGCCAATGTTGGAAAGACAAAAATCCCAGGGCTATTCTTTGCCGATGGCATTGTTTTATTAGCCGAGAGAGAAGAGGTACTACAATAACCGTTAACCATGATTGGAAAGTACGGGGACAAATGACGACTTGAACTGAACGAAAACAAAAGCAAGGTAATACCCGTGGGTCGTATGCTGGATGCGTCACGAAGGAGAAGGTTGGGTAAACTCTCTATTGGTGAAGAGGAAGGCAAGGGTATAACAGTGATGGAACCGGGAGAATAAGAATACTTGGGGTGGATTTGTGTGTTACAGGTAGAGACATATACAGAAACCACACAAATAAACTTAAGACAAAGAGGAAAGGGATAATCAACCCACTAAAACTACTTGGAAGTAATAGCTTTAACAGAGTGTTCGCTGGAAAAACCATTTGGGAGAGGGTGTGATTACCAAGTATACCAAATGAAACGGACGTAATCCCGCTCAATCAAACAGAAGTGAGGAACTTGGAGATTCTACAAAATGATACGGGTCGGTGGAGAACGTAATAATAATAACACTTTGACCGGCCGCTGATTTGTCGCGGTTCTGGGGTGAGAAGGCCTTGGTTACCCCTGTACTCCCAACTGCCTCCCTATTCCCAAGCTTCTTCTCTCCTCCCAACACTCGGAGACGAACTGCGTGATGACACCCATGGCTCCATTCTTCCCAATCTCTCCGATTAGCATATTAACCCTCTCCTTTGAGTTTCCCTCTAACCACATGTCCTTCATTCTCCCACCCCACTTCCCCATTATACTCCCAGTGAATCGTAATCTTTTAGACTGGTATTTTGGGCATATCTAGAAGAAAGTGTTCCAGGGTCTCCACCACGCCCAAATTACACATTTGGCACTCCTTTTCACTGTTTTTCCCAATTTTTCCCCTCAGCTCCAGGGACCGCGACCTCAGCTTGAACAATAGTGACCCCCCAAAGGTGCCATCAAGGTACTCTTCAAAGCCAGGCTTTTCTTTATCGCGCAGGTCACCCAAAGACCTCTTTGATTTGAACCCCTCTCGCCAATTAAGGTTACCATCCTCCATGACTCTTTCTCTGACGATTTTTTTCACCCTGGTTTGCCCCAACGTCTAACGTGACCAAGTAACTCAGACGCTCTGGAAGCGAACAGAGGAGAACTCGGGTGGGTGCCGGTAAAAGATAAAATAGACATGGGACAAGCATGTTACCTGAATCATTTGGTAAGCCTCCCAAACAGCAGATGGTGTAAAATGACGTTTAACCCTTTACACAACGCAGACGATATCAAAATTTATTATTTTAATATTTGTTTTTTTTTTTTTTAATTTTTCAAAAAATTTCAACGAAACCATATCATGCGACCCTCATTGGAACGAGATCGACGAGCTCGTTCCAATGAGGGGTCACATGATATGGTTTCGTTGAAATTTTTTGAAAAATCTATTTTTTTTTAACCATTCAATTTGTAAATTACGCGGGCGGATGCTGCCGATTCGTTAGGTGAAGGGTTAACTATATATGGAACTCTAGCATCCAGATAGGGTGATTAAGGCAAACGCGGGGGGGGGGGGGGGGGGTTGTTAATGGAGAATTACTCTATATAGACTGAAGATCTGGAAGGGAGACTGAAGCAGGTGAGTAGCCTTATCATGGGAAGGGTGCACGAGGACTGCAATAGAATCTGACGAGCTGGAATTGGAACCAAAAACTCTTTAGACGGGTTGTACAAGAAAGATGACTCACCTTTTGAGAGGTACCTAGATGAATCTTATGGGATGGTCCTTCTTGTTCAATGTGAGTTCGAAGTCACTGGATTCCGGGGGGGGGGGGGGGGGTAATCTGGAAAGGTGAGGAAAGAGTGTGCCGAATGTGTAATTTAGGAGTAACGGAGACCGTGGAACATTTCATGTTAGAATGCCCTAAATATTTGCCTAGTTGAACAAGACTCCTTAGAAAACTGATGAAAAAATGGGACGAAGACATGAAGGATAAGTGGACGGGGAATGTCTTGAGGGAAAGGGTCAATTTTATACTTTAGGAACTCGAGAAAACGCCGATGGGAGGAATTATGAAAGGCTTTTTGACTGAATGCTGGGAGATTAGGAGAGAGAGAGAGTGGGAAAGGAACAGCCCGACGGGGGACTGGTTTAATGTATGCCTCCTCATGAGAGGACCGCGACAAATTATTATTATTATTTTATTTTTATAATAATTATTATTATTATGCAATCACCAGATCAAAAACAGCCTTGAAAACGTGATCACTGAGCCTCGGTGGTGTTGTACTGGAGGTCCTACCTGAGCATGTATGTAGGCATCTCTGTTGGGTTAGTGCATAGTTGTAACATATTGTCTCCCTTCATGCGCTCACTTGCAAACAATCTGTTGTCATTCAGTTTTGTTGCTTCAGTATGACAAAACGTTCGAACTGTTCATCTCAACTTGGAATGTAGTTTCATTGATAAGTTATTGAATCCCTCTTTTATATGGTTGTACTGGCGACGATGAATTAAAATGGTTTCGAGGATATTTGTTTATTTATTTTGATTTTATTCTCGTCATTTCCTTGTCTGGTTTGTAAAGCCGCGTTCTCTTCTTCGTGGAACGATATCAGTGCATGGGTGAACCGGGTGGATCTTAATTACTGCCTGATTGTCAATTTTGCCAACGTTTCGTAGAGCATTGAGTTTGGTCATTTTCCGATAAAACAGTGGGTTTTTTTCAATGTTGTTTTTTTTGTCATGAAATTGAACCGTTTCGTTTCTAAATTCCCTTTTGTAAATTTGATTGTGTATAAATAATTTGTTCTTTTGAAAACGATCTTGCTTGGCCCTTCCACAGAATAACATAATAATAATAATAACACTAACAATTTTTCAGTTATTTAAATTTTGGTATAAAAATTATTTATACTCGGAACATTACGTCATTTGTAAATTTTATCCCTTTTGATGTGATTGTCGACGATTGTTTATTTGCACTGAGCCATTGTTTTGTCAGTCATTGTTCATAAAATTTGTGATTGTGGTCGTTGAACAATGAGTGCAACTCACTGCAAGCTCTACTGTTCAATGACTGTTCACTCTTGTGTAATGTTAGTTATCCTTGTGTTTTCCAGGGTGTATGGGAGTTTACACCGGTTTGGGAACTCATACACCCTGAGGCGAAGCCTCAGGGTGTATGAGTTCCCAAACCGGTGTAAACTCCCATACACCATGGAAAACACAAGGATAACAGATTTATTTCCAAGAATGTTGGTGGACTTAATACTTTAACCCACATTGTGGGCAAAAACTGACAGAAAATTTGTACTTTGTAAGTTTCTTAATAAATAAAACCAGACAAAATTAATATGGATGTCAATGGAACTGGCTCAATGAGCCAGTTTCAATGACATCCATATCTGTAATATTTTATTGCACATAAATATTAAATTTCCAGTAATTTTATTTTTGTTCTAACATAACCGAGCAGAAGGTATGAATTAATAATTAAAAATGGGTACATTTTTAAGCCATATACCGTACCTCTCAGCCAATGAAAATGCTGCATTTTGTTTCATTTCGAAATAAATGTTTTTACACCGTGATAACCTATTCTATTATATATAAAAAGCCCACGACATAAATTTTACCTTTACACACAAACTTTACACACAAACCGTGGTGAACACACCAGCAATGAGATTTCAATAGTTAAAATTTACACCTACAGTGGAACTACATCCAAGTTGACCTTTTGTGACCTCGCCTTGAATGCAAACTTGTCTAAATTTATCACTCGTCGCCCCGTGAAGAGTGAAATTAAACCGGTACTTATTTATTACGTTTTTAAATAAGTTTACTTTATAAAATACCAAAAATTAACAAACATACGTTGTGTCATGTTAATAAATCATCCATAACTCGAAATAGTGTGTTATTATGTTATTAAAATGAAAAAGGCCCCGAAATTTGCGCGTTTTGTTTTCTATTTCGTTTTGGCGATAAAATTGCCAGCATAAGTACCAAAAGGTTCGCGGTTAACCCTTTACCTAACATGAAAAGCAGACGACACTTGCAAAAAAAATTATTGAATAGCTAATTTTGTTCATTTTTTGTCTCAAAAACATAGGTTATGAACCCTCGTTGGAACGAGCTCGACGAGCTCGTTCCAACGAGGGGTCAAAACCTATGTTTTTGAGACAAAAAATGAACAAAATAATGAAAATTAATTGGCGATTATTGAGAATAGCGCTGGCCGGTTTTGGCCGTTACGTTAGGCAAAGGGTTAACACCACTTCACCACTCGTGGTGAACATTTGGTACGCCAAACTACTATGGGTATATTCTATATATCCCAGATGCTTGCTGTCAGCTATCAAATTTGGCCAAATGTGCTTCAGATATCCAAGAGCAAGGCTAGTCATTCAAAACACTTTAGGATAGAGCGATAGTACTGCATTTGGGAAAAGGACAACACTGTGTGCATTTTTTTTTGATTGAAGATGGATTCCAAGTTCGACGGACATTTATTTATCAAAAGGGGGAAAAAGACGTTTTGGATAATTTTCGAGGGATCTCAGTAACAATATTGGAAACGTTTTCTGTAAAGTCCTGTATGGGAGATTAGAGGAGGTGATTGAAAAGAAGGGTGTTTTGGGAGAGATTCAGAATGGCTTCAGGAAGGGAAGGAGATTCACTGACCATCTTTTCACGCTATCCCAAATGATAGAATCCGAGATAGGCCTAAAACAGGGATGTATCCTTTCGCCAATTCTTTTTGCATTGTGCATCAAAGGTTTGGGAGATGAACTCCTGCGTAGCGACGAGGATGTTGCAGTTGGGGACTTGAAGATCCCATGGTTATTTTTTGCAGACGATATGATGCTAGTGTCAGAAAGCGAAGAGGGGCTAGCGAAAATTCTTGGAATTGTTGGGAAATATGGGAGCAAATCGAACTAAGTGAAAGCAGGAGCAACGTTATACCTGTGGGCCGCAAATTGGACCCCACTCGAAGGTGGAGGGTGGGGGAGTTCTGTATTCTGGAAGGTACCAGCATACTTCTTAGTGTAGGGGAGACAGGTGACTACGAGTACCTGAGGGTAAATATAAACATCACAGGAAGAGGCATCTACCGAAACCACAGAAATAAATTGATTCTGAAGGGGAAGCGAATCCTGAATCAAATGAAAATTATAGGGAGAAACAGTTTCAATAAGGTTTTCGTGGGGAAAACCCTTTGGGAAATGGTGGGGCTGCCAAGTATAACATACGGTACGGAAATGTTACCCCTGAACCAGACGGCTGTAATGAGCTTGGAAACCATGCAGAAAGATGCAGACCAGTGGATAACGGGGTTGAGTAATACCTCAGCACTAGAAGCAATCAGAGGTGAGCTTGGGTGAATGAGGATCAAGGACAGGATAGACTTATTGAAACTCGGTAATCTTAATTATTTGGTAAATCTCCCCGGCAGCTGATGGTGTAAAGTAATGTTCCAGAGAATTTTCAACTCAAATATCAAGACAGGGCAGGTGGTCCAAGTGAGGGAACTAATAGAGAACTACTCATTGGAGATCTCGGACCTAGACATAGGGGGAAACAAGGGTAAAACAATCGTCAGAGAAAGGGTCAAGGAGGATGGTAACTCGATACCACGAATTTCGAAAAAACAAAATCGTGATTCTAAGACATTTCCACAGGTGTCGAGATACCTTGCATAGAATATGGCAACTGTGTAGTCCCTATATAACACAAGTATGCTGTGTTAAGGCGTTCTTTCTCATTATTCGATTTCAGACGGCATTGCTTACCGAAGTTGACCGGAAATTGAAATAAATTTACAATGTAAACAAAGTCGACAGTTTTGGAATTTACGTTCACGCAGCTCTGTCCACGCGTTTTGGAGAATGTTGATGTCCTAGCTTTGTTCCTGGATATCCGAAGCACATTTGGCCACGAGCTGTTTGCCTGAAATATTAGTTTATTATTATTTCTGGTACGAATACGGTAGCAGACTTCCAGGAAACAGTGGTGCCTGCTGTCAACCCTATGAGTTGATTACATATATTTCTCGTATTCTATACCTCCCAATCTTCATTTTGATGTATAATTTGTTTATAGTTACTTTGAATTTATGGAATATCTGAAGTGGGAATTTCAAGGTAAACAAATTGATCTCACATATATAGCACCTTAATTCCTGTTGGAATAATTATTTTGTTTTTCCAAACGCAAAAGACAACAGATAGAGTTACATCCCTTTCCCTTGGAAACGCGAAAATGTATCGGCTATTTTGTTGTGAGATTTCCCTTATTTCATTTTTCTCGAGTTATTTGATTTAATTATTCGACTATTTAATTTATAACAGCAAACTATTATCGAATTGTCGGAAATCTGATGATATTTCTGACAATTTTCAGTTTTTTTTTGGTTTATTTTTGATCTCGAGGCGAGCAAACGTGGAAAGCTTTTTGTTCTCCCCGATGTTTCGCGTGCGCTTATTCCCTGGATGATATTTGCAACTATTTTCCGTTTTTTTTGTTCGAGTTTTATACCGAGGCAAGCGAAATGCTTTCATTTAAACCATTTCCCCCGATGTTTCGCGTGCGCTTTTACCCTGGGTAATGCATGCTCCCATATACCTTGTATGATGGGTGCAACCTTTGCTATGGCTATTTGTCCAAAGCATTCTGACCAATCAAAAGGCAGAATTTATTGGGATATAGGGATAAATATGATTTTCTCTTATTTCTCTCTGTACCAAATAGTGGCTATAATTTAAAAGTGTAATGGATAATTCACCATTATAGGGTTTGTACGGTAAACTCGATTGTATATGTACCTGTCTTCTCGACCGTTTTGTATTCAAGTGTTCCACTGGAGGAAACAACCTCGCATAAGCTTACAGCTTACTGTTGGATCCACACTTACTATAACTGATATAATTATATTTATCTGAGAACTGGAAATAATATTGTTTAACCCTTTACCTAACATAGCGGCCAAAATGGCTTAAAATATCTCGGAAGTTTCTCAATAAAACCATACATATATGGATATCATTAAAACCAGCTCGTCGAGCTGGTTCTAACGATATCCATATTTGTACGGTTTTATTTGTTTTAAAAAACTGTATTAGGTAAAGGGTTAAACTCATCCAATAGTAATATAATAACACTTTGGCCAGCCGCTGATTTGTCGCGGTTCTCGAGTGAGAAGGCCTTGGTTACCCCTATGCTCCCAACTGCCTCCCTATTCCCACGCTTCTTCTCTCCTCCCAACACTCGGAGACGAACTGCTTGATGACATACCGTGTCCCATTCTTCCCAATCTCCGCGATAAGCATACTAACCCTCTCCTTTGTACCACCCACTCAGTGGCGTACATAGCTTTTCGCTGGCGGAGGGGCAAGCCCAAAATTTTCCGACAGACCGAAAATTTTCCGACAGTGTAACAACAACAAAAACCAAAACAAACAGAAAGAATCTGTTGTTTACTGCAAATGTACTGAAAATTGGTCCTTTTTACCCAAAATGGCATTTTTTTTCCCCCAAAGCCAGCATTTTAATGTTATTAGGCATAAATTCGCCAAAAAATGGTCCCAAAAAATTTCCAACAAAACTTCTGGTGGGGGCCTCCCTTTATCTACGCCACTGCACCCACTAACCACAAGTCCTTCGTTCTCCCATCCCACTTCCCCATTATACTCCCAGTGAATCTTATTCTGTTAGACTGGTATTTTAGGCTTTCTAGAAGAAAATGTTCAAGGGTCTGCACCACGCCTAAATTACAATCTGGCACTCCTTTTCGCTGTTTTCCCACTTTTTCCCCTCAACTCCAAAGGTGCCATCAAGATACTCTACAAAACCTGGCTTTTGTTTATCACGCAGGCCACCCAAAGACCTCTTTGATTTGCCCCCACCCCCACCCCCCTTCTCGCCAATTATGGTTACCATCCTCCATGACTTTTTCTCTGACATTTTGTACCCTGAGTTGTCCCTACTTCTAAGTCCGAGATCTCCAGCGGGTCGGTCTCTATTAACTCCCTCGCTTGGACCATCCACCCCGTCTTTGTATTTGAATTTAAAATATTCTGGAACATTACTTTACACCGTCGTCTGCCGGGGAGATTTATCAAATAGTTAAGATAACAGAGTTTAAATAAGTCTATCCTGTCCTTGGTCCTCCTCCACCCAAGCTCCCCCAATCCATCCAAGCTCCCCCAATCAACCCAAGCTCCCCCATTCATCCCCGATTGCTTCTAACGCTGCGACATTACTCGATCCCGTTATCCATCGGCCTGCATAGTTCTGCAGGGTTTCCAAGCTCTTTAAAACCGTTTGGTTTAGAGGTACCACTTCCATATCATATGTTATACTTGGTACCATTTTCGGTCAAGGTCATCATTGAAACTGTTTCTCCCTATAAGTTACATTTGGTTAAGGATTCGCGTCCTCTTCACGATCAGTTTATTCGTATGGTTTCGGTAGACGCCTCTTCCCGTGATGTTTATATTTACCCCAAATACTTGTAGTCACTTTTATTACACTTCCATTAAACTTTAAACCCTTGTATTCAACGGAATCGCCGCTATGATATAAATGATTCTGTATTCAACGGGTGATATACAAGCCGGAACTTTTTTACCGCACCGTTTAGTTACGCTTCGAAAGTTTCCAAATTTCGTTATACAAATTATCGACCGTCTGACGCACAGTGAGAAAATGAAAACATTCAAAGCAAAATAAAGTCGGTTCACAAAAAATTAGCCAAAAATGAGAAAATATTTTTAAAAAACCCAATCATTTCCAACTGGAACATTAACCCAGTCCCGTGGCCGTCTCGTTTTGTGGATCCCATTATATCTAAATTGGTCAACTTTATTTCGGTAAATCTTCGTACATCTTGGCATGCTTCAAACTTCTTTTAAAAACGTTTCTCCCAGCTGTTTTGCAGATCTCCACATATTTGTACTTATGTTTTTAATATGAAATTTAGGCGAACTTAAAAGCGAGCGAAAGTGATGCATTAGGTCTAAAGTGCTGTAGGCCTACATTGACTGATAAAGAATAGGGGACAACCAAATTTCGAGATAACTATTTTTATCTGCGTTTTGATTGGAAGATATTATTTTCCAGTGCTCTGATTGAAAGATAATTTTATCATTGCTTTGATTGGAAGATATATTTATGGCGTCGTTGTTTTCCGGAATTTATCCGAGGAGTTACGGAAATTGCTGCGTTCATTTTTATTTTTTCACAAATAGCGTGTAGCATTTATTGTTACTATTACCAACTGTTAGTAGCCACAACAAGAAAATACAGCAGTGCTGTACAAAAAAGGACAATGATAATATGCCAATGCAATTTTACTGAAAAGACCATCTTTAAAATAATAAAACTGAGTATCACATATGTAGTTTCATGATTCGGACCAGATTTTTATAAAGGACGTTTCGGCTCAGATCTATGGACGATTCGGACCATATTTCTGGCCGATTCGGATCAGATTATTGGACGATTCGGATCATGTTTGTGGACGATTCGGACCACGTTTCTGGGCGATTTGCTCAACAGACACACAAACTACGCAAGCCAGCACATACATATACACTTCACAAGACAGCACAAACTTGTCTTTTGAATTAAGTAGGCCTAGAGCTTTATGTGCCAATTTCAGTGATTTAATTTCAATGAAAAAATACCGACGTACCGGTATTGTTTGTAGTTATCGCAACAGATAATTCTGCGAGTAATTATATATATGAAACAGCTAATCCTGTGCTTCTGGGTCATGCCAGGGAAGAGGAAAAAATACGTGACGTCAACTTTGACCTGCCTGTTTTTATTTGCAATGCATTTTGGGCCCGTATACCGAATTTGGTCAAAATCGGCCCAGTAGTTAGCCCTTTGCTAAGGGGCGCTCTCGTTGCTAGGGAAGTCATGTGACATCAGCATTGGCCTGTCTGTTTTCATTTGTAATGCATTTTGGGTTCGTATACCGAATTTGGTCAAAATCGGCCCAGTAGTTAGCCCGTTCCTAAGGTGACATCTGGTTGTTAGGGAAGTCACGAGACGTACACTTTGATCTGTCTGTTTTCATTTGCAATGCATTGTGGGTCCGTATACCGAGTTTGGTCAAAAAAGGTTCAGTAGTTAGCCCGTTGCTAAGGAGGCGCTCTGGTTAGTAGGGACGTCACGTAACGTCAACATTGATCTGTCTGTATTCTTTTGCAATGCATTTTGGGTCCGTGTACCGAATTTGGTCAAAATCGGCCCAGTAGTTAGCCCGTTGATAAGGGGGCGTCTGGTTGTCTGGGAAGTCCCGAGACGTAAACTTTGATCTGTCTGTTTTCGTTTGCAACGCATTTTGGGTCCGTATACCGACGAAAACAGAGAGATCAATAATGACGTCACGTGACTTCCCTAGCAACCAGAGCGCCCCCTTAGCAACGGGCTAACTACTGGGCCGATTTTGACCAAATTCGGTATACGGACCCAAAATGCATTGCAAATGAAAACAGACAGATCAATGTTGACGTCATGTGACTTCTCTAGCAACCTGAGCGCCCCCTTAGCAACGGGCTAGCTACTGGGCCGATTTTGACCAAATTCGGTATACGGACCCAAAATGCATTGCAAATGAAAACAGACAGATCAAAGTTTACGTCTCGTGACTTCCCTAACAACCAGAGCGCCCCCTTAGCAACGGGCTACCTACTGGGCCGTTTTTGACAAAATTCGGTATACGGACCCAAAATGCATTGCAAATAAAAACAGGCAGGTCAAAGTTGACGTCACGAATTTTTTCTTCTTCCCTGTTCAAGCTCCTCTCAAGCATGTTAACATCGGTTGAAGACATGTGCACCATCGACGTGCATTACGCCTCAATACACGGCGTCATCGTGCCCCCATGTTTGCCATCGGGATAAAGTGCCTTGCCCATGGACACAACGCGGGTCGTCCCGGACGGGAATCTAACTCGGGACGTCTAGCATAGAAGTCCAGCAGTCTACCGCTGAGCCACCGCGCTCCCACGATGTCTTGTTTATTTCAGACCTGGTCCATATAACAAAATAAAAAAATGAAATGGTTACAGAATATTCACTAAGGTTAACAAACAGTGTCAAAGACATTAACACATCTATTTGTGGGGTAACAATCACCGGAATTAAGGAGTGATTCTAAGCATCAAGCTAAAGAAAGTGATGGATGATTACCAGAATCAATAATTATACATGAGAGAGGTACAGGATTTCATTAAGGGCGAAAAAATATCTTAAGTCAGAATATCATATAGCATTGATAACGGAGTTGGTATTGGAGAAGAGTCGGGGGGCGCGGCGGCTCAGTTGGTAGAGGTGCAGGCTGCAAGCCGAGAGGTCCTCGGTTCGAATCCCACCTGCGGCAACCGCGTTGTGTCCTTGGGCAAGACACTTCATCCCCATTGCCCACGCGGGGGCACGGTAACGCTGTGTACTAAGGCGTACTGCACGTCGATGGTGCACCTGTCTTCAACCAATGCTAACCCTGCTTTTGTGGAGTTGGTATATTGGGGAGCTGACAGTTGCTCGCCGTTGCTCGGTGGTTCTCTCCGGGTACTCCGGCTTCCTCCACCCGTAAAACTGTCACAGTCATGGTTAGCCATTGTGCAGAAATATGTGACCTTAAACACCAATAAATAAATAACTGGAGAAGAGTCGCCTACGAAAACTATAAACCAACCGTATCCTTCGGCACCAGAGAATTTGTCATAGTCCAACAGAAGTCGGAACGCATTATTGTAAAGCATAGAAAGTCTCCGGATGCTTTTTGTGCAAAAATGACTATTGGTGTGGTATAATACGGCTTTTGAGGGAGGAGGTGAAGCATTTAGATGAGGAAATGGAAAACAAAGAAAAATTATGTGAAGAGAATTACTGGATGATTGGAGAAGATACTAATTGCAAATGGGAATCATATAGTGCATAAAACTACATTCTTTAAGAAGTACGAAAGGAAGTAAATGAAACACGGTGTAACTGGGTGGATAAATATATAAAGATAGAAAGAGACCGTCAAACCTACAAGCATATAGAATATACCTAAAGTAGCTTGGTGTACCAAATGTTCACCTCGAGTGGTGAAGTGGTGTTAACCGCGAACCTTTGGCGCGCGGTTAACACCACTTCACCACGAGTGGTGAACATTTGGTACACCAAGCTACTTTGGGTATATTTTATTTATACCATGATCATCAGATTATTAAGAATCGCTATTATTTTTTCTCCACTTTACAGAGCAGCAGATGAACATACGTGAGAATCTGTTTCTGTTTACATGAGCACCAGTGGGCGGTACTTCCGCTGTCAATTCTCTTTGGTATCTTATGACGTAAACTTATTTAAAAAACATAATAAATAATTGCCGGTTTCATTTCACTCTTCGGGAGCGCACTGGCTCAGTGGTAGACTGTTAGATTTCTTTGCTAGAGGTCCCGAATTCGATCCCCGTCCGGGACGATCCGCGTTGTGTCCTTGGGCAAGGGACTTTATCCCGATTGCCTACGTGGGGGCACGATGACGCCGTGTCCTAAGGCCCACTGCACGTCGATGTCTTCAACCGCCGTAACCCTGCTTGATGGAGCGTGAACAGAGTTAGAATGTTGAGGAGCTGACAGTTGCTCGTCGATGCTCTGTGGTTCTCTCCGGGTACCCCGGCTTCCTCCATCCGTAAAACTGTCAAGGTCACGATTAGCCATTGTGCATAAGTATGTAACCTTAAACACCAATAAATAATTATAATATTTCACTCTTCACGAGGTGGCGAGTGATAAATTTAGGTAAGTTTGCATTCAAGGCAAGGCCACCAAAGGTCATCTTGGATGTAGTTCCACTGTAGGTGTAAATTTTAACTACTGAAATCCCATTGCTGGCGTGTTCACCACGGTTGGTGTCTAAAGCTAAAATTTATGTCATAGGCTTTTTATATATAGTAGAATAGGTATTTATTTATTATTTATTTATTGATGTTTAAGGTCACATATTTATGCACAACGGCTAATCATGACCGTGACAGTTTTACGGGTGGAGGAAGCGGGAGTACCCGGAGAGAACCACCGAGCAACGACGAGCAGCTGCCAGCTCCCCAACATTGTAACTCCGCACTGCAGCACAGGCAGGGTTAGATTGGTTGAAGACATGCGTACCATCGACGTGCAGTACGCCTTAGTACACGGCGTCATCGTGCCCCCACGCGGGCAATGGAGATGAAGTGTCTTGCCCAAGGACACAACGCGGTTGTCGCACGTGGGATTCGAACCGAGGACCTCTCGGCTTGCAGCCTGCACCTCTACCTACTGAGCCACCGCGCTCCCCATAGTAGAATAGGTAATCATGGTATAAAATAGGAGGTTGCGTCATTGTACAACGTTTGCCAACGGTGCGACGAAGATCGTCAACAGATATGTTGTTCAAGATGATTCCGTCCGGGTTTCATGCAGGAGGAAGTACGTATAATAGGAGGGTGCGTCATTGTACAACTTTTGCCATTGGTGCGACGAAAATCGTCAACAGATATGTCATTCAAGTTGATTTCGTCCGGGTTTGATTCAGGAGGATGTTAAGATTCGCACCAGAAGTTGGGTGTGTTGATTTGCATGCCCGCGCGTGCTAATTTGGTGCTACCAGTTGTTATGGTCCCTGATTTCCAGTAGATGTGTTGATGTATCTTTCATGTGCCACGTTTGTAACGGGGAAGTTAGCCCGAAAATATGTGACCTGACACCCTCGAAGTCGTTGAAAAATTAGAAAAAAGACAATTTGCCATTTGTTTGTTGTTCATGATTGTGAACTGTTCGGGAATCGGGTAAAATCGAAGATGTGATAAAAAAAAATACATCCCTCAGACTCCCAAAACAACCCGCCACCCATTTCTAACCAACCCTCCATCAGCTATGCAGCACCTTAATTTTATCGACCGGGTCACAACTTGCTTTGGAGCTGGATTCTAATGAATGTACCTCAGAGTAAGAGAGAGGTGAGACAGACTTCCATTATTTTAACCCTTTACTTAACGCAGACGATATCAAAATTTATTATTTTAAATATCATTTTTTTAAATTTTTCAAAAAATTTCTACAAAACCATATCACGTGACCCCTTATTGGAACGAGCTCTACGAGCTCGTTCCAAAGAGGGGTCACATGATATGGTTTTGTTGAAATTTTTCGAAAAATAATATTTTTTCAGCTGCCTAATTTGCATAATACGCGAGCGGATGCGGGCGATTCGTTGAGTAAAGGGTTAAAGCCTGTTCAGTAAGTGGTGTTTGAATTACGTTGTGTTGTTGAATTGGTTTAACCCTGGTGAGTCTAACACTGATGAGCCTTGGCAACGTTTCTGTCTGGCATCAGGACAGAGGCCGCGGAAAGAGGGGGCACAGGGGACACGTACCCCTCCACTTTTTTCACAGACATGATGCGTAGATACACAATGAATTAAATGGGTGCCAATGTTGTTTGCAAATCCAAACAACATTTAGCCACCTTTGGTCGCTTCAGTCCGTTTCTTCTACTTCAACCATCTTCCAACTCGAAGGCATGCCTTCGGGTTGGAAGATAATTGAAGTAGAAGTGGACAGGACAGTGACCACACCGCAACGAGACACTATAGTGTGTCGTGGTACATTTACCGATATACGAATATAATTTTTTTTTCCCATTGGACCGAACCATGTAGCCTTAAAAATTTGTGCCCTCCACTTTTATCAAGCTTCCATCGTCTCTGCATCAGGACACATATTACTATACTGACGTCCCAATTTTGACAGCACCACCGTCATTCTCTACCACAGCGTTCAAACATGCAGTAAGGAAACTGCTGATTATGCAAAGGTAACTGTTTTTCCATCATGCTCTAATTTTAATTGCTTAACAGGTCTATTCAAGGTGTCTTGCCTGACAGGTCTATAGACCATTTTTACATTCCGACATCTTACATCCGGGACTTCATTTGCCCCCACAAACTGGCTTTATTTATCAACACTGATCACACGTGTACTGAACTGCTGATCAGAATCCAAAGCTTCATTTTTTGCCTCCGTTTTATCAATTAAAATCCGACAGTTTACCTAGTCTGCGTTTGTTCTCATCCCCAAAGAAATCTGTGTATTTTTCGATGTTATATTCCATAGGCTATTCATCTTTTATCATGTTGTAAAGTGTAATACAATCCTTCGTGTTTTTTTTTTATTAGGGTTTAACGATACATTAACAGCCAGGGTCATATCATGTCGGTGACAGTTTTACAGGTGGAGAAAGCCGGAGTACCCGGAGAGAACCACCGAGCAACGACGAGCAGCTGTCAGCTCTCCAACATCGTAACTCGGAACACTGCACCGCGGCACAGGCAGGGTTAGATTGGTTGAAGACATGTGCACCTTCGACGTGCAGTACGCCTTAGTACACAGTGTCATCGTGCCCCATGTTGACAATCGGGGTTAAGTGCCTTGCCTTGCTAAGTGCCTTGCCCAAGGACACAACGCAGGAACGCGAATCAGTCGCTGAAATGGTCACCCATCCAACTACTAACCGCGTTCGACGTTGCTTAACATCGGTGATCTGACGAGAACCGGTTACCGCGACGCCACCGCGCCCCCCCCCCCCCCCCTCCTTCATGTTCGTTCCGACGTTCGTCACAACTCTCAACTTTAATGTACCGCCTGCTTCTTTAAAGCTAAAAATGTTTCGTTCGAAGAACGCCAGGCAGGCACAGCACACGTGGGTTCCATTTTTAGTAACAAATCTGAATGGCTCGCTTCGACGGGCATATCGAGTCCCGGATGTACGATGGCGCTATGTACAAATGCTCACATGAAAATAACAAGTAAGGAATATAACATTGCAAAATACACACATTTCTAACACTCAACCTTTTGAGATGAGAACAAAAGCAAATTAGGTAAACTGTCGGATTTTAATTGATCATACGGGGACGAAAAACGAAGCTTTCAATGCCGATCAGCAGTTCAGTACACGTGTGAACAAAGTTGACAAATAAAGCCAGTGTAACAGGAATGGAAGTCCGTAGGAAAATTAGTCCCTCCGCCGGACTACTATTCCTAGAAATGTTAGACCTAGGACTATAATTCCGCGGAATAATAGTCCAGAGGGACTAACGTTCCTACGGACTTCCATTCCTTTTACACCGGTTTGTGGGGGCAAATGAAGTCCCGATTGTAAGATGAATGTATAAAATGGTCTATTGATGGATGTATTCAAACTAAACTGATGAAGTTGTCGGGCTTGGTTTGTCGCCTTGAACAACAGGAAGCTTTGCTTAAAATGAATCAGTCGTCCACAGTGTCCTTTCCACGAATTCCAAAATCCTGCGCAGTCAACTGAGCAAATTCCAACAAAACTAAACAAGTTTCAGTGAATGTTGATTGAGAAAATACAGTCACCCTGTCTCTCTCATGCCAGGAGAAAACGCAAGAAACGCTGAGGTGAAAAACCTGAAAAAGTCGAGTCACCTGTGGTGAAGGGGTTATCGAAAATTGGCATGCCACGTCACCTGTATGCGCAGCTCAATAAAGTCAGCTTTTAAGCCAAATATACCACGAATCGGATATCAAGGACTGCAAAAACATCGGAGCGAAGCGTTGGACTAGGTAGACAATGTAGCAATTAAACAGGTCACGTGGTACCTGATGCCAGTGTGAAAAGCAAAGAAATTCCCCATCCTCCTCCTGTATTCCGATCGTCACAAAATGTATGCAGTTGTGGTGGTCCGGTAATTATCGGCAGCTATTTCCAACCGAATAACCAATTACCACAAAATTATCTACTTCAGACATATACAACACTGTCACCACTTCGTCCCTTGAGTTCCAATGTGTTCTATGTGCCTACTGGCACATAGAACACATTGGAACTCAGGGGACGACTTCTGCACAGTGCACAACAACTCATTCCACCCTACTGCACTGGGTTAATACTCCGCATCGCCCGAATAATGCATATCTGGCACATTCGCTATCCAGACATCAATCACCTAGTTCAGGTGTTAGTTTCGGGCCACATGCATTACAGACCTACAGCGGCATTTGGCCGTTTTCCCAACCCACCATTCCAGTGGTTCTCTTGCAATTAGTTTATGGAAAACGGAGATACACACATTATTTAACTACACAACTACATACATCACACCCTTCAGCGCAGGAAGGCTCAAAAAGCTTTCAAGCCTGGACTGCATTCAATACATTTCAGAATATTCACAAAGATATAGCCATTTTGACTCACTCAAAAACAACTGCATACACAACAGACAAACGAACACACACGGTTTTCCATGGGGAAGTATTAATCACTTACAATCGCATTACATTACGCAAGTTTAACTCAAGCACACACTTCCGTTAGTTTTAACGTTTAACCTACAGATGTCTTTTAAAGTCTGCAGCAATACTTTTTAATAATTCACAGAGCCCCTTTACCCACAGCAACAATTCCTGTAACTGGTTGAGTGCAAGAAGCTACTATCAGGGCTTTAAAAAAATGAAGGTACCAGAGCAAAAGCCAACATTTTCCTTGCTCGCGTTTCATATTCTGTCAAACGCAAATAATATTTTGTCTATATAAATTTGTTTTATTACAAATTATTGGAGAGTGCCTGTGGGCGCTCTCAAATAATTTGTAATAAAGGAAATTTTCAATAACCAATTCAGAATCCCCCAAAATAATCTAGCCCTCAACCCGTTAACAAACTGTTTTAAACCATTCACTCAGTTTATTTTACACTGAGGGAGAGCTCGGTGGCTCAGTGGTAGACTGTTGGACTTTTACGCTAGAGGTCCCGAGTTCGATCCCCGTCCGGGACGACTCGCGTTGTGTCCTTGGGCAAGGCACTTTATCTCGGTAGCCTACGTGGAGGCACGATGACACCGTATACTAAGGCGTACTGCACGTCGGCGGTGCACATGTCTTCAACCGCTGTAACCCTGATTGAGCGGAGCTTGAACAGAGTTAGAAAATTGAGGAGCTGGCAGTTACTCGTCGATGCTCGGTGGTTCTCTCCGGGTACTCCAGCTTCCTCCACCCATAAAACTGTCACGGTCACGAGTAGCCATTGTGCATAAATATGTGACCTTAAACACCAATAAATAAATATATAATATTTTACACAAGGGGCATTATTTTTTAAATAGTATAATAATTAACCAGTGTAAACTCCTCTTATGGTGGTCAGCATTTTTGATGAGTGGTGACATTTTAGGAAAAGCCTTTGTTTCTTTATTACCTGAATCCACTCATCAGATTCGTTGACATTCGAATATTTTCCATTCGAAAAGTAAGAGACGTCTGCAACTGAAAATCTGTTTTCTTTGCACTCTAGTTTTAGGGGAGGGTTATTCTCTATCGGGGCGCGGCGGCTCAGTTGGTAGAGGTGCAGGCTGCAAGCCGAGAAATCCTCGGTTCCTTGGGCAAGACACTTCACCCCCGTTGCCCACGTGGGGGTACGGTGATGTTGTGTACTAAGGCGCACTGCACATCGATGGTGCACCTGTCTTCAACCAATGCTAACTCTGTTTGTGTGGAGTTAATATGTTGGGGAGCTGACAGTTCCTCGACGTTGCTCGGCGGTTTTCTCCGGGTACTCCGGCTTCCTCCACTCGTAAAAACTGCCGTGGTCATGATTAGCCATTGTGCAGAAAATAAACACCAATAAATAAATTAATAAATATTCTCTCTTCGCCAAACGTTTTACATTGTGCAGGTCGTCTTTTTGTCACTGATGGCCATTCATGGCTCAGCATTAATTATAATTGTCGACAGGTTAACCCTTTGAACTGTAGTGGTATTTTCCATGCCAGCTCAATGGCTTAAGAAGAGTTCATATTCATTATTTGGGGTATTTTCCATGCCAGCTCAATGGCTTAAGAAGAGTTCATATTCATTATTCGAGGCTGCACGTTGAAAATATTGATTGGTCAACCCCTACACATTTACTGAACAGTCAACCTATTTAATGACGTCATGACGTGTCATGTTCCTGGCCGGAAAAACGGCCTCTGGGGTTCAAAGGGTTAAGAAACTGGACAGGTCTGACAGGGAGGTGATTTCTAGTACCTTGTTATGCCCCAGTTCATTTTATTTATTTAGTTATTTATTAAGGTTTAACGACACTTTAAGCCAAGGTCATATCGTTTCGGTGACAGTTTTGCGGATGGAGAAAGCCGGAGTACTCGGAGAGAACCACCGAGCAACGACGAGTAGTTGCCAGCTCCCCCAACATCGTAACTCGGCACTGCAGCACAGGCAGGGTAAGATTGGTTGAAGACATGCGCACCATCGACGTGCAGTACGACTTAGTACACGGCGTCATCGTGCCCCCATGTGGGCTAAGTGCCTTGCCCAAGAACAAGGCGCGAGAGTCCGAATCGATCGCTCAGACGGTCACCCATCCAAGGACTAACCGGGCTCGACGTTGCTTAACTTCGGTGATATGACGAGAACCGGCTACGCAACGCCACCGCGCACCCCATGCTCCAGTTGATAAAACTGTCGATGATTACTAATGTGCTTGATTGCCCTTCCTTTTAGAGTATGGATTTTCACGAATGATAATTTCTGACTGCACGGTTCGTTTCTAGGCGTGTTAAGGGATGATTGTTGTCATTTCTCAACAGTATTGTAAATGGGTTACCAGTATTGCACTGACTTTTTGTAAACAACCTATTATTTGTAGAAAACTTGTATGCCCACCTGTTTGGGCATCATGACCTCCCGCCTGTTTGACTCAGATTGTAAATATGAAGGGCAGGAGTGTTGTACTGGAGGTCCCCCTCACGATTGTACACAAACATCTGTTGGGTTAATGTATAGCTGTAACATATTATCTCCCTTAATACGCCCACTGGCGGACAATCTCCCTTTGTTGTCATTCAGTGATGTAGATTCAATAGTAGTTGGGGGAGCCACTCGGGACCCAAGATTTTGAAAATTCTAGACCCAAGAACTTCTAGACCCAAGATTGTGAAACTTCTAGACCCAAGATTTGTGAAACTTCTAGACCCAAAAACTTATAGACCCAACATGTATGCACTGGTGGCCACCAGTGCATACATGTTGGGTCTATAAGTTCTTGGGTCTAGAAGTTTCACAAATCTTGGGTCTAGAAGTTTCACAATCTTGGGTCTAGAAGTTCTTGGGTCTAGAATTTTCAAAATCTTGGGTCCCGAGTGGCACCGCATCATGCTTTTTTTTATGGCCAGATCCTATAGTACATTTTTGCTTATAAGTTTTTTTCACTGGAGGATAAGGGAACTGGTTTTTTGTCTTTTTATAACAAAGACTTGATTGTGTACATGAGAAGATCTCTTTCTAATAGTGTGGGTAGCCCTGAGAAGGGCTGTTTTAGTTTTGATGAAGTGCAAGTCACTCAACAGTTAGCAATATTTTTCATGTATCGCCCAAGACCATCGAATCGTACCCGTTTCTTTTTTTTAGGTTTAACAATATCATCAGATGATTCTTCCTCTGGAATAGGTTGTTGAATTACTGTATCTGTTTGTGTGGATGTAGTCACTAACTGATTCTGTGCTTGACGCCCCCTTTTTCTCTTAGGTTTAGGTGTCGGTTCTGCCAACTCATGTGGTACTGTTAAAGGAAGAGATGACACTTTGAATTCTATAGGAACTGTAATCTTATCAGCTGAGAGAACGATCTTTTGGTGAGATGATTTCATGTCTTGTAGAGTCTCCAAGATTTTCTGTAATAATGTTTCATTTTTTTCATCTTGTGAAAAAGTATTATTCACCCTCTTATTTGGTATGGTATCCTTTTGGTTTGGTATTCTCTGCTGTGTCATCAATGAGTTGTCAATACGAATTAAATCGTTAAAATCATCTAGTATATTGTATTCATCCATGAGTGAATGCAGAACAGGCGATTGCTTTTTATCAAATGAATTGTCTGGAATGTGTGTTAGATTTTATAGACAATGCGAGGATCGGAAATGCACTGGAGAACGCTCACGCGACAATTTTTGATCGAGTGCGAGAAAATATTGTTGATAACAGACGTTTACTATCACAGCCGTCCGATGTCAACAATATTTTCCCGCACTCGATCAAAATTGTAGCGTGAGCGTTCTCCAGTGCATTTCCGATCCTCGCATTGTCTATAAAAAGAAGGTGAGTTGAGGATTTGGATACATTTCATCTGACTAAAGAAAAATCATCTTTTGACAGAGAGGAAAAAGACATGGAGCCAACGAAGATCAATTACAGTTCCGTAGAGAGTTATGAGAGAACCAAGAAACAGAGAGCCGATGAAGAATTCGCCTTGGCTTTGAGAAAGTGGTGGTCGGCAACACTTTCGATGGAAGAACAATTTAAGAAGATTGAAGACCACCCTTTCGTCAAAGCCGCCACACGTCCGATCGGGGAGATCCAGTACAAGAATCGACCTAAACACTGGTTTGATCTCCCCGTACATTTGCAGGAGGAAGCTCTTGTAGGACGAAGCTATGCATGGGAACAAGATTGCTTTACAGATGAAGAGATGCTAGCAACAACCATAGGCGTGTGGGAAGGTGAATTCTTCACCGAAGCAGAGATGCCTTTACCAAACAGCTCTCTACGGAACTGAAGATTTTTAAAAACGGCCCTTTTCAGGGCCAACCCACACTATTAGAAAGAGATCTTCTCATGTACACAATCAAGTCTTTGTTATAAAAAGACAAAAAACAGTTCCCTCCCTAGAGTGTGACCCAATGTCTATATTAATTTAAAATCATTTTATATTAGGGGTTATCCATATGGTTTTGGGTTTTGTCATCTCTCCACCCTGTGTATACAACTTCTATAAATGGGGAAATTTTGTGTGTCTTCTTGTGTTTTGTTGTAAGTATAAGGAAATTATGCTTACAATAAAACACAAGAACACATGCACAAAATAAAAAAAAACTTAGTGATTCGCGTTGTGGTCGAACTCTCTGTGATAGTTGTTTTTTCTATAGTAAGAATAGTATTCATTGTATGTTTAGCAATCAAAATTATCTCTACAGTATAAACTGTATATCAGGTTACACTATAAAAGTTTTCGATAAGTATGCATACAATATTAAAACCTAATACTCACAGTGAAAAAGAGAAGTGACTCTTAACTCTTTTTTACTGGTGGGAGATAATAGGGACACGGTGATAAAAAAGGGATTATAGGACTAACCTAACAAATTCGACAAAACTATCACAAAGGTTTTAACAAAAGACAAAACTGTATTTAAAATTGAATCATTATATTGAAATGAACTCTGAACATATATACACCGAGATCTGAGTTTGTCTATCCATGAGAAAACCTATTTACATCAAGATTCTTTTTTATGCTATCTTTTTTATTTGATACCCAAGATTGTTTTTTGAAAACAATCTTGGGTATCAAATAAAAAACTGATATCACTCAAGTGATCTGATCTTGAAACAAATATAAAAAATAACTAAAAAACCCTATCTCTCTGTTACACAAATGTCTGGCGAAAATTATATAATAGATGATTGACTTTTAATAAAAAACTTAAAAAACTAAAAGATGTAAAAAATTACCTCTGTGGGATTGTTTTGACACCTGATATTTATTACAGTTATTTCAAATAATGTCTATAAGTTTGCTCAAACCATCGTCGAACATCTCTATCATTCTCTTGAAAATTTCTTGGATCAAATTTGATAGTAAGAACTGTCTCTAAATCATATCCTCTTGCAAGATGATCTAAAGCAAATATACAGTACATTCCACACACAACAGTAAATTCACTTTGTAGTCTCATTGTATTTATTGTCCAGGAATCTGTATTTTTCACTATGAAATTGTATATGTCTCTATCTAATGGTGGTAAACCATATGAATCAAAGTAGATAGCAGAATGATTGTCTTTAAAATATATTGCTATCCAATGTTCTCCTGGTTCTTTTGATGAATCTGTGTTCACAATATATGCTTGTCTGTGTTTAGGTTTTCGTTTTGGTAACAAGTCTTTTGAACACACTTTTCCTTTTAAGGATGATAACCTTTGAGAACTGTCAAGTATAGTTTGTAATTGTATGGTTTCCATCTTCTTAGCCTTGAAAAAGGCTGGCACGGAGCCATTAATCAAGATATCCTGTATAATATGACCAGTCTCTTTTCACTAAATCTGCCCACTTTTGAATGTCTTTTTGGCAGTCTATTTCAAAGTCTATATGAGCACAATATTCTAATAAGTTTATTTTTCTTGCTCTCTTGTGTAGATTATATAGTATAGTCACTGGACACACTTTCTGTAAACACTCTGCAATGTTCATATCTATTAATGTTGTTGTGTTGGTTCGATTTTCTTCTTCACAGATATTTTTCATTTTCTGTTGAATGGATTTTGTCAGTTCTATCACTACACATTCTTGAAATAATGTTTGTATTTTTTCTTTACACATCTTGCAATGTTCACACTGACTCATCTTGTTTAATAGTCAAATATCACTTCTCTGAATTTGTTGATTTCTATCTCACTATCAAATTCTGCATAGACAACAACGTTGATCACCTCTGGAAGAGCTTGAGCAAACTGAAGTTCAAACCTAAGATTGCCAGACTTTACTGGGTGAGCCAAGGGCCCACTACTACTCTGATCAGGTGTCAAATCAATACCCCAAAGGGTATACCCTTTTGCATAATCCTGCAAAGATAAATTAAATGATTGATTTTGTCCAAAATAGCCCATAGCTTCAAACAATGATAAATATGAATTTAGATAAAGTCCACCTTCAAAATTCGGTTCAAAGGGACGTGCTTTAATGGAATGTCCATCTATTGTGATTTCCAACTTATTCAAATCGAAATGTTGAAAATTAAATGGATTACTGCCAACATCTCCATTTATATCTCTATTACTAACTAAACCAAGAATAATTCGTTTTGGCATCTGTTTATGAAACAGATAGTCTTCTATTTTTGAACGAAGACCACTTCCAATAGTAAAAGTTTTAATTTCACTACGTCTTATGGGCATTTTATAATTTGTTCGATCTATTTGTGCATTAAGATCATTCGCAAATTTTGGAAATAAATCCAATGCCGGTATTCTGAATATGGCTTTTTGAATTTCTATTTTTCCATGTTCACTACCAATCAAACAAAATTTAGTTGGAGCACAATGCAATTTAATTCTCATCTCAACTCCATTTGGTAAATACTTATCTTGCACAAACAGATCTAAATGCAGTTTTCCTCTTAGTTGTACATTTTTGCTACCACCAATTATTTTAGCTCGCTCAGTCAAACCTTTGTTCGACGAAGCTTTACTTGTTTCTGTGAGGTGTCCAGGAGTATCTCTATACCACAACTCACTAGCAGCTAGATGTGTTTTTTCACATCTTTTGAATAACTAAGAAAATTCTCAAAATATGCTCTATAAGGATAAAGATCTGTATTGGTGGTGATAAGATTGCCATTCAGTGTAACATCAATTTTACTGAACATGCTATGAAAAAAATTATTGATAGGAGCAATTTGTGTATCTCCAGCCAAAACACTCCCATCTTGTTTTGTAATTTTAAATTGAACTTCAAGTGTAGATGCTGCAAGATCTAACCACTTGGTTGTTTGTCTTGGAATTAAAAATTCTATTGGTGAAGAATTATTTAAAGATGCAATAGGAAATTGTTCAATTTCACCAATATTTTCTATACCACTTGATGTTGGTGATACATTATCCGGATCAAAACTACTACCAAAATGTTCGCAAGATCCATGTAACATCATGATTTTTTTTTCAATCAAATATATCAAGTGGTCTTGATTTTTGTTTTGAATAAGCTTGTCTTTGACGTGTCTTACCTCTACGAGAACGAACCACAGACTGACGTTTTCGTTCTTGTTTTTGTCTTTTTATACCTAAAGCAGATTCACCAACTGATTTCAAAAGATCTTTTCCATGAGTTAATAAAATGTCTTTAGGTGCTTTACGTTTTTTTATCAATTCATTTGCTATTTCTAAACCATGTCTTAATCCATCTCTCTTTAAGGTTTGAAATGCATTTTTTGCAATTGGTTTTATAAATGGTGCAGCTGTTCTTATTGCTGTGCGAAAAATAGACCCTAATCCATATCCATATTGCCGTGGTACACCTTGATACACCGGCATCATTTTTTACAAATTTAATTTATGTCTCTGTCTAAAATGCAACTTGACAACTGTCTTGCCACTTGCAAACTGAATGGGTTTACCAGTGTTCCCATTTATATTTATACTAATCTGATCAAAATAAGATTTTGATACTGGTACATAATGTACATTATCAAATTCTATATGAGTATGTAGAGACTCTTTATGTGATTCAAATGGAATCACACGTAAAATAGGTGCTTCAATATCACCTAAAAATGTATAATCTGCTATGTCAGAATAAATAAAGATTTGATTGAAATCCACATTTAAGTCCACATTATATTTAAATGCACCTTTTGATGTGTTGGGAAAAATGACAGGAAAAATATTGTCTTTACATCCCAATTTTTGTAATAAACTTTCTGACATTTCAACACCCACTTTCCCAATACTATTTCCTACTATTTTTACACGCCCTTGGAGAGTTGAAAATCCAACATGAAATAATACATCAAATGATTTAAATATGTCTCCAAGTTTTTCTTGAATTTCTGTTTGCATTGCATCTATGACATGAGCGCCATTTGAATATGCACCTGATAAAATATTTAATTCAACAACAGCAACACCTTTGTGTAATGTATGTTTCAAATTCGTTTTATTAATACGATTTGATATTTTGCTATCTGTCACAATGATTTTAAAAACAGATTCTTCATCTGTAATATTTTTTGCTTCCGAAGGTAAAATTACTTCAACTAATCCCACTTCCCAATGTTCTTTATCAACATGAATGGGTTTAGATAATTGTGTTTGAAAACAACATTGGCTATTACTTGGAAACATATCCATAGAACTATCACTGAGAAGTGTTACGTAAAATGAATTCATTTTTCTTATCTTGTGGTTGTTTCAAATATTTTAAACCTGGACTTGGAAGAATATATCCTAATGAACTACTTAATAACACTAACCACAATTCTTTATCAGGGCTTTGTAAACTCAAATGTGCAATGGCAGTAATTATAATACCATAAATGATAATAATCTGTGTGAAATAAGTGACTTGATTTTTTGCAACACGATTTCCACAAATTTTAAATTGTTGACTTTGTTGACTTTGTACATCAACACTTGTGGTTTCATTAGGTAATGAAGTTTCATTTAATGACATATTCTTTTTATATCAAATCTGATTCTGCTATCCAACTATCAAATTTCTTTGGATAACCTTCCCAATGTACTTTAAGTTCTTTAATAATTTTCTTTCCCACACGTCTTGGCCGTCTATTAAGAATTGATTCAATTATATATTTTTTATCATCTTTTATACTTTGAATTTCTTGTGGATAAAATGTCCCTTGTATATTTTCACCACCCATATCTTCAAGTTTATAAGTGGGTGGTATTGTATGTTTTACATGAGTAATTTTAAATAACTCTTTTGTCCAATTTGGTAAATACCCTTTTTCAAATGTACGTTTGGTTTTATTAATACGTACTATATCACCAACTTTAAATTGTATTTTTTTCTTTTTAGACTTTTTTTTACCATACAAATGTTGAGATACTTCTACTTCATTTTCTAATGATACTGAAGCAGGAGTTCTCTGAATACTTCGATGAAAACTATGATTATATCCATCAACTAAATTTTTCAACACATCAATGTATCTTAATGTACGTTTGTGTGTAAAATATTTCCACATTCGTGTTTTCAATGTACGTTGAAAACGTTCAACAATACTAGCTTTGGTTTCAGGATTTTCTGTTGTGAAGAAATGAATGTTTTGTTTCTTTAAAAATTTTTGTACATCTTTATTTTTAAATTCAGAACCTTTATCAGATTGTAATGATAAAGGTTTACGTCCAGAAGTTTTCAAAATACTCTGAAAAGATTTTGTTAATGTCTCTCCTGTTTTATTGTGAATGGGTATTACCCATGCATATTTGGAAAATACATCAATAACACAAACTAAATAACGAAATTGGTCATTGTAAGATTGTAAACTTTGTAAGTCTGCTAAATCAATCTGCCATTGATGATCAATACCACCCACTATAGTCTTACGTCTTGAAAATTTTTTACGGATGGGTTTATGTAAAGTATAAGTTCTTTCTCCTTTCAACCATTTTTTCACTTGATCAATTGTGATGGAATTATCTTTACTATGAGCTGCTTTGTACAATTTTTGTATACCACCATAACCAGCAGGATGTTTTGTATTGTAATATATTTCAGTTAATAAATCATTCAATAAGCTTCCCATTTTTCAGATAATCTACGTTTTGTCAATTTACGCTTTAGTGCTGACTTTGGTGTGTCTTCACTCCACTGCACTCTATGACCTCGACGAACTTTACGTTTTGGAGGGGATGATTGAGGAGTTTCAGACCAACTATCTTCTGGAGAACTTTGATATTTACTGGGTTTGGGTATAGGTTGTCTATTCATCCATAACCAACGTTCACGATTACCAACAAAATCTTGAGGGATATTTATATCTTTTAATCCACGACTAAACATTTCCCATCCACTCGGTTTAAAACCTTTTCGGTGTCTAAGAACATCATTGACTAAATCTATGATACTTGAACCTTTTATGACTTCTCCATCGTAACTTAATACACCCTGATCATCCCAACTCATGTGTGGATGAGATGATAAAGCAGATAATAATGAAGTTGCTTTATGTCTCATTGTAACAGGGACACTTTCTATAATACGATCTCGTAAAAATAATGATTTTTCTCCTGACTCAGGCAATGGAACCAATGTTGGTTGTAATGCTTTCTTATGTGACATTTGAAATTTTTGTAAAGTTTCCCCATACTTTTGTTCTTTCTCACTTTCGGACAACTCTGAATTTCCTAACACAGATGATAAATCATTTTGAAGTTGTGCAGTATTTGTAACTTGTGGGTTAGGGGGTAATCTTGGTCTTTGAGCTTTTTCATTTCTAAAATGTTGCATATCTTCTAACATTTGATAAGGTACAATAGCCATCTTTTTCATATTTTATCGACTAATTTATTTGCAAGATTTGTTGCAACTCCTATAGCAGGTCCAAGTAAACCAAGTAATGGTAAAAAACCACCTTTTTGATTTAAAATTTGTTTTTTCTTTTTAAGAGTTATTGATTTACTAGCGAGTGCTCGTAGTTGTTGACGCTTTGGATGTAATTTTTGTTTCTGATTTTTTGTTAGATGTATGTTGCCTTTTAAAAGATTATGACAGCATTCTGACACACAATTAATTAATTCTTTAGGTGCATTTTTCATAATTTGTTTTTGAAATGCTGGAGGAGTTTGACTTAAACCTATTAACATACCACCATATTTTTTAACTAAAGGAATTTTTTGTTTCTTATTTTGTCTCACCATCTTGCTCTTATAGAATCTGATGATTAAATGAAACAAATATAAAAATGTAATGCTATTTATATATGTGCAAACTTTATATTATTTAAAGTAAGACCTTATCCCTTTAACAGGTTTAGGTGTATTTAAAGCTGTAAAACGTGCCATTGTGGGAATCTTTTCTTTTAATGGTACATGTTGTGTATTTTGTACAGAATACATTGGTTCATGATTTTTAACACCATCTTTTGTTATTGACACTCCACGTGTTAACTTAAGTGGTGATACTTTTCTTTGTCTTTGAAGATTTTTCACAAGTAATGCTTTTGTTTTTGTAGATGGAGATCTATGAGGTGCAATTTCAAAATTTGTGTACATATATTTTGGTCCTACCTTTCGTTGATTTTTTATCTCTCTAGAGCTTGATGAATTATTTGATCTTTTCTTAGGGGATTTTCGTTTCCTTTTAGGTGACTTTTGTTACTTACTCTTTGTTTTTTTGAATGGTGAATAGAATGATCTACTTGTCTTATGACCATCCCATCGAATTAAATTACGAATGATAACACCACCAAAAAATCCACCACCTCCTGGTTTTAAAATAATGTTTCGTTTTGTTGCAAGATCAACTCTGGGGTTTGCAAGTTGTTCAAGATCTTGTTTATGTTTATCCATATAGGTTAAAGTTTGTTTTGGCAATTTAATTTTCTTATTCAGTATGATTCTACTTGCTAATGTAAACCATTTTAAAATTTTCTTAAAACCTTTCTTAAGTAATTTTTGTCTTGCAAATGGACTTGTTTCTTGACCAAGTTGTTCCAAAGATTGTATGAATGATACCATGATGATGTGTAGTCGTTGACAAACTTTGACTAACTAACATCAACTCATTAGAACATGGGGAATTTATAGTTTTGTATAAATGATGGGGCCACGTTCATTTTGTGTTACCCAAGGATGAAAAATATCAGTTCTTAATCTCAAAGACTCAGGAGTTCTAGGATGAAAATCAATTAATAAATAACCATGATCAATACTTGTTGCATCTTGATAACATGCATTTAAATGTGGTAATTGAACTTGATTTGCCAATACTTTAATTTGCCCTTTATCTCTGGTATTTTGAAATAAAATCATATAATGTGCATTTAAACTTATGGTACGACTAGATTTAGATTGTTGAAACATATTTTATGTTATGTAAATGACACTTGCATTTCTATGATGTCCTTTTCGTGTGAACCATAATTTAATTTTTTCTTCATCTTTATCTCCTAACATATCATCAAAAACTACAAGATGGGGAATAGTGACATCACTGACAATTTCATATTCATCATCAGGGATACCTTCTATGAATTTAATATCTTCACTTTCTTTAAGTAAAGTATATGTATTTTGCCATTCTTTATAACACCAAATGATTTTTTGTGGGGGAATTTGAAATAAGTCATGTTTCATATCAATAAGCTTTTTGACAAATTCTGTTTTTCCTGAACCACTAGGTCCCGAAATAAAGATATTACAAGGGTGTTGAAACAATAAACATTCACTCGATGCCATAATTGTATTTGTGTGAATAAGAGTTGTCAAATCATTCACTTATATACTTTCTGATTCCATACCTTCTTCATGTCTTTTAGTAGGTATTCGTTTTAAGGGTGCTTTTAACTCAAATACAGTTTCTGAAGAATCTATTCTTCTATCTATTTGTGGTACACATTGTCTATACAAGTAATTAATGATTTCTTTATCATAAATTATATTACCCCACACAACTCTTGTCCAAATATTTTCTATATTATCTTTGTAAAAAGCATTCATGATTTGTAATGCATTACAAAATTCCCCATACATTTCATCTTTTCCCAATTGATTATGAATAAACTCTTTTGTTATTGTTAGATAACCAGGAGTGATCAATTGAAATGCATATAATAATGCCTTACGTGTAATCTTGTTGTCTAACATACGTCTTACTGGTTCCATGGTTGAAATCAAAGTGATGATTCTTTTGTCTCTTCTGATGTATTTTGTCCATCAGGTACTATATTACCTGATGCACAAAATACATCAGGACGGTCAGGAAAATCATTTCCTGCATTATCTGAAAACATTTTATCAAACTTAGTTTTGAATTGTCCTGCAGCTTGTCTTGCAATTATGGTACTAAATGATGTACTTTGATCATTTAGCACCATGAGTGCAAATAAAGACTTAGAATCTGGAAAATCATCTAAACACTTGTCATATTTTTTCATTGTTGAAAATATTTGATTTAAAGTGAATCCATAATCCATCACTGATAATATTTTATCTGGGGGTGTTTGCATACTTGTTGGTGGTTTGTATAATTGACAATTTCTTATCAATTGAATATAAGAACAATTTGGTGACCACTTAACATGTTCTTGCAAAGGAATATCTTTTTCTTCCCAATTCATTAAACCTTGTCCACATACAAAACATTTTACTTTACCATCTCCTATATAGAAAAATCCAGCTTTAGCTAAGTCTTCTTTCTTGGATTTTAAAATAGGGTTTGTAGTCATGCTAAAACTCGAAAGTCTTCTTAACTCTGACAAGTATATAGGATAAGTAGGATTGAGTGGTAGAGACATCTTGCCTGCTCAGTGTTCAAAGTTGAAATGAGAAATCTGAAGGGTTCTTTTATACCTTAGGCCCATAAGGTTTTGTGTCATATTTATCCACTACAAAATGGTTTGTGTACACAGATCTGAATGTTTTGGTTTGTAATTCAATTGTGACATGTCTGTTCTTGTTCAAACTTGAAAATGAGAATTCTAAAGAGTAATTTTTATACCTTAAACCCATAAGGTCTTGTATCATATTTATCCACTACAAAACGTTTTGTGTACACAGATCTGAATGTTTTGGTTTGTTTTTCACTTGTAACTTGTCTGTTCTTGTTGCGTTTAATTCTATGTGTGTATTCAATGTTCATTTTATAATTATGTCTGTCTTGTACACATTCCACCATGGATTCAAAATTGACTTTCTGTGATGTATTGTAGTCTAATGTAATTCCTTTAACTTTACATGAAGTGTGTATTTGACCATCTTTAATGTATTTGTAACCATAATTTTTGGGACCTAAACCTACATATTCAATAATTTTTGCATCTGGATGTTCATCTGTCCATTGACCTAACCTACTGTTTATAATTTGTGGATTCCAAAGTGAGGGGTTATGGATGTAAATAAAACTGTCTGTGTCAAAGTATAATACCCGTCTACCCAAACGTCCTATTACTTTATATAATTCCATTCATGCATAAGCTGTGACAAAAGAGGCAACTGCAACATTAGCTGATTTGTGAGGTTCATAAACATCTGTAGATTTTGTGTAATTGACTAAAATGCATTTATCATGATCAAACAATTCAACATTTTTAATAATGATGTCTTTATCTTGTATCAGGTCAAAATATTTGGATGGGTCTTGTATGTATTCTGTTTTTGTTTTTAAATTGTTTTGTGCACTTTTCCCCCATAAACAGTTTAACATGGTTTTAGCAAATGATCTTTGTCCTGGATTTTTTTCAATATTTTCCAAACGTATGTTTTCAATTTGTGCATAGTCTTTCTTAAATGTGTCTCTGTCTGTTTCTGTTTTCACCCAATCTGGATATCCACTGGCTTCTTGTTTCATTTTTAAATATTTGTTCACATAATGTTTGTAAATTTCTGAAGACCATTCTCCCCAATGCCAAATCTGATAAGTGTCAAGTAATGTGTATCCCATCCCCAATGCTTTAAAAAGTTCAACAGATGTCCATGTACCTGTAATACTGCGTTGATCTGGTGTGTGTTCACATTTGTCTAATTCTTGTTCTGCACATGTATTGCAAAGTGTAAAAACCATTTTCTTGTTGCAATGAATTGGTAATACTGGCATGTGTAGAGATTGTGGTGGTAAAACTTTACATTTGATAAGTCCCCTGTACTGTCTTATAGCATCCATGTTTATGTTTTCTTTTGTGAGTATATGTGGATGACCTACTGGATATTCTCTGTGTTTATTGACATAAGGATAGAGTGAACAGATGTCTATGTATTTTATTTCATTGTCTGTGCTTTGGTCTATTTTATGATGTAATTTAATGGCATTTGTTCTCCCCCCAAATAATGCTTCACGTGGTTTAATAGGATCCATGTTTGGAAAAAATGAATTCAATGTTGATTTTACTTCAGGATTTAATTTGCAAAAATCATCAAGTTCATGTTCCCATGTTATTCTCATGTTATACCCTAATGATTCTAAATGGTGTATGCGTTCCTGTGTTTTGTTGTATAGAGTTTGGTAATTTAGCAAATTGACTGGATTTTTCTCATGTCTGTTGTCTTTATAACATGTCATGCACCCATGCCACATACATCCATAAAATTCAAAGATTGTATTTGTGTCTTTGTGAAACCCATCAACATAATATCCCCCTATTTTAACCTCCCCACCATTGAGTGCATGTTGAATATGTATGTTTTCTTCCTGTGCAAGTGTCTGTAAAAATCTAATGGCTTTAATGGAGTATTTGACTTTAGCTGGGTAACCTATGTCTGAAATGATTGCCATTTTGTTTTCTGGAAGTGAATTTTTTCTCCAAGCTTTTGTACATGCATCGGCTAAGGTAAATGCTTCTCTCAAAGGATCTATGCCATCACTATCTATAAATTTTTGTCTGAATTCCCCACACCCCCTACGTAAAATATCTACATCTGATTTACAGTATAATTCCATTTCTTTTTGAAAATCAAAACTGGCATGACTAGTAATTTTTTGTTTGTACCACTTGATAAAATCCTCCCTATCTGATGGAGACATTGAATCTGGCATATACAATGTTGAATCTAAATAAGGGCCAATATAATTTTGATAAGCTTGTGTGTTTGCCAAATGGGGGAAATAACCTTTTGCTAATTCTGTCAAGCCAAATGTTTTGGGAAATTGTGCCAATCTCATTGAAAGAAAATTTAAAGAATCTATAAGTCTAATACCACAAGCTTTAAGTGAAAGAATTTTGTTCCCATTCATAATTACATCAGGAGTTGTTGTACCAGTTTCAATGAGGTGTCTTAAAATAAACTGTCCATCAAAACCTCTTAAATTGTGAGCAATAGCTGTTGTCCCTTTATGTTCCTTACTGAAAAGCCAATCACAAAAATCTGATAAAGTAGATTCCCCTTTAAATATTGATTGCCTATATCCAAATTTGTCACATGAAATACATTCTTGATCTATAGATTTGCAAATACATTCCCCACATGCACGATGAGCAACACAGAAATTTGGGATATGAACTCCTGAGTCTTGTGTGGTTTCAAAATCAAAAAATACAAATGGAATGTTTGGTATTTTTTCATCCTCGGGTGAAGTGTATTTTGGAATAAAACATTGGTGATCAGAATTAACTACTTGTTGACAATATTTGCATTTTTTGAATCCTTCACAGATATGTTTTCCTTTGGTTGGATATATTAATGAATTGCATGTTTTACATTTTTGAACTAATTGACAAATTGTTTTTTCTTCTTTCCCCTTTCTAGTGATATGGTTATTATAGCATGATAAACTTCTAAATTGTCTATTGCAACTGTAACAGGTAGTGGGATGTTCAGGAATACATTTTGTTGGAGCATAGCAAATACAACCAAAAGGGCACATGTGACGTTCTCTCTGTTGGACACCTTTACTGCAAAGTTCACAATAGTAGTGACATCCTAAAAACCCTGTAATTGTTGTGATAGTATCAAAATGCTGGTCATGGTGGTAAATATGAATAACTTTACTATCAGTGGTGGTAACTGGAGGTTTGAATAAAAATTCACTTTTTGCATACTGTGGATGAATTTTGATGACATACTCTGGGTAAAGCAGGTCTTGTATTTTATAATATTCTTCATATCCACAAGGAATATTATAATCAAGACCTGCTTTGTCCATCAATGCCTTAGCTTCCAACTCTTGTGTCGGTCTATCAGAACGTCTAATATTTTTCCATTTCTTTTGCCAAAGTTCAGAATTATCTTTATCAACATGACACTTTCCCACTACAATGGCCCGTGCGAGACACATTGAATCATTAACATTTTTAATTTCAATAATACTCTGTTTACTTTTAACCATTTTATCAACAGATGAAAATGAAATTGGTGCATGTCGCCCAGACCCTTGTGGTAGAGAAGTGTGTGTTATTTCTAAAGATAATTGCCCATCATGGATAGTAAAGTTATCATTTGATTGTACAACCTTTTCTATTTCATCTAATATGGTGTTACCAGTGATACCTGAAGCCTTAGTAAATGGAATAAATATACCTATTTCTAATCCTGGGTGGTTAACTGATATTCTCATTGGATCGTTGTCTTCTACTCCACATTCTTCTTTAATATCATCTACCAAACTGTCAAATACTTTTCCAAGGGTGTCAAATGGATTCTTTTGATTAAATTGTTTGAATGTTATTCTGCATACATGGGATTTGGAACGGAATTTTCTTGATGTTTTTTGTAGAAGTGGGAGAATGGTGTATAAGTCTCTTGCTGATTCTACTCTCTGCTTTTTGTTATCTACTTCACTCTCTGTCTCACTATATTCTTCAATGGCTCTCTTCATCTTTTCTTCTATCGTCTTCTAGCTTTTGAAAATATGTCTTGTCTTCTTGAAGTCAAAAAAACCAAGTGTGAAACATCCTAAGATTCTTCCTCCTTTTATACTTTTTTAATGTACATTTAAATGTGCATTTAAATGTACATTTAATACCCACTGAATTATACTGTTAATAAATGTTTCTTATACACATTTGAAAAGTCATAAAATGTAATCCATTCACTCTATGGAAAAATTCCTATGGTAAAAATATTTTATAGCTTTTATTTGTTAAGTGTATCTTTCAGTCAATATTTAACAACAGCAATATAGTATCCAGAGATTATTGAGTGTAAGAGATAGCATAACTGTTTGTAACCAAATGAATGCATATTTAAACAATTGTGTGCAAATGCACGTTATGGAACATTTAAGTGTACAATTAAATGTACATTAAAAAAGTATAAAAGGAGGAAGAATCTTAGGATGTTTCACACTTGGTTTTTTTGACTTCAAGAAGACAAGACATAATTTTGAAACGCTCCAAAAGTTAAAGATGGATAGAGTTACAGATCCAAGATTAGAAAAAGCAAGTGATGCTAAAAGTATTTACTATAAACCATCTAAATGGGGAGAAGTTAGAAGACTTGTGAATGAACTTTATAAATTGATATCAACACCTAAAGAGATGATTTGTTCCATTTGTCATCAGAAAGGACATTGGGCGAATACATGTTCAGACAAAGGGGCATGTTTTTATTGCAATCAGAGAGGACATTGGATAAATGAATGCAGATTGAAAAAGCTATCGAATAACTCTATGTCTCAACCAAGATGGGGTTCACCAGCTGTTGATCAACGAGGACCGGTAAAAGTTTATCCATGGTCAGAATACATAAAGCATACAGAAGATAGATTACCGATTACAGGTTTCAACTTACAACTTGATGAAAAAAACATTGACAACCACACTTTACAGGGGATGAGCATGATACCAATACCACCACCTCCCCAAATAAATGAGAAAGTTGACTTAGCAGAACCTGTGTTACCAGAGTTTGATGATAATGATGATACATTATTATATAATATGGATATACCCAAAGAAACAAAAATGGAAATCGATGATGAGTTAGAAGTATTATTTCCAGAGAAAGAGGAACCACCAAAGAAAGTTACAAGAAAACGAAAAGCTAAAGACAATAATTCTAAAATAGGAAAACTTGCCAAGAAACATTGAAAACAGTTTTTGAAAGTGACATTTTCATAAAAGACATTTACAAATCTGTAAATATTCATGGAATAAAATTTTCGGATTTGAAAAAAAGGTAATATTATTTTGTTGTTATTTAAACAGGGGAAAATTTTTTCCAACTCAAGATTTTTTAAAAAATAAAAAAACATTTTTCATAACATTCTTTTGCAAGCACAAAAAAATATTTTTGTGTTTGCAAATGAATGTTATGAAAAAGTTTTTTTCATAACATTCATTTGCAAACACGAAAATATTTTTCTTATAAAATAAAAAACTTGCAAGACAGAAATTAATTTGCAAACAGAAAAAAATTTTTTGTGTTTGTAAAATGAATGTTATGAAAAAGTTTTTTTCATAACATTCATTTTACAAACACAAAAAATATTTTTCTTATAAAATAAAAAACTTGCAAGACAGAAAAATAATTTGCAAACACAAAAATATTTTTATGTTTGCAAATTATTTTTGTTTTTTACCTAAATGTTTTCACACAAAAACATTTAGGTAAAAACAAAAATAATTTGCAAACACAAAAAATATGCCATGACAGGGAAATCTAGTGTGGGAGCTATGAGGTTAACCTCTTTTGAATTGAGTAATGAAATTACATTTGAACAAAAAGTTCAATTCATTCCATTGTGGTAGCACTGAAATGTGCCACTCAAGTGTGTAAACGTGATATCTCTTTTTAAGAATATGGTGGCCCTTATAAGGGCCGTTTTTTACTAAACAAATCATGTTTAGTTCACCAACTTTATTCCATTTCTCTTTGCGGCTCTCTTGACATCCTTTTGATTAACGAGATGTTGTGATCCTCTTCCCCTAATTGTTGCATAATGATAGGTATCTCTTATCAATTTTCGAACAAAACAGTGTAAGGCTTCTTCAGCTTCATCAAGTGACAATGGTGAGATATTATTCACCCCAGCTTTTCTTGCCAATCTTCGCAAATTACTCCTTGGAATAGTATTACGCTCCTCTCTCTCCATCTTCACCTCTTGTGGTGGAATAGTATTGCACTCCTCTCTCTCCTTCTTCACTCCTCGTGGCCCACATTCACCTTCTAGTGATGGAATCTTTACCTCGATGGATAGCTCAACTCTCATGATTGATGATAAGAAGAAAAATGACATTATGATATCTCCAGCAGTGTTTTTATAGACAATGCGAGGATCGAAAATGCACTGAAGAACCCTCACGCGACAATTCGATCGAGTGCGGGAAAAAACTGTTGATAACAGACGTTTACTATCACAGCCGTCCAAAAATTTTAAAATATTGCTAACTGTTGAGTGACTTGCACTTCATCAAAACTAAAACAGCCCTTCTCAGGGCTAACCACACTATTAGAAAGAGATCTTCTCATGTACACAATCAAGTCTTTGTTATAAAAAGACAAAAAACCAGTTCCCTTATCCTCCAGTGAAAAAAACTTATAAGCAAAAATGTACTATAGGATCTGGCCATAAAAAAAAGCATGATGCGGTGCCACTCGGGACCCAAGATTTTGAAAATTCTAGACCCAAGAACTTCTAGACCCAAGATTGTGAAACTTCTAGACCCAAGATTTGTGAAACTTCTAGACCCAAGAACTTATAGACCCAACATGTATGCACTGGTGGCAACCAGTGCATACATGTTGGGTCTATAAGTTCTTGGGTCTAGAAGTTTCACAAATCTTGGGTCTAGAAGTTTCACAATCTTGGGTCTAGAAGTTCTTGGGTCTAGAATTTTCAAAATCTTGGGTCCCGAGTGGCTCCCCCAACTACTTTCAATGTGACAAGACGTCCGAAGTGTTCATCTCAACTTGGAATGCAGTGTCATTGCTATTATTGAATCAGAAGTTTACATGAGTTTAACCAGTTTACCATAGTAAAACATGCATCCAACTGGAACATGATGACCCTCTGTTCAGGTCCCCCACCCCAACCCCAAGTTGGATAACTCTCGTCTTGCCATTCCCCTCTTCCGGCGTCCATGAAAAATAGTTTTTGTTATTTAAAAGAGACCATAAATTAAGCATTTTGAGCGTTCGGGCACGTTTACAGAAACGTATTGGAGCGACACAATATTTTAGGCTGTGTTATAAAAGATAACCAAATTGTTATTACAAGATAACTGGATCTTTATAACAAGATAGCTACATTGCTCTATAACAACCGACGTGCCAGCCACCTTGTTATTATAGACATAGTGACCGTTGTTCAGTGTGTTATGGTAGATTAGCACCCGAAGAAAAAAATTAAAGCCCGAGACGAAGTCGAGGGCGTTAATTTTTTTCTGAGGTGGCTAATCTACCATAACACACTGAACAACGGTCACTATGTTTTTTATTATACTGGATGACCTTTTAAGTGTTTCATTAACCGATACCTGATCGCATTTAAAGAAGTTTTCTTCATATGTTCACCACATTTTTTTCTGATTGACGCATAAAACAGACTAAGACACTGATTCATTTCACATACGTCGAGTGTTTCAAATTCAGTTGATTTCCCCTTTGTGCCCCAAAACTACCTGAACAACTTTACACTTCTGTCAACACTTCGCTTAGTTGATGAACTGTCCTTTGACCTTAAAACTGCCTCGATATTTTCATCGGTAATATTTGCGAAAGCCATGTTTGCTGTTGTCGTCTGATTTGAGGCGAGAGAAAAACTTCGAAAATCTTCGGAAACAGCGTGCGTTATTTTCTCCCTTTCGGCAATTTTCGGATTTAGCGTGTGATATTTCAAAATCACCGCGTCATAGCGTGTGTTATTACAAACAATAACAACCGTCGCGATGGACTATCACGTTGTCAAGAATGGGCGGAGTCAACAGGCATGACCACGCAAATTAGCAAATTGTATCTGTCCAATCAGACGTCGTCATTTGTCTAGTTTTATTCATGAAGTATAATAAAACAACTTATCAAGTGTACTGGAAATCTGTGTCTTCACTGCATAGCTTTTTCTTGATGCATTTCTTGCGTACCCCCTCCCCCCCCATCCGACCCAGTACTTGGAAACCACTGGGGTTTCTAAACACTATGGTAGACACTACTAGGATCTTTAACACTTACGCTGCCGAAAGAGACTATCGTCACATATTTTATGATAATTATCTATTCGTTCTAGTATGAGCGGATCAAACCTACCATTTGATTAATTGTTGGAAAGGGCTCAGAGAGCCCTTTCCAACAATTAATCAGATGATAGATTCTCAAGTATCTCATAAATTTTATTAAACACCCTCGCACACATACGTACATAGAGGTCCTCCATGTATGGCAAAAGTGGCAATTAAAAGAGTTAATTAATTGGATATGTAATCACGAGGAATGGCAACCACTTGGATATGCAAGCATTACGATATGCAACCACTGGCACAGGCACCACAACGAAATGTAACTATTGAGCCATGTAACTACTAAGGGGCGTGGTGGCTCGGTAGACAGAGATGCAGGCTGCAAGCCGAGAGGGCCTCGGTTCGAATCCCACCTGCAGCAACCGCGTTGTGTCCTTGGGCAAAACACTTCATCCCCACTGCTCACATGGGGACACCGTGGTGGTGTGCACAAAGGCGTACTGCACGTTGATGGTGCACTGTCTTCAACCAATGCTAACCCTGCTTGTGTGGAGTAAGTATGTTGGGGAGCTGATAATTGCTCGCCTTTGCTCGCTGGTCCTCTCCGGGTACTCCGGCTTCCTCCACCCGTAAAACTGTCGTGGTCATGGTTAGCCGTTGTGCAGAAATATGTGACTTTAAACACCAATAAATAAATAAACGCAACTACTAGCTATATTGTTTAGTTATTAGTTTAAGGTCACTTTCAGCATCTTTGGCTACTGCATGACCGTAACATAGGGATGAAGTCAACTTTAACCAATCGTTGATATCGGACTTTCGGTTTACTGGGCCTTCAGAATATAAGCCCTTCGGGGTATCGAGTCTTCAGAATATCGGTGCTTCGGAATATTGGGTCTTCAGAATATCGGACCTTCAGAAAATCAGGCCTTCGTACTATCGAATGTTCGGTGTATTGGGCTTTCGGAGTATCAATCCTTCGGAGTATTGGGCCTTTGGAATATTGAACGCTTTGAGTACTCGGCCTTCGGAATATCAGACGTTCGGAGTATTGGGCCTTCGGAATACCGGATGTTGGAGTATATGGTCTTCAAAGTAAAAGGCATATGGAAATATCAGACGTTCGGAGTATTTAGCCTTTGGAATATCGATCCTTTGGAGTATTAGACCTTCGGAATATCGGACGTTCGGAGTATTAGACCTTCGGAGTATCGGTCCCTGGGAGGATTGTGCCTTTGGAATATAGGGTTGTTTGGAATATTGGACTTTTGGAATATCAGACATTCGGATTATTGGACCTTTTGGAATATCAAACCGTCGGTGTACTGGGCCTTCGGAATATCGGACCATCAAAATATTGGACCTTCGGAATACCGAACGTTCAGAGTATTGGTCCTTCGGAATACCGGATGTTCGTAGTATTGGGCCTTCGCAATATCAGCCGTTCAGAGTATTGGGCCTTCGGAATAACAGACGTTCAGAGTATTGGCCCTTCGGAACATTGGGTCTTCGGAATATCAGACGTTCGGAGTATCGGGCCGTTGAGGTACTGGGATTTTGAAATATCGGACCTTAGCCATATTGGGCCTTCGGAATATCGTGCGTTCGGAATATTGGGCTTTTGGAATACGGAACGTTCGGAATATTGGGTTTTTGGAATACTGAAGGTTCAGAGTATTAGGCCTTTGGAATATCGGACATTCGGAGTGCCGGACCTTCGGGGTATCGTACCTTCGGAATAACGGGTCGACGCCGATTTCAAAAGTGAGGACGACAAACAAGAATCAACAATTGAACTTCCGACACGATGACTGTGTTTCCTACTACACTTGATTGTTCTTGAAAATACAAACAGGGACACCTTAGATAACATTCATCGCCTACGTACGCTCACGTAATTCAACTTATCTCGACTTCCACTTTGAGTCATGTTAGTTAACCACATCTCTAGCGTAACGGCCATAACTGCGGCAAGTACTATTCACAAAAACGCATTTGAATTTTCATTATTTTTTTGAATTTTGCCTCAAAACATAGTTCATGAAAGCTGTGTTTTTGTAACAAAAAATCAAACTTTTTATTATCCAAGAGGTGAGTCTGCAAGTTTTGTCTGCTATTAGTGTGGAAAAGACATGTAAAGAGTTCAGTCTGCGTTACACATCTAACGTGTAGCCGTCAACAAACTCGACAAGTCCAAGACTGTGGAACCTCGATAAAAGTGGAGGGACACAATTTTTAAAGGCTATTAGAGTTCGTCCCAGTGGGAGAAAAGTTCCAATCGTATATCTGTAACTGTACCATGACAAACTGGAGGCTTTCGCTTAGATGAGAATGCAGCGGTGTGATCACTGTCCTGTAGGGCTGCACGATATTCAAAACTGAATACCGGTATCGGTATTCAAAAAAATACCGCGGTATACCGGTATATCGAAAACTGTTCACAACCGAGACTCGAGGCATCACAGTCGGAACGAATTAGCATGCCTGGATGATGCGGTTCGAAAAACCTTTACCCAACGCAGACGATATCAAAATTTATTATTTTCAAAATTAGTTTATCAGATTTTCCCCAAAGATTTCAACAAAACTATATCATGTGACCCCTCATTGGAACGAGCTCAACGAGCTCGTTCCAATGAGGGGCCATATGATATAGTTTTGTTAAAAAAATTTTAAATTATTTTTTTTAACTGCTGAATTTGTATATTACGAGGGCACAAGCAGGCGATTCCTTGGATAAAGGGATAATATTATTCATTCGGGGCTACAGTTTAAAAACTAAAGACATCTTGAAAATTAAATTGTATGTAAATAAATAATGACGATAAACCGATATTTTTGTAATTACACCGGTATTCAATCGATATTGGTTTGAATACCGGTATATATCGGTTTATCGATATACCGTACAGCCCTATTGTCCTGTCCATTTCTTCCACTTCAACCATCTTCCAACCTTCGGATTGAAGATGGCCGAAGTAGAAGAAACGGACCGAAGCGACCGAAGGTGGAATTCTTTCTCCAAATGTTATTTGGATTTGCAAATATACTCTTCAAAATAAGAAACTATACATCGAAATTCCACTAGATTGTATTGGAAGTTCTCAGGTTATAAACGGATAATTTGTGGTGAACGGGGAAGTAGAAACATTACTCTACAAAATTAAAGGCATAAACACAAGCAAACGTGAAACGTCATTAACTCACATAAACATGACTGCATTGACAAGCGGGGAAAGTCAATACCGTGTATGAGCATCAGTGATAACGGCGTGGTAACGTCGACCCATATATGCTACCACAGAGTCTGAATTACACGCTGTGGAATGTTCTGCCATTCTTCTTGTATGCCGCAAAGAGTTCCTCGAGTGTCTGTGGTGTCTGCTCTCTCTGTCGGACGCGGCGATCAAGCTCATTCCAAAAGTGTTCAGTGGGGGTTGGGGGGGGGGGGGGGATAAGTCAGATAAACGTGCTGGCCATGGAAGAGTAGTAGGAATATTGTTTTGTTGAAGAAATGCTCTGCAAACACGCACAACATCTGGCCGAGTAGTGCCATGTTGAAAGAAGCCGTCATTGAATGAATGCTCAACGTGACGTGATAGCATTTCATCTCTGTAACGCTACCGGTTACATTATCCTCCACTCGAACAGATGTTGTTCGAGCAGCATGGTTAATGCCAGCCCACGCCATAACACTACCGCCACCAAAACGATCAACTTTACATGCACAGTTATTGGCGGAACGTTCGTTCCGACGTCTATACACTCGAGCACGTCCATCGGCGCGTCATTTCATAAATTGTACAGTAGGTCGCCAGAGCGTTATGTTTTCAATTCTCCGTGTGTTTGGGAGAAATTCTGACCCATCAACCCAAGCATTTCATGAATTGATTACAATTCAAAACATATATTTCAAAATCTTTTCACCATGGCCAATTTTATACAAAAAACGTTCAGTGGGATTTCGATGTATAGTTTCTTTATTTGAAGAGCATAGTATATTACAGTAATGTCTTAATATTGACACCTTTGTTTGCGCCCATTAAACTTATTATGTAACCGCGCAACATGTCTGTGGAAAAAAGTGGAGGGGTACGTGGGCCCCGTACCCCTCTGGTTCCGCCGCCGCTGACAAATCCCCCTCACAAAAAATGTAAATACTCATGCAGAATGGAGCACTAATCACCATGAGATATACCATAGATTTGAACACTGAACTGTTTGTTAGTATTTCTTATTTATTAGTTTATATTTTCGGGTTATTTATTATATATTTTAATTTGTAGTTGCCTTGGGGGTAATATACAGTTAAAACTAGAAGTCCTGTCATGAACTGTGTGCTTATCTAGGCTTAATTGCGCGTAGGAATTGCGCGCAACTGCCATATCGTATGGCATCCAAAGCCAGGCAGGTTCTCCTGGCTACTCACAGGAAACACAGGCAATGTTTCTGCCACTGGACCTCCGGGTTACCCGGAGGTCTATTGCATGAAACATTGCTTGTGCACAGACCATATGTACAGAATTTGATAGCCTTACTATGGTCATGACGCGTAGATTAACGCGCAGAATGACGTGCTATTTGTGCGCATTTCATGACAGGACTTCTAGTTTTTACTGTATGGTGAAATGAATAGAGCTAGATCAAGCGAGATTGCTTCAGTGGCCTTTTACGTGTGTTGTGGTTCAGTGTCTTTGTAGTATTTTGTAAACATGGATGGTAAGTTTTTGGCGGTTGTCAAGAATGGTATGTCGATTGTAAGTATGATTAATATTGGGGTGCAAACGGTGGTGGTGGCTGATATTGGTCAGGACGTACAGACAGAGTTGGGGCCAAAGATTGAGGCGCGTGGACATAGTGGTGTGTGTATCAGAATGGTAGTGGGATGGATTAGCTGCGGGTCTTTGCTAACTGTCAGGATATTCAGCGCTTGTTGGTAGCGTATGTAACGCTTAAGGGGGAATTGAGGGGGAAGCCAGATAAGGCGGGATTACCTATGGTTACCCCGATGAGCGTAAGATTTGATGGGTGGAAAGTCCCACTTATTTCAAATATTTTACATTCCAATTCTTAGGGATTCCAAGAGCATGGCGCATAAGAACACAAACACATAGGCACATGCGACGAAAAAGGGATTCTGTAACCACAGACATATCCTAAAAAGTGAAAAAGGGATTCCGTAAGTGTGTTCAATGGACTAGGAGAAAGAAGAAAACAAATACGTCTTGGTCGAATCAACCCTTTTGGAGAGCTTATAAGAACGACAGCATGCACTGAGCAGACACCAAACGAGCTTGCCGCAATGGGTCTAGATAAAAACATGAGAGAGATCATAGAATCTCCAACCATGAACGAGAACGAGAAGATCCTTCAAAACAGCCAGATCTTACAGCGTTATACAGAATTCTACAATAAAGCTTCACAGCCATTAACGACCAAGACACATAACCAGTAAACAATGACAATGACAACGGAGAGAGCGAAGAAGACGGAAGAGAACGGAAAATAACGAATACAGAGAGGGAAATGGAGTGAACAGAACGGAGATCGAACACAACCTTTATCAAAGCGAAGTGAGAGAACAAACAGAACAATGATTGAACTATCTAGCGAAGTTTAACACTTTACCCAACGTAACGGCCAAAACCGGCCAGCGCTTTTCACAAAAATCGCCAATTAATTTTCATTATTTTATTCATTGTTTGTCTCAAAAACTAGGCTATGACCCCTCTTTGGAACGAGCTCGCCGAGCTCGTTCCAAAGAGGGGGGTCATATCCTATGTTTTTAGACAAAAAAAAAAAATGAAAAAAATAATTATTCAAGAATTTTGTTTGCAAATGTCGTCTGCTTTTCATGTTAGGTAAAAGGTTAACACAATGTTATCTGTAACACAATTTGAACTGAACAAAGTTTATAACTGTATAACATTTATCCTTGGTTTTCAATAGGGAAGGGCAATACTCTCGAGTGTTTGTGTCAAATCACGGAATCCCATTTCACGGAGTCGGATAAGAATCGCACTTACAGAATGGCTGCAGAATCCCGTTTTCGTCGTACGAGAATGTCAGAACATGTATCGGAGAAAGTGGGGAAAACGTTCGAGTGACTTAGAAAATATCTATTTCTTCATTTCCATGTATAAATCGCGCAAAAATGGCATATTATTTTGGCTTGAGCTGTAATCACGATATGACTGTGGCTGTGGAAAGTGGTACCACCAGGGATATAAGGGGCTGGGTTAAGGTGGGCCAATGTCCGGATGAGAGTTAGGTCGATCACTTGAGAAGTTGGAGGTGTGTGGGTCTTTGTTGCAGTTAGTGGTGATTCCCAATTCAAAATTCGTATTAGAATTCGTGCAGAAACCTGAAAGAAATACTGACAGAAGCAACATTGTCATGCTTAACAGATCAATGTCGGTACGTTGTTATGTCATTCATAATTCGACGGTGAAACACCTGCTGCTGGCTTATCACAGACAAGTGGAGATAACTGGATGGGAACATTGGATTGGGTGCGATGGGGACAGTGTTTGGGTAAGGGGGAGGGGTGCACTTGGATTGGAGATACGGTGATATGCGTATATGTAGACAGAGCCTCGAGATGGTCCCGGGGGGTTTTACAACACATCGGTGTCTGCATTCAGAGCTGTGATATGGGGGCGACTGGACGGGGACCCGGCGAGTGACACTGGTATGTCACCAGAGGTATTGGGGGACATGGCTGCTTTCGTTTAGGGCGGGTTTCGCCTTCGGCGAGCAGCAGGGGTACTCATGGATGGGAATACACGGTGATCTTGATGACGGTAGTTCTCTTAAAAAATATATATGATGAGGCCCGAAAACTACATTACATACTCCTGAAGTTTTATCACTTTTTATCTTTTAAAACATAAAAAACGCGAAAGCAGCGACACGCTTAACCCCCTCATTACTCTATGAACAGCTTTGAAACTTCGTGGGGAAGGGGCGTTGCGATAACCGGTTCTCGCCAGATCACTGAAGTTAAGCAACGTCGAGCCCGGTTAGTCCATGGATGAGTGACCGGACGAGCGATCGATTCGGACTCGGTAATATAGGGTGTTCGGTCTGTATCCTTGCTGGTCTGGTGTTAGTTTTTGGTAGAATTAACCCACTTAAGGCGTTATACTGACTTATAGTTCACAGTGCAAGGCCATGCAGTGTTGTGGGGTATGTTTGGTTGTATAGTGCGATTCTATAGGATTCTGAGCGATCGATTCTGACTCTCGCGTTGTGTCCTTGGGCAAGGCACTTAACCTCGATTGTGTACTGAGGCACACTGCATGTCGATGGTGCGCATGTTTTCAAGCAATCTGACCCTGCCTGTGCTACAGTGCGGAGTTACTGTGCTGGGGAGCTGGCAGTTGCTCGTCGTTGCCCGGTGGTTCTCTCCGGGTACTCCGGCTTCCTCCATCCGTAAAACTGTCACCGACGCGATAGGACCTTGGCTGTTTAAGTGTCGTTAAGCCTTAATAAATAAATAATAAAAAATAATTGAAGCTTCGTAACACTGTTCTTCGGAGACCTACTACCCATCATTTTAATATTTAATATTGCCACTTTTAGGCCTGGAAATAAACAGCTTACATTGTGACCTGTTAGCAGGTTTCGCGATATAACAGGGTGGTAGCCTATAGGATAAAAGTGCTGTAATACTTTCCACTTTCTCTGTTTTAACTACGCAAGTTATGCTGTTTATAACTTGACAGAAGTTCTGTCAAAATAAATAGTAACAACTTACGCGTGATCTCGCCATAGCGAGATCGCGCGTTAGTCGTTGCTATTCATTTTGACGGAACTTCTTGTTTTGATGTTAAAGGCATGCTACTCTGGTCATAGATTGTACCGAAAGATTGTCATATCTGACAGGCAATACATGCGAGATTAGGAAGTTAATTTATCCTGTTTTGTTTTATTGCAATCTGCACTGCGTATCCGTATTTTGCAATTGACTTAACCCTCATGTAGTCTAAGCGATCGTTCGAGTGCTATTTCCCAGTCTGTATTTTATCCAGAACACCGCCCAATTTCGTTTTTTATCTTTTTCCAGCTTTTAGTATCAACACCTGTCTGAAGCCTCCGATTTCAAATTTTGGATATATCATCTCCACTAAAATACCTATCTAAAACTTCGGTACCGACCAGTGTGGGGGGGGGGGGGGGGGTGGTCCCAACAGTTATGGCCGGTTTTAAGGATCATGTTATTGATGTCAGCGTCATAAAAAATTAAATGACGCCAGATTCTCATAAAATCTTAGTATGTTGTAGAGGTTAAAAAAAAAATAGGAGATAGACCGGGGGGGGGGGGGGGGGGGGGGGCACTAAAAATTTACAAGACGTGACGTCCTATTTTTTTATTCGTCTCCTTTTTACACCCACCCACCCACTCACTACGTGCAAATTTTCTACTACCGTTCTCAGACACCCACCCTCCACTCTCCCATTAAAATCCCAAATAAACTTTTAAACTTAGTAGGCACAGCTGTCTTTAGGGTGGGTTTCATAATTTCTTAAACTGGTACCACCAATTTAAACCCCTGTGGGCCCCAATCTACAAATGACAAGCTATTCATTACCAGGCTTGGCCAGAGCAGGTGTACATATACGGGAACAAATTTTCATTTGAATTGTTCCCAAAATATTGTCTGCACATTTTCTACATTTCGAACAAGACACCCACCCCCTACTAACGTGTGACACTTTCCCAGATTAACCTTTTACCTAACGAATCGCCCGCATCCGCCCGCGTAATATGCAAATTGAGCAGTTGAAAAATTTTAATTTTTTCAAAATATTTCAACAAAACCATATCATGTGACACCTCATTGGAACGAGCTCTTTGAGCTCGTTCCAGTGAGGGGTCACATGATATGGTTTTGTTGAAATATTTTGAAAAATTAAAAAAAATCATATTTAAAATAATAACTTTTGATATCGTCTGCGTTGGGTATAGGGTTAAGCCCAATATTCTCACATATAAAGCCTCCTGATGTTGTATTTATGTTAAGAGTGTTATGTACAACATCATCTTTAAGGTTTGAAACACAAATGATGGTATATATTAGCTGATATATTGATATATTTTTAAAAAATTCAAAAAATTGTACAAGTTGGAAATGCACATTTTTGGCGCACTCAAGAGACCCACCCACCCCCACGTCACGTCTTGCAAATTTTTGGTGCCCCCCTCCCACCCCCCCCCCCCCCCCCCAGGATAGACGGCATTTTGTTTTTTATTTATCCCCATTTTTGAGGTTTTTATGTCAATTGAAGTTTATGAATTTTTACTTGCGTCGCCAGCGGCAGAGCAGGTCTAGTAACCGCTCGACTCCGTCCGTCCGTCAGTCTGTCAGTCAGTCTGTCAGTCCGTCAGTCCGTCAGTCCGTCCGAAACACTTCTTCCGTCAAAGTTTTCTTCGCTTCTATGAAAGGGATTGATTTTATATTTGGTCTGCTGCTTCATAATGATGAGTTGTATCGTGTAAGCAATTTTCAGATCTGCCGTGTAGCCACTTCCTGTTTGCCGATACTTTGAAATTTTACTGTACCCACTGAACATTGAAATTTTCCGTCAAGGTTTTCTCGGCTTCTATGCAAGGGATTGATTTTATATTTGGTTTGCTGCTTCATAATGATGAGTTGTATCGTGTAAGCAATTTTCAGATCTGCCGCGCAGCCACTTCCTGTTTGCCGATACTTTGAAATTTTACTGTACCCACTGAAGATTGAAATTTTCCGTCAAGGTTTTCTCGGTTTCTATGCAAGGGATTGATTTTATATTTGGTCTGCTGCTTCATAATGATGAGTTGCATCGTGTAAGCAATTTTCAGATCTGCCGTGCAGCCACTTCCTGTTTGCCGATACTTTGAAATTTTACTGTACCCACTGAAGATTGAAATTTTCCGTCAAGGTTTTCTCGGCTTCTATGCAAGGGATTGATTTTATATTTGGTCTGCTGCTTCATAATGATGAGTTGTATCGTGTAAGCAATTTTCAGATCTGCCGTGCAGCCACTTCCTGTTTGCCGATACTTTGAAATCTTACTGTACCCACTGAACATTGAACTTTTTCGTCAAACTTTTCTCGGCTTCTATGCAAGGGATTGATTTTATATTTCATCTGGAGCCTGATAATGATGAGTTGTATCGTGTATGCAATTTTCAGATTTGCCGTGCAGCCACTTCCTGTTTGCCGATTCAGTTGCATGCAGCGACGCAGGTCCAGACCTGGTATTGGTCTTGGGTTGTTACTTTTAAAACCTGAAAACGCCAAAACGGCGAAACTCTTAACCCTTTACCTAACATGAAAAGCAGACGACACTTGCAAAAAAAAAATATTGAATAACTAAATTTTTTCATTTTTTGTTTCAAAAACATAGGTTATGACCTCTCGTTGGAACGAGCTCGACGAGCTCGTTCCAACGAGGGGTCATAACCTATGTTTTTGAGACAAAAAATGAAAATATTTTGAAAATTAATTGGCGATTTTTGAGAATAGCGCTGGCCGGTTTTGACCGTTACGTTGGGTAAAGGGTTAACTCCTTTATTACCCCATCTACAGCTATGAACCTTCATAACCTTGTTTCTCGTTGAAAGATCGAGCACAGGGAATTTCAATATTTTCAGATTTCCACCTTGATGCAAAAAAGTAAGTTCTAACGATTTCTCTTACACTTTCAATATCACCTCCCTTATCAATCCCAACCTGGGAATTCCCAACAGTTATGGCCGAAATTAAGGATGACGTTATTAACATCGGCGTCATTATAATCTAGTGACTTCGGATTCTCGTAAATGTGTTGTAGAGTCGGGGGGAGGGGGGGGGGGGGGGCACCAAAAAATTGCAAGACGTGACGTGGGGGTGGGTGGGTCTCTTGAGTGCACAAAAAATGTGCATTTCCAATTTGAGCAATTTTTTGAATTTTTAAAAAATATATCAATATATCAGCTAATATATACCATCATTTGTGTTTCAAACCTTAAAGATGATGTTGTACATCACTCTTAACATAAATACATCAGGAGGCTTTATATGTACGAATATTGGGCTTAATCTGGGAAAATGTCACACGTTAGTGGGTGTCTTTTTCGAAATGTAGAAAATGTGCACACAATATTTTGGGAAAATTCTCTCTGATGCACTAAATTCAACCCAAGTTATTTATTTATTAATAGAATTTGTATGGATAGAAGAGGAAAGTAGCAAACACCTGAGAATATCTTCAGAACAATTCAAATGAAAATTTGTTCCCGTATATGTACACCTGCTCGGGCCAAGCCTGATAATGAACAGCTTGTCATTTGTAGATTGGGGCCCACAGCAGCCCACAGAGGTCTAAATTGGTAGTACCAGTTTAAGAACATTATGAACCCCCCCTAAAGACAGCTGTGCCTACTAAGTTTATAAGTTTATTTTGGATTTTAATGGGAGAGTGGGGCGGGGGGGGGGGGGGGGTCTGAGAACGGCAGCAGAAAATTTGAACGTAGGGGTGGGTGGGTGTAAAAAAAAAATAGGACGTCTCGTCTTGCAAATTTTTAGTGCCCCCCCCCCCCCGGTAGAGTTAAAAAAATAAGGAGATAGCTGTTTTAGTGTTTTGATTTATCGATAGTTTTTAAGTTTACGTTGTTTCAATGTTTCACCATTCTATACATATTTAACCCTTTCGCTGCTACAGGTCCATATTGAGTACGGAACCAACTGTTGACGGCCTGTGCGGTAAGTCCATACTCAGTACGGAGATACCTTATACATGTACAGGGAATGGATATCATAGGTCGTTGTTATTCTCAATAGAACGCATGTTATATGAAATGCAAGCGACAGACGATATGGCATTATCCATTTGATCTCAACCATTTTTCGCGTCTTTGTAAATTCCGAAATACCCGAGGCAATAACGAACTCAATAGTCCAAACTTGTCCCAACATATATAATTGTTTTTTGTTGTCCTGTGCCACACGGCGACAAAACAAAACAAAAATTATATAACGGCCTGTGGAGCAAAGTTTGGACTACACGGTCAGTCCATTAAATAGGAACTAAATTCAAGTCGACTAGACGTCTTTTCTTTTGAGATTTATGGAGTGTGGCTGGGAGTAGTTTTGGAAACATTGTTGAACTCAGTCAACGTTGTTCCAATATACAGTATGTGGAGAATGGATTGTAACAAAATCACCCGTAGAGTGGAGGTATCACCCAAAGTATCACTTTCAAATTCTGCACATATGGACAAAAATCACAAACAATGTTTCAGCCAATGGACCTCCGGGTTTAACCCGGAGGTCCATTGGCTGGAACTTTGCTTGTGCTTGTTATGGTTTGCAACAAATCTGCAATTATTGCTTGGGTGGAATCGCCACTCCGGGGGTGATTTAGTGATAATACACTATCCACATACTGTATAATAACAGTTTTAAATTTACAAATACGTGAACGTTATTGGCGCTTTCATTTTTTTCACTTTAACCCCATTCCCTCCAATATATGGTTCAGCACAGGATATTACCAAATTGCACAGCAGCGAAATGGTTAATATGAAATAGGTACTACCTAAATTGCGAATGTAGTTATTTTGTAAATATGAATAAAACATATACAGAGGATGCCATTGGGTCGATGGGGGTGTGTAATTCCGCACCCATTAGTCAAACCATTTCGTACCCAAGTGATTTCGTACACAAAACCATTTCGAAAACTTTTTTAAAAAAATCACCTTGTGCCCAAAAAAATAATAATAGAATGCCCATGGCAATATTGATAGCAGTTTATTTGTCAGGGGAATAATTTGAAAAAATGGGTAAAAAATTTAACATTAATAAGCAAAACTGATCGCAACATAGCATTAAGTAATGAATCCATAACACTGAGAACCCCTGAAACATGTTAACATTCCACCAGTCAGATATATCTATAAACAGCAGAACTTTTTAAATATTTAGGCCAAGCCCACTTCTTTGGAAAATTGAGGAAATGGAATTGTTCGCATCAATTATACAACCAAACTAAAATTTAACAAGAACACATGTATCTAACCAAGTGGTTCCAACATTACCCTGCGGACAAGGGTCAAAGAAGCCCAGTCCTAGTTCTGATAAAATTTAAAACTAATGAAATATGTAAATTTATTCAGTAATATTTTAAAAATTTCATTGTTATCTCAATTCGTCATTTTGTCTCACTTCTCGGTCAAAGTCGGTCAGCACGGGAAAGTAAAACCTTGATCCTCCAGTATTGAACTAATGGGTCTCCTGTTTCATGAGGTGTAAAAAATGTAATTCAATTAAATTTATTACTTAATAAATATGCACATTTATCACATGACTCGTCCGTTTTGTTCACTTTAGAACATTTGATATTTTGTTTTCATATTAATCAGTGATAAATAAAGCCTTCCGTCAATTTCATTGGTCAATTTCAAAACAAAATTTAATTGGCTGAACAAAATACAACTGAGCCACATTTTCATAATTTGCATAATTAGAGTTGGGAGCTTTCATTGGTCAATTTCAAAGCTTGACAATTTGATTGGCTAAACAACATACAACTGGGTCACATTTGCATAATTTCAGTAGGGAGAATTTACGTCACCTGTCATATTTAGGGTGGGTTGCATTGTATTAATCTTTTACCTACAAGAAAAACGCCATTCATTTTTTTTTATATTTTCACTTTTTGCTTCCAAAACATAGGTTATGACCCCTCATTGGAACGAGCTCGACGAGCTCGTTCCAATGAGGGGTCATAACCTATGTTTTGAAAGCAAAAAATGAAAATTTTTAGTAATACGAGGATGTTTTTCCAAGTGCCGTCTGCAAGTCAAGTTAGGTGATGGGTTAAAAAATCATACTAAGTGGCTAATTTGTGCGGGTGTGTGTCATATGATAAATAGAATATGAAATGAGTGTTTTTCTCATATAATATTTATGAAACTCGTCCGAATTTTCCGTTTGGGCTCGCCAGAGGCTCGCCAAAACGGAAAATTCTTAGACTCGTTTCATAAATATTATTTGAGAAAAACACTCATTCCATATCCTCTGTTTATTCATTTCGGTTTCATTTTGTACTATTATTCATTCCTCAAACCAACAACCATTTTTTTTTACAATTTCGCGAATAGCTAGGGCTGGCAGCACAGTGAGGAAAGGATTGTTGAATACTTATGACTTAGACTATCAAAAGCCCACTCTCAAAGATGGCCACCTTTCTTTCAGTTTAAACAATATTTTATTCCAGACTATAAGTGTACATTGTTTAAAGTCAGACAATAATTTACAAACTTGTGGAAAAGAATTCAGCAGCAAGCACGTGGCTTATGTAAGCTGGTTCCTTAAAGCATATTACACATGACATATAAGGCGAATTATTCAATCTGGATGTTAGGATAATAAAAGTTTGAACAAAAGAGCCGTGTTGTTGAAAAGAAAAGGTAGAAGATGGAAATAGATATGCAGGATCGGGAGCCAGGAGAGTTGATGTAGCGAAAAACGTTGCTAACCATTCAGCTGAGACAATCTGCTCACAGGATATTAACGCCTGATATGTCGTATCCCAGTGGGCTCCTTACAGTGCGAGCTTAATAGCCCTTTGTCCAACACAAGTAATAGACAGCACCGCTTTCTTTTCTCAATTATTAAAACGTTTACTGGCAATAATGAATTCGTGCAGTTTTTGAAAATTTTGCTTGTTATCGCTTTGGCAATATTCAACACAACCATTTAGCAGTATGTCTGTATCAATATATTTAGTTAACTGACCAAGGGTTTCCATTCTCTCTCGGTTAAAAAGTGGGCAGTGAAACAAATAGTGGTTAACTGTTTCCCGAACACCGCATACACAAAGGGGAGATAAACAGAGATGATTTTGGAAAAGGTGGTCATTTAGATTGCTGCGCGTAATCGACAGTGAATTATTTGTGCTTGGCGCGATTTGTCACGCTAAAAGAGAATAGGAACTAGTATTTTATTCATGTCCAAGTAGTTTGAAAACTCCGATAAGGAGTTATTATTTCGAACGTTTAGGGGCAAATTATTCCAGAGTCGTGTGGTGCTGGGCAAGAATGACATCAGGTGTGGCTGTGTTCGACAAAAGGGTGCTTACCAAGTCTTCATTCCTACGAAGATCGAATCTATAAGTTGCAGTCAGTGGTGGGGGGATTAAGCAAGCTAGATACCCTGGAGTTAATTTGTGATACATTTTAAAATATTGTTTTAATTTGTAATTTTCTCTGCAGGTTTTTAGGGTTTCCCACCCAGTCTCAGCGTAAAGTAGCGACCTACTGACACCAGTGGAGGCGCCAGAAATTTTTTTGTGGGGGGGGGGGGGGGGCAACTAGGGGGGGGGGGGGGCAGACTCCCATAAAGGGGGGCAGATACGTAAAGGATCATATCATTACTTTGTTATGAGGTAGACCAAACTTGGACCCAAAGTCCGTAATATACTTTTTGGGTTTGGTACGTCCTGTGGACGTACCAAACCAAAAAATTATATTACGGACTTTGGGTCCAAGTTTCGACTAAATGTAATGGTAATTAGCGGTCCTCCTTTCAAAAATTCCTGGATCCGCGTCTGGCGGGTCTGTGCGAGAGAGAGAGAGAGAGAGAGAGAGAGAGAGAGAGAGAGAGAGAGAGAGAGAGAGAGAGAGAGAATTTATAACTTATAAGTATCTGCATCCGAGTCTTTAAATCTCTACTGCCTGGATGTATTCATCAGCTAGCCTGAGGCTTTGGGCTAAGTGTGTATGGGAATAAAAAAAGAGAGGGGTGTGTGTGTGTGTGTGAGAGAGAGTGACTGAATGTGTTTGTGTGTGAGGGTGGATGGATGAAAATGCATGCGAGATGGTTGGGGGGCAACTGGGGGGGGGGGGCAAAGCCTTCGTTTGGAGGGGGGGGGGCAAATGCCCCCCCCCCCCGCCCCCCGTAGCGCCGCCACTGACTGACACTTCGTGTCGCTCCTGTTACTATTCTAGCGGCCTCAAGTTGTATTTGTTCCAGATCCTCCATCTCGGCAATAGTGCAATTGTCCCAAACTGAGCATGAGTATTCAAGGAGAGGGCGAATGAATGCCAAATAGATTTTTTCCAATGTTTTCCGATCAAGGGTCGTCTTAATAAACCAATTCTTTTCCACGCTTTCATTGATATATCAAGGATGTGGTCTCCCCAGGATCCCCGGTCATTGAAAGTGACACCTAAGTGTTTATGGGTGTTTACTTCGCTGATGTCTGTGTTCCACATTCGGATTGGAGGATGAGAGGGTTTATCTCTTTTACGTGTTATAATCATCGATTCCGTTTTCTTGGGATTAAAGGCAACCAACCACTGCTGTGCCCAACGTTCGATTTTTGCAATGTCATCATTTAAGTGATTTGCGGCTTGTGTTGGGCCTTCGGCTATAATATATAACGAGGTGTCATCAGCAAATAAGCGAATATTACAGAAAATATCGTCGACAATGTCGTTTATGTATATAAGAAACAGTAGCGGTCCCAGTATTGATCCTTATGGTACGCCTGCAGTGATTCGTTTCCAAGATGACGTTTCAGCGTTAATTACCACTCGTTGTTCTCGATCTTTCAGATAGGAAACGAACCATTTAAGCGGGTTTCCAGAGATGCCCATCTTTTCCAGCTTGTACAATAAACCAGTATGCCATACTTTGTCAAAGGGCTTACTGATGTCACAGAAGACAAAGCGTATTTTTTTCCTTCATCGAGAGCACAGCTAATGGTATTATATATTTCCGTCAGTTGGTAGCATGTTGAATCTTTAGGTGTGAAACCTGACCGGAATGTACTTAGCAGGAGCATTGTCTTTAAGAAAGCTAAACACTTGTTTAAAGATACACTTCTCAAAACATTTTCCCTACACAACTGAGAAGCGAGATTGGACGGTAGTTACACACTAAGCTTGGGTCATCCTTTTTGAAAACGGGAACTGTTTCCATTGTGTCGAGAAATAGCAGTTTTCAAGAAAATGATTAAACAGGGATGTTAGGGGTCTCGCTAAACTCAGTGAACACTCTTTTAAGACTTTTGGACAAATGTTATCTGGGCCACACGCTTTGGATACTTTCAATGATTTCATTGCTTCTAGGACCTCGCTGCAGCTTATATTAATACTCTCTAAAGTTGGGCGATGCCTACAGTTATTATTCATGGGCAACATTGCACGCGAGTCGTCTAAAGTAGAAATTGTGCAAAAGTATTCGCTGAAGGCTGCCGCTTTCTCAACGTCAGATGACAATGTGTTGTTGTTATACTGCAGTGTTGGGATTTCTGATTTGTTGTCACTAAGAAGGTTTTTCAGGGTTTTTCACCACGAGCCCGAGGAGGTGGATGTTTCATTTAGTACATTTTTAATGCGTTCACTATGATTTTGTTTGGATTTTCTAACAGCAGAAATTGTTTGGTTTCTAACTTTACGATATTTTGCCCACGCCTGTGGTGAGTTTATTAATTTTGTATGACGATGTAAACGTTTCCGCCGACGAATTAAATTTCGGATTTCACTATGCATCCACGGTGGTTCGGTTTTCCTTATTATTATCTCCTTGTGGGGTATATACTTTGAGAGAAGTTCTCCGAGGACCCTTTGAAATTGAGCGGTAATAGTCGAGTAGTTCCAATTGAGAAACATATCCAGGCCTTAAAATCCGTCTCGATTCAGCAGAATCAGTTTCGATTCTCGCGTGTTCCCGTTGCGAGAATCAATTTTTAATTCTTAAATATTTTGAATTTGAGAGTACTGTTATTCCCTTGTGAGTGAATAATGTACATATGCCATAGTAAAGGGCAAATGTCATATTTTTTTAGAGAGTTTACTCATTGAGGACCCAGCTTCCATTTTGTCGAGTTTCTCATACATGTGCATGTAGAATACACGATCCATCATATAGGCTTTTGGTGGTCTTGATGGTGGAAATTACAGAATCGAGGAAGTGGTGTCTAGTGAAGGCTTGGCTGCCTACACAGGCAGCCAAGACTTCACTAGACACCACTGCTAAGTAAAGTTTTGTTACCTTATGAGGGGGCGAAGACAGAGCATTCTCCTGGTTTTTAAAACCACTAGAATCTACTACAAGAATCAAATGAATATTTTGCGCGAATCAAATGTTGATTCTCGTTGTTTTCCTTGCGCGAATCGATTTGGATTCGCGCATGAATTTTAAGCCTTGATATCTTCCCAATTGAAATCCACTATGGACTTGTTGAGGATCGTAAAGTCGACTTGATCATAAAGCCATACCTTACGTTTTACCTTTATAGAACGCTTTACTGTATGGAGAAGTTCGGCGTAAACCGGAAAGTGGTATCGGGTTAAGTCGGCATAGAATGGATCACAAACACCTTGGCTTTTAATAAGTGATGGGTTATTTGTAATTATTATGTCCAGGGTGGGGGGGGGGGGTGGCTCAGTTGGTAGAGGTACAGGCCACAAGCCGAGAGGTACTCGGTTAGAATCCCACCTGCGGCAACCGCGTTGTGTCCTCGGGCCAGACACTTCACCCCATGGCCCACGTGGGGGTACGGTGACGTTGTGTACTAAGGCGTACTGCACGTCGATGGTGCACCTGTCTTCAACCAATGCTAACCCTGCTTGTGTGGACTTCGTATGTTGGGGAGCCGACTGTTGCTCGCCGTTGCACGGTGGTTCACGGTGGTTCTCTCCGGGTACTCCGGCTTCCTCCACCCGTAAAACTATCGAGGTTATGATTAGCCATTGTGCAGAAATATGTGACCTTAAACACCAATAAATATATAAATAAATAAATTATTAAGTCAAGAAGCGTGGATGATGTTTCCGTGAAGAAAGTAGGTTGGCTTATTATTTGCTGGAGACTAAGTTGTGTTGTAAGATTTTCTTCATTGGACCGTTACCTAAGTTTAACAAATTATCAATAAAGTCACCAGTCATAATGATATCATTGATGCGACTATCCATGGCTAGTTCGAATGAATTTGTAACTGAATTTTATAATACATTGTAGGAGTTGTGTGATCGGTAAAAGGCTCCAAGCAAAAAGGTGCTCTGGCTGTGGAGAATTTAGACCCACACGCATTCCAAGTTTGGTGGCTCTAAGTCCTGTCTCAAAACGACGGATATTGTGTTTCTTATGTAAATTACTATCCCACCCCCTCTCGTACCCCGATCATTTCTTACAGGACAGTGAAATCCTGGAATATTAATATCATTATTACTATCGTTATCTTTTAACCCTTTACCTAACCTGAAAAGCAGACGACACTTGCAAAAATAATTCTTGAACAACTAATTTTTTTCATTTTTTGTCTCAAAAACATAGGTTATGACCCCTCGTTGGAACGAGCTCGACGAGCTCGTTCCAACGAGGGGTCATAACCTATGTTTTTGAGACAAAAAATGAAAAAAATAATGAAAATTAATTGGCGATTTTTGAGAATAGCGATGGCCGGTTTTGTCCGTTACGTTAGGTAAAGGGTTAACCATGATTCTGTAAAGGCACCGGTGTCGTATTCTGGCGCTTCGCACCGTATAATGTCTATTTTGGGGCTTTAGGCTCTGAATATTTAGGTACATTAATCGTATTCCTCGTCGTTCATCTGTTGAGTCAGCAAAACTGGTTGTCGAGTTAGGTGTGGTAGAGGAGGTCGTGTTTTCAGGGCCAGGGTTAACTTCAATGTCGCCTTCCAGTAGCTTTTCTCAGCCAAAAATATAGACTCGATACAGGAGAAATTACCTGCCAATTATGAAGACACTTGATATGGGCCATACATTTTCTGAATAAATGCTAAATTTATCTCCAGAATACAGGAAAGTGACACAATTCCTAGCTGTTAATTGAATACTCCTGTTATTTAAATAATTTTCGATGGCAAAGTGGCTATTCATTTAACAGGGTTCCACTGTACCATTTTTTGTTGGTAATTCTAACTCCTGACATCATTTCTTGGAAATAACCAAAAACTTGTAAAAATGTAAATTTCTGATCTGAGGTAAATTAGCAAATATGTATTAGTGCTTTGTTTTAAAACCCACAAAAATATGAGCTTTGATGGTGGATAAAATTTGTGCTATTTTGTGCTATTGTTTCACCTCTTTCTTCCAGAAATAAAAAAAAAGTTGTTAATTTTGTGTTTTTATATTTAAATGGCATGTACCATTTTTTCCTACCAATTGTGCCATTTTTCCTAGGTGATTAGGGAAGTGTGCCATTTTTTTCTGTGCCGTTTTTTCCTCCGATGCGTGCCATTTTTTCCTAGGGTGTCAAAAAGTGTGCCATTTTTTACTGTGCTATTTTTTTCCTGTGCCATTCTTTCCTACATTCATATGGACTGCCTTCTCCAGGCACTGGACATAGGGACTTCTGTTGTTACGGTCAATGATTGTTGTTCAGTCGGAGATCAAACCTACAAGACAGTTACTGTGATTATTAGAGAAATGCTAATGTTAAGTCAGTTTCGTTCTAGATAAGCTCTCGATCCACACTTGACACTTTACCTGCAGGGTGGGTCGATATGGGATGAATACGATGTGGCGGAATCAATCGTGATTTCATGAAAATATGGACGAAAATATGTTCTGAATACTTTACACATTTCTTAATAAGTGGTTAGCGCTCAGGGACTCTCGAGCGCATCGCGGCAGCGTCGCGATCCACTCGGGACACCCTATGTGCTTAGGTATTCTTATATTGAAATTTATTACCAAGTTGGTACCGTTCACTGACGGCATTAATGATTAACTCATCTGATTTTGGTACAAGACCTGTTCCTGTAAAGATGTGATCATACAGTTTGCCAATGATCGGTGTTCAGTTTGGTTATCAGTTATGTAACCCCCCCCCCCCCCCCGGATCCCGACATGACCGCGATTGTTGGGAATGTCATTGGGCCTCAGCGATAGAATACTCCGTTTTTACATCAGAAGAACGAACGAGAATATTTCTGTAATATTCATACATTTATCCACGAAGGTGGGATTTCACACTGCCCTGGACGGTAAGCGTGTGCCTACACACTAAAAACTAAAGTGTTAAAACTGACACTTTCAAGGTGTTAGACCCATTCTAACTCTTAGGGTTTGATTTTAACACTCAAAGTGCAATGCTTTAAGCACTTAGACATTACAATCGTCAGATATCTGAAACTTGAATGGATGGCACTTCCTATGTGTCTTCCATTGGTGGTTCTTCCAGAATCGTCCATAATTTGACGTGCGCTTGGTGGGTACATAATGAAAAGGATACAACGCAGATGACGTGGATCGGGCTCGAGAGTTCGAGCCTGATCCGCGTCATCTGCGTTGTTTCCTTTTAAGTGTCGTGACATTACACTTGTCAAGTGGTATTATTGTAACACCTGTCAAGTTCTGGGATATCTACACTTGAACAAAGTGCTAGTTCAGCACATAGTAAGTGTTAAATACAGCACTTCAAGTGTAGTTTTTAACACTTTAGTTTTTAGCGTGTAAGTATTAATATTTTAAAACTTATTTCCATTTGTTATTGTTCACCGACGGTATAAGTGGTTAGCTGTTAGGATGTGATTGTGAAGTTTGCCAATGATTGGTTTTCCAGTCAAATAATGACAAAGACTAACTGTTTTGGTCATTTGACAACACCAGACAATACCAGACATTATTATGCCAGCTAATGAAATTCGCCAATCACAGCCCCCGAATAGTGGGACGGTACTGAGCCGTATTGGGTCACCTGCAGCCTGAGGTGACCTAATAGGTCAGTACCGCCATTTTGTTTCGGCGTGGAAATTCCTCACCTCGCGGTGCTTTTATATCCATATTGAAGAAATTGCAGTACAGTCAAACGTCCCTCCGTGTCTATATGTCTCATTGTCTCTTGTTTTATAATAAATTTATTGTGAAACTTATTTTCTAATTGTAAATTTAATTATTTGAAGTGAGAAATACTACTGTATTCGATCTACCGATAACGGATAAAAAATTGTTTTATCCCGGTGTAAAAGGAATGGAAGTCCGTAGGAACGTTAGTCCCTCTGGACTATTATTCCGCGGAATTATAGTCCTAGGTCTAACATTTTTAGGAATAGTAGTCCGGCGGACTACTATTCCTAGAAATGTTAGACCTAGGACTATAATTCCGCGGAATAATAGTCCAGAGGGACTAATTTTCCTACGGACTTCCATTCCTCTTACACCGGCTCTATATTGTGGTAAATACCATCACGTCGAGTGCCAAACGCTATTTTTTTAAAAATAGCGACTGCACTATAATGAAATTGTAAGAAATGAATCACAGCTATGAAGGAAAAGATGCGAGATACATTTATTTTGTTCGAATTCTATAAAATCGGACGTTTCGGACATTTTCTGCACACTCAAGACAAAGTGACAGTACGAAGAAAAGCGTCTATCGCTGTTGTCTGTGTTGTCAAGGAAATTATACACAAACAGGGAGACAACTGTGCACGTTTGTTACAACTTACATACCGTTTTGCACCAGTTTTGAAAATGTGCCGGCGTTCAAATTTTATTGTTATTTTGTTTTCGCTGGCATAATAAATACGTTACAGGACGTTCAGGTGGCGGATACGGTATCATATGAGGCTCGGCAAAAACAATATTGGACTCGGCGTACCGCCTCGTCCAATATTGTTTTCACCTCGCCTCATATGATACCGTATCCGCCACCTGAACGTCCTGTAACTTATAGTATCAGGTCCCACCATCGCCCCCTCGGAGGTTCACATTGTTCCTTCCAGGGAGCGATGGTGGGATACGACACCGCCGTGGTATTAATTGTCTGTTATCAGTAGTATGAATCCCCCCCCCCGGATCCCGATATGACCATGGGTGTTGGGAGTGTCATTGAGCCCCAGTGGTAGGACATTCCATTTTCAGATCAGAAAACGAACTAAGGCATATCTGAAGTATTTACGCATTCATCCATGAGGGGTCGTATTCTTCACTGTCATGGCAGGTAATTATAATGACTAAAATGATTTTTTAACAACAACAGACAATACCAGACAGTGCCAGATCACACCATCGCCCCCCCCTCCCTCCCCGGGAGGTTCACATTGTTGCTTCCAGAGAGCGATGGTGGATACGGCACAGTCCTGGTATTAATTGTCGATTATCAGTAATTCTATGAGCCCCCCCCCCCCTCCCCCCGTGTCCCCTCATGACCGGGTGTCTTTCAGCTAGGTGGACTATCCATGTGTACCAGAGTAGCGTGCTCACAGTGCTGCTAGGAACGTGTAAGTTAGGTTAGGTTAGATTAAACATATTTTTATTTGCCAAAAATAAGTTGCAAATTGGGATAGGAGGACAAGTGTTTTCCACTTAGTATACCCTCCGCTCCCTTAACGTAATACAAAAAATCAATACAATGGCGAAACAAACAAATCAGAGAAATGTAAAAAATATGTACAAGAAAATCTAATTTCGCAATAAAAAGGAGTGAGAGAGAGAAAAAAAAATGTGATTGATTGATTAAAGTCCCTTCTGCACTCTTGAGCCTGTCTCTGTCAATTTGATTTTCCATGTCGAGGGTCGACCAGGCGCTGCACTGAGTGGTTGCTCTTCCCATAACACTAAACCTCCGTTTCTACTATAGCTACCACTACTATTACTACTTATCCCACCATCATCACTGCTACTACTATAGATAATACTTGTACTATCGCGCTCAAATCTTATAACCGACATTGCACTCCTGCGGCGAATATACCACCACCAATAATAATAATAATAATAATAATAATAATAATAATAATAATAATAATGATAATAATAATAATAATAATAATAATAATAATAATAATAATAATAATATTTACATATTAATTTCTGTAATCATCCATTGGTTACACTTTCGCCGCCTAATCACGCGCCTAAGGAGTCGCAATGAACTGCATGTGTTAAACAATACTAGGATGGAAACTCATTATCGAATCTTCGAGTGTTACGAATAAATTTTTGAAGAAATTTAAAAAGTAAGGTATTAGTTTTATGTTCTAACACGGGATTGCCGTACAGTAAAATATCAAAGGAGTTCAAATTAACATTAATTTCCAAAAGTGTACCAATGAGAGCGTTGCGAGATTCTGAATAAAAGGGGCAAAAGAGTAAATAGTGCTCTGCGTCCTCAACAACAGCTGGGCAGCGGGGACAGTATGGAGATTCGGAGATGTAATTGAGAAACTTATCACTGTTCAAATCACTGCAACAAGTTCGAATTTTACTAAGAATAATGTTGTATTTTCTGACACCACGGGAGAAGTATCCTGGATGTCTCCCTTCAGGCGGTGAAGGTCTTCCTTCACCGCCTGAAGGAAGACCTCCAGGATACTTCTCCTGTTTTAAGTTTTTTGAATTCATCAAGTGAACTGCTGTTTCTGGTAGACTATTCCATGTTCCTGTACACGAGGGGAAAAAATGATCTTTTAAATAGCTCTGTGATCGGGCGTATCGTTGTTTACGATTTTGTAGAAGGTACACATCTTTTGTATGTGTCTTCTTGTTTCGAGACTGTCCCACCCAACTTCAATCAAAAGGGGATCTCACGATACTGATCCCCGTCAGCCCTGTTAGGATTCGTGCGACATCACAGTATATATCCTCTAGACGCTTCATCAAATATTGGGGAGCTCCGCACCACACCGGACTCCCATATTCCAATATTGGCAAAATGAAGGCATTATACATCTTATTCAAAATCTGTCGGTGTTAGTGCTCATGCGCTGCGCGTGTTGTTAGGGTGATACGTGTTTCCGTCGTCCATTTTGTATACAGGAGGCCGCCATCTTGGTTTCTTTGGTAGCACCCGGTTGCTATGTGACCCAAATGCTTCTTATAGGACAGGAGGGTATGTTCCTTTGTACAGGAGTAATTTCCCGATTCGCAGAATTACACAAATAAACCCGACAAGTTGTACCATTTTGAATTCTGTCAAAATTCTCTGCTTCTCTCTATATATGCAATGGTTGTCGCCTACCTGACCATGTTTCTTTGTTCTGGAGAATACTTCAATAGTGTAGTAGAGCCTATCAACGGGAACAGCTTTGCTTATTATTAATATTTTTAGTTTTTCTGGTCTGTTCTTGTTAGTTCCGACCCTATTCCGAGTATTCTTGTTGTTTCGTTTATCCAGATCACCCAATCACTTCACTTTTCTGACGTTAACTAACCAATCAAATTGTTTGTTTTTCCATAATCTCTATGCAGAGTTATCTCCACTTACTACAATGAAGTCCTATGTCATTCTCAAAACCAATAAGAAGCTATCGAGCAGTTGCTGAAAAGTCATTGCTCGAACGACTCGAAGTCCATCGAACAAATGAGCTAACGAGTTATTGCTTGTTCGAGTGACTCCTCGAACGACTCTTCGACTCATTTCGGTATTTGAGGATACCTATGGCCTGGTATTGTATTATTTGAGGATGTTTATCTGGGGATACTATTACTTGTTTGGCCCAGCCTTCTGGGCCACCCCAAGACATGCCTATTCCAAATTCTCCCAATAGGCTATCGAGCAGTAACTGAAAAGTCATTGCTCGAATGACTCGAAGCCCATCGAGCAAATGAGCTTTAGAGTAATTGCTCGATCGAGTGTCCCGCACGCGCAAATGAGCTAACGAGTAATTGCTCGTTCGAGTGATTCCTCGAATGACTCTTAGCCTCATTTCGGAAAAAAGGGATTCCGAAGGCCCTATGTTTTCTAAAAAGGGATTCCACAAGTGGAATTCCAAAAAGGGATTCCATAAGTGGGATTCCGTCTTACATCGAGTGACTTGCACATACTGCTCGAAGGACTCAAAGCCCATTGAGCAAATGAGCTATCGAGCAACTGCCCGTTCGAGTGACTCGCACACACGACTCTTAGCCTCATTTCAGAAAAAGAGATTCTAAGCCACAGACATTTCCAAAAAGGGATTCTTAAAAAAGGGATTCCATAAAATGCGATTCCTATCCGACTCTGTAAAATAGGATTCCGTGTTTTAACATCAACACTCGAGGGTATGGAAAGGGAATGATAACGCCCAATTCAACAACTACTACAAGAATCTGAACAGAACCAGATAAGACAACCAACCACTACAAAACAACAAATATACAAAGTGAACGAAGTTCCAACACAACCAAGATCGAAGTGAACAGAACATAACAAAGTGAACGGAGACCGAACTGATCTGATCAAACACAATCAAGATCGAAGTGAACAAAGTTGTACTGAACTATAACTCCTAAATATAATCCAATGTTAACCCTCTTGAACTGAAGAAAATCGAACTGATCCAATGAAGATGTCGAAGTGAATTGACCATAACAAAGTGAACAAAGTTTTGAAATATAACCCTAAATATAACCCAGTGTCAGGGATGTGGCGACAGGGTGTGTGTGTGCGTGTGCCCCCCCCCCTCCCCCCAGCTAGGAGTATTTGTTTTCAATAGATGGAAATTCCGAGGTCAAAAATCAAATATTTGGAAATTCAATAAACTAACACTGTTCATGAAAAATATTAAAATTCCAACTAATGATGACAAATTTTGATCTTTTATTTCCAACTGGAAACTTGAGTTTCAAATTTCCTACTCTAAAATTGACATGGCCTCAAAATTTCGACTCTGACATCAGTCCGGTAAATGTTCTGATCCAGACACATTATAAATGATGCTTTTTCCCGTTTCAGGACTAGTGAAAATTTTCAGAAGGGTTCATAACTCTTTACCCAACGCAGACGATTTCAAAATTAATTATTTTAAATATCATTTTCTTAAATTTTTTTAAAAACAATTTCAAGAAAACCAAATCATGTGACCCCTCTTTGGAACGAGCTAGACGAGCTCGTTTCAAAGAGGGGTCACATGATATGGTTTTGTTGAAATTTTTCGAAAAATAATATTTTTTCAGCAGCTGTATTTGCATATTACGCGTGCGGATGCAGGCGATTCGTTGGGTAAAGGGTTAAAAGATATCACCCAGCGCTGCAGTGCAACCACCTATCGAAACAACTCACAGTTGGAATTTACACCAGTGGCACCCCTCCCCCTCCCCCAGCTGAAACCCTCTAGCCACATCCCTGCCCAATGTTAACCTTTGAACTGTTTGAATGAACTTTAACCCTAATGAAACTAGTGTAAACTCCTTTGAACTGTTTGAATAAACTATATTTTGTAAACCATAACCTTAATGAAGGCATATATAATTAACACCCTTGTGAACTATTTTGAACTGAAGCGATCCTATCATAAATGCGACCTGTGCGGTGTGCCAAAGGAAATTGTGGACGAACGTTGGTACGAACGCCAACGGACGAGAAGTGACGGCAGTAGCTCAACTTGACTTCGTCAAATTGAGCTAAAAATTAAATAACGTCAGATTTTCAAGACATTTTAGTATATTGTAAAGCTCTTAAAATTAGGAGGTAACTGTTTTTCAGTTTATCCCCATTTTTCATATTTTTACGTCAATTGAAGTTTTAGCACTCTTCAGATTTTATACCCAAGAAAGCCAAGACGACGACACGCATAACTCCTTCGTTACAATATCTCTTCATTCATGAAAGTTCGCTTCGTGATCTTGTTCGCGCTTGTGAAAACTAGCGCACGCCATTTTAATATTTTCAAATTCCATCCTTTATCCAAAACAACGACAGTTTTAACGTTTTTTCTGATTCTTTTAACATGAACGCCTGTATCAACCCACCCCATTTCACATTTTGGATATATCGTCAACAACGAAAACCATATGTGATCCACACCATTTTTAATATTTTCAAATTGTCACCTTTATCCAAAACAGCGTCCAATTTCAGGTTTTTTCTTTCAACTTTTAATGTCAACGCTTCAAGGGGGGCGGATAAAAGTGGAGGGGCACAAATTTACAATGCTGTAATGGTTCGACCCAGTGAGAGAAAGGTTACAATCGTATATCGGTTCCTCGGTTCGAATCCCGCCTGCTGCAACCGCGTTGTGTCCTTGGGCAAGACACTTCACCCCGCTTGCCTACATGGGGGCACGATGACGCTGTGTACTAAGGCGTACTGCACGTCGATGGTGCACATGTCTTCAACCAATCTAACGCTGCCTGTGCCGCGGTGCATAGTTCAGAGTCACGATGTTGGGGAGCTGACAGCTGCTCGTCGTTGCTCGGTGGTTCTCTCCGGGTACTCCGGCTTTCTCCACCCGTAAAACTGTCACCGACATGATATGACCCTGGCTGTTAATGTGTCGTTAAACCCAAATAAATAAATAAATAAATCGTATATCGGTAAATGTACCATGACTCGCTATAGTATCTCGTTTAGATGAATATGCCGCGGTTTAGTCACTGTCTTGTCCGTTTTTTCCACTTCATCCATCTTCCAACCCGAAGGCTGGCCTTCGGGTTGGAAGATGGATGAAGTGGAAGAAATGGGCCGAAGCGACCGAAAGTTGGATTCCTTGTCTAAATAGTGTTTGGATTTTCAAATAATGATACAGGAATGCCTGTATGTTGACACGCTTGCATGTGCACTTTTTAACTCATTGAACTGAGAATCATATCTGTTTTTGCAAAAATCATCCATCCCCGAGAAAAATCCTGTCTAAACATTCTGTACCGACCTGGGGAGTTCCCAACGGTGTCTTCCCACCAGACCAATTCCCTTTAGACCAATTCCCCTTAGACCAACTACATACTGTTATTGATTAAGGGTTGATTAAGGATAATTAAGAAAAAAATTATTTATTGATAAGCACTTTATTTGATAAAAAAAAATAATAAAAAGAATCACAGCCTTTGAAAGTGTATGATTACTATAACAATTGTTATGAAAAATCTGCCCAACATCTATAAAATATCAACAAGCCAGAAAATAAGCAGCCTATCATCTGAAAAATGAGGTCCCCAGAGGGTGAATTCGGTGATGCTATCCTGCACAGCAGGGTAGCATCACTAAATTTACCCTCTGTGAGTCTCAACCTGAATCAAGGTCTCAAACATAAACAGAGAGGTACCCAGAGGATAAACTGGCCCAATGTATGGGATAGCATCAGGAAATTCACCCTCTGGGGACCTCATTCTGCAAATGATAGACTGATCATTTTCAGGCTTCAATATCAATAAGATTAAATACATTTATAAATATTTATAAATATATTAAATTATTCATATAGAATTATTTTAAAAATGGAACACCTCCTTTTGTCTAAAGGGAATTGGTCTTTTGGGAATTGGCCTCGTGGGAATTGGTCTAAAGGGAATTGGTCCAGTGGATACGAACTTTCCCAACAGTTCTGTCCGACTTTGAGGTGATGTTATTGATATCAACGTAATTACAACTTAAATGACGTCGGATTCTCGTGAAATTTTAGTATGTTGTGGAGCGCTGAAATTAGGAAATAGCTTTTTAGTTTTTCGATTTATTGCCATTTTACGTTTTTGCGTCACTTCAAAGTTTGATCATTTTTTATATATTTATTAAAAACATAAAATTTTTATAAGGGTTAAAAAACGTTTTTATAAGTTAAAAATGGTATATTCGTGTTCAGCAGATTTCCTACTAATAACACTGAAAATCTTAAGAAACCGCTCCCACAAGTTTGGTCACAGTTTACTGTTAACCCTTTATCCAACGTAACGGTCAAAACAGTACAGCGCAATTCACAAAAATCGCCAATTAATTTTTATTATTTGTTCATTTTTTTGTCTCAAAAACATAGGTTATGAAACCTCCTTGGAACGAGCTCGTCGAGCTCGTTCCAATGAGGGTTCATAACCTATGTTTTTGAGACAAACATGAAAAGAAAATAGTTATTCAAGAATTTTGTTTGCAAGTGTCGCCTGTTTTTCAAGTAAGATAAAAGGCTAATGACGTGACGATTATTCCGGTGTTAGATACGTCCGGCTTTCAGACGTCGAGCGCATTATTCAGCGGTTTAGTACGTTAAAAGGCAGCATAGACTTTCCCACCATTGTTATGTTGGGCCCATTCGGTGATAGACCTGTTTCGTTTGATGACTTCTGAAAAGTTGTACTAAGGCGTACTGCACGGTGCACCTGCCTTCAACCAATGCTAACCCTGCTTGTGTGGAGTTGGTATGTTGGAGAGCTGACAGTTGCTCGCCGTTGCTCGCCGTTGCTCGGTGGTTTTCTCCGGGTACTCCGGCTTCCTCCACCTGTAAAACTGTCACGGTCATGGTTAGCCATTGTGCAGAAATATGTGACCTTAAACACCAATAACTAACTAACTAACTAACTTCTGAAAAATATCCTGATATTTAAAAATAATCTAGTTTCTAGTTGTATCTTTATTTACATGTTTGGAAATAAATTGCATAATTGTCAACAAAAGAATAAAAAATTGCTGTAGCTAATTTCTAGAGTTGACACGACCCACATATTGCCGCATCAGTAGTTAATTACCAATGACAGTGTTGTGCCCAAATGTATGTCTTAATCGAGCGCTCGCGCTCGCGCAAATAAACATTTGTTTCGGTCACTCGTGAGATAATTTTCGGTATCTACTCAAAAACACTTGATATCCTCCATTTTTCCAACCATAGCCCGACTGGACAGATAACCTTGGATTAAGTAGTATCAGGTAACACTGCGCAACCACTGCCCGACTGGTAGATAACCTTCGGCCGAGTATTGTCGGATAATATTACTCTACCCAAGCACTGCCCATCTGGACAGATAATCGTGTACATTCCGCAACCACTGCCTGACCACACAGATAACCTTGGGCTGAGTAGAATCGGATAATCGAACGATACCCAAGAACTGCCCGACTTGACAGATAACTTTGGGCTGAGTAGTATCAGGTTGAACTACGCAACCACTGCCCGACTCTTCAGATAATCTTGGGCTGAGTACTATCGGGAAATAGTACTCTACCCATGCACTGCCCGATTGGACAGATAACCTTGGGCTCAGTAGTATCGCGTAATTGTACTCTACTCAACCACATCTCGATTGGACAGATAATCCTGGGCTGAGTAGTATCGCGTAATAGTACTCCACCCAACCACATCCCGACTAGATAGATACGGTAATCCTGTGCTGAGCAGTATCGCGTAATAGTACTCTCTACAACCACATCCCGACTAGATAGATAATCCTGGGCTCAGTAGTATCGCGTAATAGTGCTCTACCCAACCACATCCCGTCTGGACAGATAATTCTGGGCTCAGTAGTATCGCGTAATAGTAATCTACCCAACCACATCCCGTCTGGACAGATAATCCTGGGCTGAGTAGTATCGTGTAATAGTACTCCACCCAACCACATCCCGACTAGATAGATAATCATGGGCTCAGTAGTGTCGGGTAATCGTACTCTACCAAACCACTTCCCGTCTGGAGATAATCTTGTGCTGAGTACCATCGGGTAATATTATATCTCACGTGACTTCCTTGCATTCTGACTGGCTGAAAGATGATACCCTATTTCGTGTAGTTTGCATCCACAGAATGGACCAGGCACTACACCCAGACACAACACGTTTTCTATTTTTAGCACACTACTATATCAGTTTTCTTTTCATACTGGGCAAATAAAACTGATCAGGCTAAATTTAAAAATCGATTCACAGAGGCACAACATCCACAAAACGACCCGGAAAGAAATGTTTGTGGAAAAATGTATCGCTTTTCCATTGTTGAAGTCACATTTTTCGAGGCGTTCATTTTATTCCTTGAGAAGATGATCCATATCTCGTTTCGAAGAGAATGATCCATACCTGGGTCCAACTTTCATGAGAACGCGTCCGGATATGAAAAATCGTTTGTTTCGTTGCTCATGTTATTTCGTTATTTAATTGTATGTTTTGGGCAGTAAACGAATAAATAATGGAATTCAGTTGAATCTTCGGAGTTTGTATCCCGTGCTGACCCATTCGGTAATGTATATGTATGACAAATGTGTGGAAATTATCAAATTGCGTTGTCAAATTTCGAAAATTTTAGTTTTCATTCGCGAGTTGCGCGATTTTAGAATACACAGTTCCGTTTGGGGGAACTGTTTTGTTTACCCTTGCCGACCGATTCAAAGTCTGTCTTCTGCTGATATCAATAATCCAAGTTAGCCGTGTTTTGGAAGAAGAAAATGTTTTTTAAAAACTACATGGTATTTTTTTGTCTATATAACGCTGGTTGGTAGGGCTGCTACCTTGGTAATAGATTAACAAAGCGGACAGATGTTTTTCTTGATGGGTGTTCGATATAATATAAGAATTAATGCATGTCTTGTCGTTGATTACGCCCATATAGTGCCCAGTGAGGTGGTGTAGTTCCCTCCGCTTCGCGGCGGGAACTACACCACCTCACTGGGCACTATATGGGCGTAGTCAACTCCAAGCCATGCACTATTCCTTAAATAGTACTCTACCCATGCACTGCCCGATTGGACAGATAATCTTCGTCTGAGTATTATCGGGTAATCGTACTCTACCCACAAACTGCTAGACTGGACAGATTACCTTGGGCTGAGTACTATCGGGTAATAGAACTCTAATCATGCATTGCCCGACTGGACAGATAATCTTGGGCTCAGTAGTATCGCGTAATAGTACTCTACCCAAACACTACCCGACTGGACAGATAATCCCGGGCTAAGTAACGGGGAGGAGGGGGGTGGGGGTGATAGTATATTACGCAATCACTGCCCGACTTGACAGATAATCTTGGGCCGAGTAGTATCGGGTAATCGTACTCTATCAAACCACTACCCGTCTGGACAGATAACCTTGTGCTGAGTAGTGTTGGGTAATAGTACTCCCAAGCACGGCGCCTCTGCAGGGGACATTTTATTGAACTCTCATATTTTGGTGAATAGCCAGGGGCGTGGGTAGAGGTTTCCGATTGGGGGTGGGGGTGTAGTGTAGTGAATTTCCAAATAGGGGAGGGCCCGGAAGGGGGAAACCCCCCTCCCGGTCCGTCCCCATAGTTGGAAATTTACTATCAAGAAACATTTTGAAAATGAATCATGAAAGGGGGCATACAATTTATTCTAGTAACTGAAATGCCAACACATTTATCAAAGAATTATCAGGTTATTATTATTTGGTATTATTCTGGAAATTGAATATGTGCTAAACAAATGCTCAAGCTGACAACTTTGAGCAATTCACACTATCCTAACATTAAATCTGATCTTATGCAGGAATGATCAATTTTCGATGTTTCATCATTTTGTAACTATGAATGATGGAATCAACCCAGGATAACGATTTTACATGATGTGCTTTTCTTGAAATGCATTTCGAGGACTTTTTTATTATGATAAGTAAACGTACTCCAGAAATCTCGTACCGATTGACATCATGCATACTTATGAAGCTCGATATTGCGTACACTGTAGTTGTAAATAGTAGCATTTGGAATTTTTGCCGATTTGAAACCGTGTCGGAATCTGGGGAAGTAAAGGAGACATCAGCATCACCAAAGAAGCTCTAACTTCCAGATAGATAGATTTTCCAACTACTCATGGCTTGCCCTCCGAATTTCCAATTATAGGAAATTTTTGCCAGGACTGGGGGATGGGGTGGTAATACGCAGCCCCCCACACCCCCATCCCACCCCTCTCGCCACGTCTCTGTGAATAATAAGCATGAACACGAACAAAATGTACGAACAACAACAAAAAAAAAAAAAAAAAGCGCACTTCGACCTCAATAGTGTAAAGTTACAAATGTGTCTCTTCACTGAAGCCAGTTTTTCCTGGGCATGAAGTTGACGTTATTCCTTTTTCGCGTCTCTTGGCGCCTAAAGCTCGCATCGGTTTCTTCAGAAATAGTTTGGAAAATGTCATACGAAACTGTTGACTCATGACACAGTACAGGATGAATTTGACTGCATTATTGATAAGTGTTAGCAGTATGAAAAAGTCATCCAAAGGAATCGTAACTGTTAGGAAAATATGTTTGCTGATACCGCCAATTAAAGCCATTATCACCTTTGGTAACTGGGCGAGAACAAGTACCACAACAACAGTTAATAACATAATGGTAGTTCGAAAGTGAATCCTCGATCGATCGTCTTTTCTTCTCTCTTCCGAATGGTGGCGAAACAAATTTTCTTTTCTGGTGACCACTTTTTTCAAGGCTCGTAGTCGTAGTAACAGCGCGCTCAATACAATTAGTAATGTATATGACGTCAGTTTCGCAATAATTCCATAAAACACGAGATAAAGATCTTTCAGCTCCGGCGCATCCTCCACGATACGGCTATCACCTAAATACCATATTGAAGAGTTTGTAACGGAGAATGTTGGAGGGAGCTCTTTCGTTTCATACAGTATAAAAAGGGGGATTGCCATGACAAGAGAAACAACACCGACAAGCAGAATCGTTATTTTTGAGTTCCTTAAAGTACACAGTCGATTTGCAATATTAATGTGACAAACCGAGACATACTGAAAAACAGCCAGGGCAATCGTCAACCACATGCCATTAATCTCAAACAATGACGAAATGTGCGTCATAATGATCGAATAATCTATCCATCCCTTGTGGTAGTTCTCCGTATAGTGTACACCCTGAGAGAAGATATAGGCGTACAAGATGAACAACAGATAAGATGCCAGTGCTAATATATCCGTAATCCCCAGCGCTGTTAGAATGGTGTTAGTTGGTGATCGCATGTTTTTTCTCGTTAATACAATAACATTGAATATATTTGCTGTAATTCCAAAGAGACAGATAATCAGACTCAAAGGTCCATGAATCTTCCCGTAAGTTTTATAAAATGATGCCATTCCTTCACTGAGAGCGTATTGGTCCACGTAATCGTAATAGTAATGGTAGTAGTCGGAATCATTGTAGAAACCACTGTCGTCCGACTCCTCCTCATACTCCATCTTTGTTTCACGGTAGCATGCAAAGATCCAAATGAAGACTCCAAATTAAATTTAATCAAATATATTTCTCTCTTAAATGCCGGAAGTGACAGCACTTAATGAGTCAAATATTTAATTATTTACGCCTTATTTTATGAACTTACACTGAAAAAATCTTTCTTGTAACCCTTGCCGTGGCGATATTGTAATTTCTTTACTAAAATTACTTGAAAAACAAAAAAAAATTAGCGAACTATCACTTCTATATCCAATTTGTAACAAGCTCGTGGACTTTATTACGAAAAGTTGTCAAACCTCACGGTTTGGATGAAAGGGTAGAAAAACAAATAACTTTGTATATGAAGAGAACCCGGCTTAATCCTTTACCCAACGTAACGTCCAAAACCGTCCAGCGCGATTCACATGAACCACCATTCAATTTTCATTATTTTTTCAATGTTTGTCTCCAAAACATAGCTTATGACCCCACTTTGGAATGAGCTCAACGGGCTCGTTCCAATGTGGGGTCGTGAAGCTATGTTTTGGGGGGCAAAAACATGGTTATTCAAGAATTCTGTTTGCGAACATCGCCTGTCTTTCGTGTTAGTTAAAAGATTAACATCTTATTCTGTTATTCCTCTTCCAGTATCGTTCAATGTAGTTTAAAAACTCTTCAAAACCGCTTGAGTAGAAGGTATCATACGTGACCTAGGGCCGTAAGGAAGTAGAACAAGGGGCAGGCCTGAAAATAAGCAGTCTGACATTTGCAGAATGAGGTCCACAGGGGGTGAATTTGATGATGCTATTCCATACAGTGGGTCAATTTATCCTCTGGGTATCTCTTTCTGTTTAGTTTTGAGACCCTCATTCAGAATGAGTTTTACAGAGGGTAAATTTAATGATGCTACCCTGCACAGCAGGGTAGCATCACTAAATTCGCCCTCTGGGGACCTCATTTTGCAAATGACAGTCTGCTTATTTTCTGTCTTGACAAGGGGTTAAAATCACTCCACTAAGTTTTCCTGTCGGGATATTTCCTGAATTCATTCTTGTCAGAAATCTTGGCAGAACAGGCGGTCATACAGATTCACTCTCTGTCTGTTGGGTACCCAGTGTGACCAACTTGGGGTAAACAAGGGCGGGAAAGTATTTTTCAAAAGTCAATGACTCATGTTCACCCTTTCTACCACATTTCGTGGTGACCTGGTGTGTGTTTTCGGAGGATTGGTGTAACAAACATGCATACAAACGAATATTTCGCAGATTATAGTATAATTGCCGGGAATGCAGTTTACTGAATAAAATGTTTGAATGAGAGATCTCTTCTGGACTTTCATAAATTTTAAAAAATTTGTCTTAAAAAAAACTAATCATAGATAACTACATTAATTTCTGACACGTACTTTTTGTGTCTATAATAACTGTATTTTAACGCGGATTTCAGTCAGCTGGCGATGTATTTCTTTTGATATCTTTGCTCGGACAAGCTGTATTGTGGGGTCAGGGGTGGGAGTAATGCTTCGTTGTTTAGTTCGGTAATATAGGGTGTTCGGTCTGTATCCTTAATGGTCTAGTGTTAGTTTTTGGTAGAATTAACCCACTTAAGGCGTTATACTGATTTATAGTTCACAGAGCTACACCATGCCGTGTTGTGGGGTATGTTTGGTTGTATAGTGCGATTGTATAGGATTCTGGGCGATCGATTCTTACTTCCGCGTTGTATCCTTGGGCAAGGCACTTAACCTTAACGATTGTCCACATGAGGGCACGATGGTGCCGTGTACTAAGGCGTACTGCACGTCGATGGTGCGCATGTCTTCAACCAATCTAACCCTGCCTGTGCTGCAGTGCGGAGCTACGATGTTGGAAAGCTGGAAGCTGCTCGTCGTTGCTCGGTGGTTCCCTCCGGGTATTCCGGCTTCCTCCACCCGTAAAACTGTCACAGTCATGATTAGCCATTGTGCCTAAGAATGTGACCTTAAAACGCCAATAAAATAAAATAAATGAATAAAATTGTATAGGATGCATTGTCTGTTGATATACTATTCAACCAAGGCGTTATGCTGTTCCGAAGAAAGTATAGACAGTGCTTACTGCTACGCCACGTGGTGTTGTGGGGGTGTGCCTGATTGTCTGGGTGGCGCGGTGGCTCAGTAGATAGGGGTACAGGCTGCTAGCCGAGAGGTCCTCGGTTCTAATCCCACCTGCGGCAATCGCGTTGTGTCCTTGGGGAAAACACTTCACCCCTTTGCTCACGTGGGGACACGGTGGTGTTGTGTACCAAGGCGTACTGCACGTCCCCGGTGCACTTGTCTTCAACTAATGCTAATCCTGCTTGTGTGGAATTAGTATGCTGGGAAGCTGACAGTTGCTCGTCGTTGCTCGGTGGTTCTCCCCGGGTACTCCGGCTTCATCCAGCCGTAAAACTGTCGTGGTCATGATTAGCCATTTTGCAGAAATATGTGACCTTAAACACTAATAAATAAAATGGTTATCTAGTACGGTAGTATAGGGCGTACTGTCTGTACCCAGGTGGTCGTTGATCTACTGGTAGCATTTAGTAATACTATCCACATCATTCATTTCTTGGTGTTCAGTGTCACATATTTCTGCACTATGGCTTATCAGGACCGCAACGTGGATATAATGTCAAGTCCAGCCAATCGTTTATACCCATGTTTCCCATTTTAGAGGAATTCCATCTCAGGCATTGGTGACAAACACTTATTTACGGTAAACAAGCACTGCTTCACTTTCTCACGAAGAACTATATATCCACATAAGGCATTATGCTGTATTGCTGTTGGTATGAAAAATACACAATGATAGGGAATACAGTGTTATGCTTGGTTTCGATGACTGATTGTTGGTCTACTGTTCGACCTTAATTCCACTGACCCATCACACGCTTCATTTCATCGTGTGGGTGTTGTATGTTGCGCGTAATGCTGGGTCGGGCAGTATTGCGAGGTAATGCATGATTGTCTAGTATAGTAGTATAAGATGTGTGGGCTGCAGTTCATCAAGTTGAAGAACAAAGATAGAGATAAAAATAAAATCGGTCTGAAATTTGTTTTTGGTGTGAGGCCTTTAATACTGGAAGACAAATATCAAATACACTGAGCTCAATGTGGAAGTCGTAAAAAAAACATACGCGCTAAAATCAGTTGGTTAAAAATCGAACCAAATCAGATGGATTGAGTGAATATGAACCCAATTGGGTTCATATTCACTCAACCCAGTTGATTTTGGTTGATTTTTAACCTAACTGATTTTAGAATGTATCTAGCTACATATGGCGCGATCGATTTTTCTTTTCCGTTTGTGATTTGGCCACGGTGAAATAACACTCACTTTGGCCGGCCGCTGATTTGTCGCGGTGTGGTATCTGTAGTTCGAGCAGGCCCTAGAACAAAGGCAGCATAAAACTAAAAATTGACCTTTTCGGTCTGAAATCAGTGGAGGCGCCATGAGGGAGGGGGTGGGGGGGGGGGGGTACTTACCCCTCCACTTTTTTCGCCAAGCGTAGTAAAAAAATACTATCATTTTCATTTTTGTATTGAACGTTGCGATGTAATGGTGGTTATGCTTAATTCCATATTCCCAAGTGCACTAAATCAGAGAAGTTTTCAAATTATGTTTGTATGAGCCTCCCCCCCCCCCCCCCTACACACACACACATTAGCTGCAAACAACAAACAAGCGTCGAGGGCCCAAACTGCAACAGGCATGCAGCGTTCAAACGGTCTGAAACATACCGCTTAAGAGTATTCGAGGAATGCTAGAATCGAGAGCGTGCAACGCATCCGTTTGGAATGCAGCCTACTTTCATTTTCGATTTGAGTGTCGTTTGGTGCTTTGTGGTCGCACTTTACAACAGCGTTCTTCCGTTAAAATGTCACGATGTACGACGTTTTCTATAACTGAAAGACCTAACCAATAAGTTTCAAAAGGATAAAACTGTTTTAATTTAATTGTCTGAGAATGCTCCAGAGAACACCATTTACAATGTTAGTTTTAAAGATTTTCTCAACTTTGGGAGGGGACACCCCTCTCGAAACCAACCCCGGCTCGGCGCTGCGCGCCGAGGCAAACGCTGCGCTGTGGGCAATACAAACTATACCCATCACTTCTGTAACTCTGGCGCCGCCACTGCTGAAACTTGTGTACGATGTGCAGTCTTTAAGCTTGAAAGACCAATGTTCAATACACTGAGAACAACGTACAAGTTGAAATATCGAATCATTGATGGTAATAGAGTTGAAGAAATAAATCAATGCAAAAAAATGCTTATCAATGATTTTATATTTCGGCTTCCAAATGTTCTCATTATGTTCAACATTTTGTCTTTCCGAACTACACACAACATTTTCATTGCAGTAAAAAAGTGGATTTTATTTTTATTGCATCGGTCGTGTCACGTTCAGTATGCATGAGTTTATTTTGATCGCATCGCGTCTACTTTTTATGTGTCTTAAAACTTAACATTGAAAAGCAAATATATTGCTGAAAGTTTACGAGAAGCGCCCCTTCTGTCACGCCCACATTTGTAATAACTGTCGACTTTTGTCATAGCTCCCACTTTTGTAATAAAATTCGCCAGGTTTTCTCTCAGGTCATCATAATTGTAATAAAAGTGTCAATGACACTGTAGCTTAACTTGACTGTGTAGTGTTTGATGAAAAGGATAATGTTCAATGTTTATGAAAGGATTATGAAATAAGGCAAAAATTGTGATAATTGAGAATATGTTAATTTCTGCACCCTACATGGTATGTTTTCAATAAGAATAATTTGAGGTATAGACTGTAACAAAGAATTGAGACCTGGGTTGATGTGACCCTGACAGTTAACGTATGTCAACCAAAGTTACCAAGTTACAGCAAAATCATTCCAAAACGAGTCATCCTTCCAAAATGCAATGAACTCTCTTCATAAATATGACTTGTGTACTTTGCTAAAGGAATCTAGGTCACGTGCCGGCGGTCGCGGTTGACCGATCGTGACCGAAATAGGATTATCTCATCTGCATATCATACCGAGTTATCCTAACAACTTACAATGAAATCCCTTAAGAAAAACAACCTGTAGACAGTGCTAAAGGAATCTGGGTCACGTGCCGGGCCGGCTGTCACGGTTGACCGATCGTGACCAAAATAGGAATATCTCATCTAGATATCATACCGAGTTATCCTACCAAGTTACTAGGAAATCCCTTCATAAATGTGACTTGTATACTCTGCTAAAGGAATCTAGGTCACGTGCCGGGCCGGCGGTCACGGTTGACCGATCGTGACCACAATAAGATTATCTCACCTAGATATCATACCTAGTTATCCTACAAAGTTACAACAAAATCCCTTTATGAAAACAACCTGAAGGCAGTGCTAAAGGAATCTGGGTCACGTGACCAGGCAACAATAAAGGCTAACCGATCGTGACTAGAATAGGACAGTCTCATCTATATATATCAAACCGAGTTATCCTTCCACATTACAATGAAATCGCTTCATAAATATGAACTGTGTACTGTGCTAAACAGATCTAGGTCCTGTGACTGTACGGTTAACCGATCACGGCCAAAATAGGATGTTCTCATCTAGACATTATACCGAGGCATCCTATTGATTTACAGTGAAATCCCTTCATAACTGTATCCTGTATACTATGCTAAAGGAACCTGGATAGCGTTCCCCTGTGCCGCCCTGGCTGACTGAACCCGTCCAAAATAGGACGGTCTCATCTAGACATTATAGAGAGTTGCAATGAAATCCCTTCACAAGTACGACCTATGGACTGTGCTAAATGTTTTCGGGTTTTGGGCCCGCGCAGCCATCACGGTTCACCAATCGCGACCAAAAGGAGACGTTCTCATCTAGACATGACTTCGAACCTGCATATGAAATTTCGTGATGATCGGCAAAGAACTTCGGGGTGTAGCACAGACACACACACACAGACTCACAGACTTGGCATGCGTGATGGGAATAGCTTATCTTGACTTTGTCAAGTTGAGCTAATAAAATTGCCCGATTTTGTCATAATCTGAGGTCACGACTTTTAGTTTCAACCTTATTTTGATCTCCAGCCTTTCGACATTTTGGAATATAATCTCCAAAAACACCATGTCTAAAACTATGGCGCTGTTCTTGGAAATTCCTCGCCGTCATGTCCGAACTCTGATATGACGTCAAGGGGACCCATAGGGTCAAAAATTAAAACACGTCAGATTTATTCGAAGATTTTGTGTTATAGAGAGTTCAAAACTTTAGGAGACAACTTATTTTTTGGTTTTTCGATTTATCGCCATTTTGACGTTTTTGTGTCACTTCAAAGTTTAGGGTATTTTCAGTGAAAACGCTATTTTCCTTTGTGATTCCAGTATCTCCGTTCCTATATATTAACAACTATAAAATTTCACACACCGTTTATGGCCACCTGAAACTGTGTACACCCATTCTTTGAATTAAAATGTCGCAGCCGATGCCATCGACGTCAAATTAGGGTCATTTTCTTGACTTTTTAGTTTCAACCTCACTCTGAGCCTCAGGTTTTATGTACCGGTAATTATGGGAGTTTTATCTCCAACGAAAACCATATCTAAAAATATTTTTTTGTAAAATGTATAAAAACGGAGATAATGGAATCAAGAAAGTAGAGACTTTAACCCTTTAACCAACGCTGACGATATCAAAATATTTATTATTTTAAATATAATTTTTTCAAATTTTTCAAAAAAATTCAACAAAACCATATCATGTGACCCCTCGTTGGAACGAGCTCGACGAGCTCGTTCCAACGAGGGGTCACATGATATGGTTTGGTAGAAATATTTTGAAAAATTATATTTTTTCAACTGCTGAATTTGCATATTACGCGGGCGGATGCGGGCGATTCGTTGGGTAAAGGGTTAATGAATTTTTACCAAAATAGCCCAAACTTTGAAGTGATGTAAAAATGTCGAAATTGCGATGAATCGAACCCCCCCCCCCCCCCCCCCCCCCAAAACGCCAGATGTTTCCTATTTTTTTAGCTTTATCACATACTAAAATTAAAAAAAAACCGTACGGATTTTAATTTTGGCGTCATGTAGAGTTCGATCATAACGGTTGAAATTTCTGGTAGTTTCAGCCTCACTCTGAGCATCAACTTTTTGTAATTATGGGAGTTTTATCTCCAACGAAAACCATATCTAAAAATCTGGTAACTGGACAGTCTAACCGGGCTCGACGTTGCTTAATTTCGGTGATCTGACGAGAGCCGGTCACCGCAACGCCACCGCGCCCCTTTTACCCCGTTTTAAACGTTTAATAATTAAAATAAAAATTGATGAAAAATCTATTGTTTCTAAAGGTAAAAGGTCAAGCACGTCGACGTTAAACCTCAAGAAGCCGTTAGAAGTATTTGTTTTTTAAGTTCATTCAAAGCTTTGATGTTCTGAACTTTTGAACCGTCAGTGTAATAATCAAGACCGGTCGTCAGTTGCGAACTTCGCAAGTTCGCAACTGACGTCCATAAACACCGATAGAATATATCTACGTCACTGGTTGGGGTTAATATTCAAAACGGAACAAACCTGCTCCACCGTAGATTAGTATAAGGAGGTTTTGGCTTTTCAGAATCGGTTTTGGTTCGGTTTCAGGAAAAAAAAACTCGGTTTCGGTTCTGTTTTTCTGTGTTCAAGAACAGAGAGTAAACAATACTTCTTGAAATGTACGTCTCAATCGAACCTAGGTATCATGTTCTTTTAACACTTAGGCTGCCGAAAGCGCCTATCGTCACATATTTTATGATTATCATCCTTACGTTCTGGTATGCGCAGATCAAACCTACCATCCGTTGATTGTTGGAAAGAGCCCTTTCCAACAATTAATCAGATGATAGAGTTTCAAGTATGTCATAAATTTAACTAAACTTTCCTCGTATACATGCGTACATGGAGGTCCTCCATATATGGAGAAAGTGGGCGTGGTTGTAAAAGGGTTAAGCCTATGTACACTGATGTCAAATTTCCAAAATTTTAAGCAGTAACTTTTTTCTCAGTGTACTACCAGAAATGTAATCGATTCAGTAAAATTCTTAGCGACATTGTTGGTAAGATATGCAGGTTGAAATTGTGATATCTCGACATCAGTGAGAAGAAGACTAATACTTTTGGCTGCTGTGGCAAGCTTGGCTTTCCGTGCGGTATGTGTGATCCTTTGTTGGACCATCTATTATGTCTACAGTTGTTCTAATTAACCTACTGATGTCAAAATACCAAATTTCTTTCTGTTAAATAAGGCCGTCCAAAGGTTTAAAATAAAATTGAGTATTATCTGATAATTGTACTCTACTCATGCACTGCCCGACTAGACAGAAAACCTTGGGTTGGGAAGTATCGGATAATAGTTCTCCATCCAATTGCTACCCGACTAGACCGATAACCTTCGGCTGGGAAGTATGCAGTAATACCACTCTACCCAACCACTACCCAACTGGAAGTCCTGTCATGAAATGTGCATAAATAGCATATCGATCTGCGCGTTAATCTACGCGTTATGACCATGGTAAGGCTGTCAAAGTCTGAACATATGGCATGTGCACAAGCAATGTTTCAGTCAATGGACCTCCGGGTAACCCGGAGGTCCATTGGCAGAAACATAGCCTGTGTTTGCTATGCGTGACCAGGAGAACTTGCCGTGCTTTGGATGCCATTCGATACGGGAATTGCGCGCAATTCCTACGCGCAATTAAGCCTAGATAAGTGCACAGTTCGTGACAGGACTTCTAGTTTTAACTGTAGCATAGGGTATTAGTACTCTACTCACCCACTTCCCAACTGGTCAGATAATCTCGGGCCAAGAAGCAGAGGATAATGGTACTCACCGCAACCACTGCCCCACAGGAGGGAGAGATAACCTTGGGTCGAGAAGTATCGGGTGGTCTTATACTACTCGAGCACTGCCCGACTTGATAGATAACATTGGGCTGGGTAGTATGAGGTAATAACGCTCTATCTAACCACTACCCGACTGGACAGATAACCCTGGTCTGAATAGCATTGGGTAATAGTACTCTACACAACCACTGACCGCCTGACAGATAATCCTGGGCTGAATAGCATGGGGTATTAGTACTCTACAGAACCACTGACCGACTGGACAGATAACCCTGGGCTGAATAGAAAACAGAAATAACAATGTTGCACTTTTGTATCATTTTCTTCTTCGAGTTTCTTCCGTCATTCTGTAGTGTTCTCTTTTCTGTCAGAGGGAAAGGCGGGAAGACAGCCAATCTGGCTATGCCTTTCCCTGCCGGTATACAAAAATTGTTATATCCCATTATCTATGTACATCTGAAATAATGTTACTGTATACGAGAACCCTGATATGATGTAACCATACGTATATATTTACCATTCTGTATTTTTGTATATTGGTAAATAAACATATCATATCATATCATATCATAGCATTGGGTAATAGTACTCTACACAACCACTGACCGACTGGACAGATAATCTTGGGCTAAGTTACAGGATGCAATAGTTCATTACGCAGCCATTGTCCGACTGGACAGATGACCTTGGGCTGAGTAATATCGGGTAATGGTACTTTATTATACGCTAAACGATAGATTATCGAAGAAATTGCGGAAAGATAAAAATCGTATCACCCACTGTGAAGATATAGAAATTTTTTTCTTTCACGGTATCAATCAAAATGGCGGCTTTCAAAGCACCACTTCAAGGTAAATACGAGTCAAATTATCACTGGAAATGATCATTTTGTTCTAAAAACGTGTAATGAAAAGTAAATCTAGTGTTTTTGAGTGCATACCGATCATTTCCAGCAATAATTCAACACGTTTTCAACTTGAATTAGTGCATGAAACCCGTTACTCCAAACATGGCCTGAATGTAACTTTTTGGTTTGGTACGTCCTTGAAAAGGACGTACCAAACCAAAAACTTATTTTACGGACTTTCAGGCCATGCAAGTTCCGAGTATCAATCAAATCACTTCCGCGTATTAATGATTCAATGCGCAGTTTACTTTCATGCATCAATTCAAGGTTGAAACGAGTGGAATTATCAGATTCTTATAAAAAGCGTACAATAAAAAGAAAATCTAGTGTTTTTGAGTGGATACTGAAAATTATCTCAATTGTGACAGAGACAAAATGGTAATTTTCGCTCGCGAAGGCGCTCGCGCAAAAAAAAACATTTGTATCGGTCACTCATGAGATAATTTTCGGTATCCACTCAAAAACACTTGATATCCTCTATTTATCCAACCACTGCCCGACTGGACAGATAACCTTGGATTAAGTAGTATCAGGTAACAGTACACTGCGCAACCACGGCCCGACTGGTAGATAACCTTCGGCCGAGTATTGTCGGATAATATTACTCTACCCAAGCACTGCCCATCTGGACAGATAATCGTGTACATTACGCAACCACTGCCTGACCATACAGATAACCTTGGGCTGAGTAGAATCGGGTAATCGTACTCTACTCAAGCACTGCCCGACTTGACAGATAACTTTGAGGTGAGTAGTATCGGGTTGAACTACGCAACCACTGCCCGACTCTTCAGATAATCTTGGGCTGAGTACTATCGGGAAATAGTACCCTACCCATGCACTGCCCGATTGGACAGATAGCCTTGGGCTCAGTAGTATCGCGTAATAGTACTCTACTCAACCACATCCCGATTGGATAGATAATCCTAGGCTCAGTAGTATCGCATAATAGTACTCCACCCAACCACACCCCGACTAGATAGATAATCCTGGGCTGAGTAGTATCGCGTAATAGTACTCCACCCAACCACATCCCGACTAGATAGATAATCCTAGGCTCAGTAGTATCGCATAATAGTACTCCACCCAACCACATCCTGACTAGATAGATAATCCTGGGCTGAGTAGTATCGCGTAATAGTACTCTACCCAACCACATCTAGACTAGATAGATAATCCTAGGCTCAGTAGTATCGCATAATAGTACTCCACCCAACCACACCCCGACTAGATAGATAATCCTGGGCTGAGTAGTATCGCGTAATAGTACTCCACCCAACCACACCCCGACTAGATAGATAATCCTGGGCTAACTAGTATCGCATAATAGTACTCCACCCAACCACATCCCGACAAGATAGATAATCCTGGGCTGAGTAGTATCGCGTAATAGTACTCCACCCAACCACATCCCGACTAGATAGATAATCCTGTGCTGAGTATTATCGCGTAATAGTACTCCTACCAACCACATCCTGACTAGATAGATAATACTGTGCTGAGTAGTATCGCGTAATAGTACTCCACCCAACCACATCCCGACTAGATAGATAATACTGTGTTGAGTATTATCGCGTAATAGTACTCCTACCAACCACATCCTGACTAGATAGATAATCCTGGGCTGAGTAGTATCGCGTAATAGTACTCCACCCAACCACATCCCGACTAGATAGATAATACTGTGCTGAGTAGTATCGCGTAATAGTACTCCACCCAACCACATCCCGACTAGATAGATAATACTGTGTTGAGTAGTATCGCGTAATAGTACTCCACCCAACCACATCCTGACTAGATAGATAATACTGTGCTGAGTAGTATCGCGTAATAGTACTCCACCCAACCACATCCCGACTAGATAGATAATACTGTGCTGAGTAGTATCGCGTAATAGTACTCCACCCAACCACATCCCGACTAGATAGATAATACTGTGTTGAGTAGTATCGCGTAATAGTACTCCACCCAACCACATCCTGACTAGATAGATAATACTGTGCTGAGTAGTATCGCGTAATAGTACTCCACCCAACCACATCCCGACAAGATAGATAATCCTGGGCTGAGTAGTATCGCGTAATAGTACTCCACCCAACCACATCCCGACTAGATAGATAATACTGTGCTGAGTAGTATCGCGTAATAGTACTCCACCCAACCACATCCCGACTAGATAGATAATCCTGGGCTGAGTAGTATCGCGTAATAGTACTCCACTCAACCACATCCCGACTAGATAGATAATCCTGTGCTGAGTATTATCGCGTAATAGTACTCCTACCAACCACATCCTGACTAGATAGATAATCCTGGGCTGAGTAGTATCGCGTAATAGTACTCCACCCAACCACATCCCGACTAGATAGATAATACTGTGCTGAGTAGTATCGCGTAATAGTACTCCACCCAACCACATCCCGACTAGATAGATAATACTGTGTTGAGTAGTATCGCGTAATAGTACTCCACCCAACCACATCCCGACTAGATAGATAATACTGTGTTGAGTAGTATCACGTAATAGTACTCCACCCAACCACATCCCGACTAGATAGATAATACTGTGCTGAGTAGTATCGCGTAATAGTACTCCACCCAACCACATCCCGACTAGATAGATAATCCTGGGCTGAGTAGTATCGCGTAATAGTACTCCACCCAACCACATCCCGACTAGATAGATAATACTGTGCTGAGTAGTATCGCGTAATAGTACTCCACCCAACCACATCCCGACTAGATAGATAATACTGTGCTGAGTAGTATCGCGTAATAGTACTCCACCCAACCACATCCCGACTAGATAGATAATACTGTGCTGAGTAGTATCGCGTAATAGTACTCCACCCAACCACATTCCGACTAGATAGATAATCCTGTGCTGAGTAGTATCGCGTAATAGTACTCCACCCAACCACATCCCGACTAGATAGATAATACTGTGCTGAGTAGTATCGCGTAATAGTACTCCACCTATCCACATCCCGACTAGATAGATAATCCTGTGCTGAGTAGTATCGCGTAATAGTACTCCACCCAACCACATCCCGACTAGATAGATAATCCTGTGCTGAGTAGTATCGCATAATAGTACTCCACCCAACCACATCCCGACTAGATAGATAATACTGTGCTGAGTAGTATCGCGTAATAGTACTCCACCCAACCACATCCCGACTAGATAGATAACCCTGTGCTGAGTAGTATCGCGTAATAGTACTCCACCCAACCACATCCCGACTAGACAGATAATACTGTGTTGAGTAGTATCGCGTAATAGTACTCCACCCAACCACATCCCGACTAGATAGATAATACTGTGCTGAGTAGTATCGCGTAACAGTACTCCACCCAACCACATCCCGACTAGATAGATAATACTGTGCTGAGTAGTATCGCGTAATAGTACTCCACCCAACCACATCCCGACTAGATAGATAATACTGTGCTGAGTAGTATCGCGTAATAGTACTCCACCCAACCACATCCCGACTAGATAGATAATCCTGTGCTGAGTAGTATCGCGTAATAGTACTCCACCCAACCACATCCCGACTAGATAGATAATACTGTGCTGAGTAGTATCGCGTAATAATACTCCACCCAACCACATCCCGACTAGATAGATAATCCTGTGCTGAGTAGTATCGCGTAATAGTACTCCACCCAACCACATCCCGACTAGATAGATAATACTGTGTTGAGTAGTATCGCGTAATAGTACTCCACGCAACCACATCCCGACTAGATAGATAATACTGTGCTGAATAGTATCGCGTAATAGTACTCTACCCACAAACTGCTCGACTTGACAGATAACTTTGGGCTGAGTAGTATCGCGTTGAACTACGCAACCACTGCCCGACTGTTCAAATAATCTTGGGCTGAGTAGTATTGGAAAATATTACTCTACCCAACCATTGGCGGACTGGAGAGATAACCTTGGATTGAATAGTGCCGGATAATCGTACTCTATCCAAGAACTGCCGGACTGGACAGATTACCTTGTGCTGAGTAATATCGAGTAATAGTATTCTACCCATGCACTGCCTGATTGGACAGATAATCTTGTGCTGAGTAGTATCGGGTAATCGTACTCTACCCACAAACTGCTAGGCTGGACAGATTACCTTGGGCTGAGTACTATCGGGTAATAGTACTCTACCCATGCATTGCCCGATTGGACAGATAACCTTGCGCTCAGTAGTATCGCGTAATAGTACTCTACCTAAACACTACTCGACTGGACAGATAATCCCGGGCTAAGTAACGGGGAGGGGGGGGGGGGGGTGATAGTATATTACGCAATCACTGCCCGATTTGACAGATAATCTTGAGCCGAGTAGTATCGGGTAATCGTACTCTATCAAACACTGCCCGTCTGGACAGATAACCTTGTGCTGAGTAGTGTTGGGTAATAGTACTCCCAAGCACGTCCACTCTGGAGGAGGACATTGTATTGAACTCTCATATTTTGCTGAATAATCAGGGGCGTGGGTAGAGGTTTCCGATTGGGGAGGGCGGGGTGTAGTGTAGTGAATTTCCAAATAAGGGAGGGCCCGGAAGGGGGAACCCCCCTCCCGGTCCGTCCCCATAGTTGGAAATTTACTACCAAGAAACATTTTGAAAATGAAGCCATGAAAGGGGGCATAAAATTGATTCTAGTAACTGAAATGCCAACACATTTATCAAAGAATTATCGGGTTATTATTATTTGGAATTATTCTGGAAATTGAATATGTGCTAAACAAATGCTCAAGCTGACAACTTTGAGCAATTCACACTGTCCTAACATTACATCAGATCTTATGCAGGAATGATCAATTTTCGATGTTTCATCATTTTGTAACTATGAATGATGGAATTAACTCAGAATAACGATTTTACATGATGTGATTTTCTTGAAGTGCATTTCGAGGACTTTTTTATTATGATAAGTAAACGTACTCCAGAAATCTCGTACCGATTGACATGATGCATACTTATGAAGCTCGATATTGCGTACACTGTAGTCGAAAATAGTAACATCTGGAATTTTTGCAGATTTGAAACCGAGTTGGAATTTTGGGAAGTAAAGACATCAGCATCACCAAAGAAGCTCTACATTACAGATAGATGGATTTTCCAACTACTCATGACTCGCCCTCCGAATTTCCAATTATAGGAAATTTTTGCCAGGACTGGGGAGTGGGGTGGTAATACGCAGGTCCCCCACCACACCCCATTTACCACGTCCCTGTGAATAATAAGATGAACACGAAAAAAATGTACGTACGCAACCACGCCCCCCCCCCCCCCCCAACTTCGACCTTAATCCTTTACCCAACGCAGACGATATCAAAATTTATTATTTTAAATATAATTTTTTCAAATTTTTCAAAAATTTTCAACAAAACCATATCATGTGACACCTCGTTGGAACGAGCTCGTTCCAACGAGGGGTCACATGATATGGTTTTGTTGAAAGTTTTTGAAAAGTAATATTTTTTCAACGACTGAATTTGCATATTACGCGGGCGGATGCGGCCGATTCGTTGGATAAAGGGTTTATGATGTAAAGTTACAAATGTGTCTCTTCACTGAAGCCAGTTTTTCCTGGGCATGAAGTTGACGTTATTTCTTTTTCCCGTCTCTTGCTGCCTAAAGCTCGCATCGGTTTCTTCAGAAATAGTTTGGAAAATGTCACTCGAAACTGTTGACTCATGGCACAGTACAGGATGAATTTGACGGCATTATTGATAAGTGTTAACAGTATGAAGAAGTCGTCCAAAGGAATCGTTACTGTTTGAAAAATATGTTTGCTGATGCCGCCAATTAAAGCCATAATACCCTTTGGTAATTCGGTAAGAACAAAAACCATAACAACAGTTACTAACATAATGGTAGTTCGAAAGTGAACTCTCCGTCGCTCGTCTTTTCTTCTCTCTTCCGAATTCTGGCGAAGCAAATTTTCTCTTCTGGCGACCACTTTTTTCATGGCTCGTAGTAACAGCGCGCTCAATACGATCAGTAATGTACATGACGTCATTTTCACAATAATTCCATAAAACACGAGATAAAAGTCTTTCAGCTCCGGCGCATTCTCCACGATGCGACTATCACCCAAGTGCCATATTGAAGAGTTTGTACCGGAGAATGGTGGAGGGAGCTCTTTCGTTTCATACAGCATAAAAAGGGGGATTGTCATGATAAGAGAGACAACTCCGACAATCAGAATCGTTATTTTAGAGTTCCCTAAAGTACACAATCGATTTGCAATATTAATGTGACAAACCGAGACATACTGAAAAACAGCCAGGGCAATCGTCAACCACATGCCATTAATCTCAAACAATGACGAAATGTGCGTTATAGTGATCGAATAATCTATCCATCCCTTATGGTCGTTTTCCGTATAGTGTACACCCTGTGGGAAGATATAGGCGTACAAGACGAACAACAGATAAGATGCGAGTGCTAATATATCCGTAATTCCCAGCGCTGTTAGAATGGTGTTAGTTGGTGATCGCATGTTTTTTCTTGTTAATACAATAACATTGAATATATTTGCTGTAATTCCAAAGAGACAGATAATCAGACTCAAAGGTCCATGAATCTTCCCGTAAGTTTTTTGAAATGATGCCATTCCTTCACTGAGAGCGTGTGGGTCCACGTAATAGTAGTAGTCGGAGTCATTGTAGAAACCGCTGTAGTCCAACTCCTCCTCAAACTCCATCTTCGTTTCACGGTAGCATGCAAAGATCCAAATGAAGAGTCTGAATTAAACTTTATCAAATATATTTCTCTCTTAAATGCCGGAAGTGACAGCACTTAATGAGTCAAATATTTAATGTATTTACGCCTTATTTTATAATGAACTTATGCTGTTGAAATCTTTCTTGTAACCCTTGCCGTGGCGATACTGTAAGTTGTTCACTAAAATTACCTGAAAAACAAAAAAAATTCTGCTGTCACTTATATATCCAACTTGTAGCAAGCTCATAGACTTTATTACGAAAAGCTGGATAAATGGGTAGAAAAACAAATAACTTTGAATGGGCGATGTGTGTGAAGAGAACCCGACTTAACCTTTTACTCAACGTAACCTACAAAAAGGCCAGCGCGATTCTCAAAAATCGCCAATTAATTTTCATCATTTTTTTTATTGTTTGTCCCACAAACATAGGTTATGACCCCTCGTTGGAACGAGCTCGTCGAGCTCGTTCCAATGAGGGGTCATACCCTATGTTTTTGAGACAAAAAATGAAAAAAAGTAGTTACTCAAGAAAGTGTCGTCTGCTTTTCAGTGTTAGGTAAAGGGTTAATTGGTATAAACACTTAACAACATGACAAACATTTCAAGAGCTGCAATTTATTTTTATGGCAGCAGGAAGAAAACAAAGAGATAAACCTCAATCGATTCGAGGGCAGATACTTTGCCATGCTTACACTTTTGAATTCACAGGAAGCGTCCAATAATGACGTGTAATTATGATACAAGATCGGTTAAGGATCCACAAGGGACGATTCTCAACCCCTCCGCTTTCAGTCCACGAGGAACTGATCTGTTTTATGCGCGGATTTCACGTGGGAACCTATGCTACATTTACGGTTTGGGTTCTTCTTCCGAGAATGTTTGGGCCTAGCATGCTGAGAAAATCTGGTCAACCATTTGTGCAGTCAAAATTATTTAGCTGTCTCGGCTTCGCATTGTTTTCAACGTTCGCATGGTGACCAATCTGTAACAGGCTGAAGCTCTCTAGCCACCAATCAATTTCTATAAAGAATTCGATGAAGTTATGGCTGGGAACCAGTCTAACACTTAAATAGCAATGTAAGCCTGTTACCCTCCCACTACAGCGACCTCGCTCAATACCAAAGGAAACTTCACTTTCAGCCTCGGAAGCACAGCCCGTGGCGCGGCACTGTAGCTGTGACTCCAGTGCAAAGGAGAAGCTGTCCTTCTTAGGGGAAAAGGGCCGGGAACTACACCCCCCCCCCCCCCCCCCCCCGCGCTCGCAACAAGAAGCAAAGTCCAGGAACGGAGGGGCGCACTCGACTAACCATGCATTTAGATTTAGATTTTCAGCCACAGGCATCAGACAAACCAGAACACGGACTTCACACCTTCCACCACTCAAGCGCACAAGAACCTTCACCAGCGGACTCAGAACACCGGAAAAGTTTGAGGAAGACTATACTTGCCTGAACAAACCCTAAGAACAGATACGAACGAGACAGAACGGAGGGGGGAGGGGGGCACTAATCATTTCTTTAACTATCTACTTCCAGAGAAACCCTGACACACAGCACAGACAACCACAGGAGAACCAAGCAGACAAACAGAACCAGACGGCCGACAACCCAACATCACTATCAACCAACAACAACTCTAAAACCAGCCATTAACCATCAACAGAAGAGTTTGAGGCAGACAATAATTGCCAGTGGTAGCTCCAACACTTATCTATAGTGGCAGACTAAACTTGCCTAAGAAATGCACAAGACAAAAAGATACAACCAGACCAAGAAAACAGTGGACAGCACAGCCACACAGCCCGAGACATGCAATACAAGAATAGATACCGGACAGACAAAGGGAGGTGGGGGGGGGGGGGGGTGGGGTGGCATTAATCAGACAACACTTCTCTACTTTCAGCCACAGCAGATACAAAGAACAGAACACCACAAACGAACCAGACCAGATACAACAGAAGAAAGACTCCCCGACCGCCCCACGCACAAGACCGCCCTAGCTCAAAGCAACATCTAAACAGCCAAACAACCGACAACAGAAGAGCTCGAGGCAGACTATACATGTCAGTGATAGCTCCAACACTTACCTAGCGGCAGACTATACTTGTCTGAAAAACACACATGGCAAAGACATCTCCAGAAAGACAGCCAACGTTCCACCTACACATTTATCTCTTCTCCTCTATCTTTTGCTGCGTTAACTCTAAGTTTTTTTGGCTATCTTTCCACCTCTACCTTCAAGGTATCGTTGCTGTTAATTTTGGGTGTTTATCCCTTTACCTAACATGAAAAGCAGACGACACTTGCCAAAAAAATTCTTGAATAACTAATTTTTTCATTTTTTGTCTTCAAAACATATTTTATAACCCCTCATTGGAACGAGCTCGATGAGCTCGTTCAAATGAGAGGTCATAACCTATGTGTTTGAGACAAAAAATGAAAAAAATCATGAAAATTAATTGGCGATTTTTGAGAATAGCGCTGGCCGGTTTTGTCCATTAACTTGGGTAAAGGGTTAAAGAAGGATGCATGTCAGAGAGGAAGATGTTAACCTGTTGAGCGTCAAATCAGTCAGTGACATCGGCTACCAACTTTTCTATGCACTGCAAATGGTGTAGATCATACAGTTTGTATGTGCGTTTGTATGATGTAGAATATGCAGATGTATGTGGTTATTTTCGTGTAGATACTAGATATGATTTACAAAGTTTTGGAATTTTTTTTTTGGGGGGGGGGGGGGTAAATACCCCCTTACCCTCCCCCCGGTTCCTACGCCACTGTGAAAGGGGGCCGCCCCACAAAGTCCCTGCGCGCGCTAAAACCATTTGCCTTTGCCTTTGCTTTAAGATTCAATCATCTTTAAAATTTCAGTTGATCGGAAAAGCGAAACTTTGGTTCGCTTTTCGACCAACTGAAATATTCCAGACCCAGACAATTGATTTTAAAAGTACCATAAGTATTCATTTTCTTTGATTCAAAGCAAGAAATGCATCTCAAACGGGAATTGATTGGACGGAATCTTTAATGACAATACAATACACTGATATATTTTTGAACCCTTTATCCAAACGTAACGGCAAAAAAAGCCAGCGCTATTCTCAAAAATCGCCAATTAATTTTCATTATTTTTTCATTTTTTGTCTCAAAAACATAGGTTATTACCCCTCGTTGGAACGAGCTCGTCGAGCTCGTTCCAATGCGGGGTCATAACCTATGTTTTTGAGACAAAAAATGAAAAAAATTAGTTATTCAAGGATGTTTTTTGCAAGTGTCGTCTGCTTTCCATGTTAGGTAAAAGGTTAACATTCTTGTGCGGGAATGGATGATAGACTTTAAACTGAAAATGAATGACTCTAAAATTGAATTCTTTGTGATATCCGGGGTTCGCATGCCTACACCCTCTGTTACATCAATTCTGGTTGGAAACAACATCACTATGAAAAGTGAATCGGCCAGGAATATTGGAATGATTGTGGACTCAAATTTAAAACTAGACATTCATATCAATAAAATATGTCAAAAATGCTACTGGCAGCTTCGTAATGTTGGAAGACTGCGACCTTATCTTAATCAGTCAGCACTTGAAAAACTTGTGCACTCCTTCATCACCTCACAACTCGACTATTGTAATTCAGTGTTAGTGGGGCTGTCCCAGTGCCTGATTCAGAAGCTTCAAAAAGTACAGAATACTGCTGCTAGGATAATTACTGGTACCAAACGCTCTGAACACATAACACCTGTTTTAAGACAATTACATTGGCTTAAAGTTAAACAGAGGATTGATTTCAAAATATTGATCTTAGTATTCAAATGTATCCACAAACTGGCTCCAGTTTACCTGCAAGAGCTCCTCACTGTATATAAACCAACGCGCAGTCTCCGATCTAAAAACCAAATTCAACTAGTTGTACCTTTTAGCAGATCTAATCAGGCCCATGATCGTGTGTTCTCCATCGTGGGTCCCAGATTGTGGAATTCCCTGCCAATTGGTGTCAGAACTTCAGAAACTCTCGATGTCTTCAAAAGAAATCTTAAAACTTTCCTATTTACTGAAGCATTCTCCTAAACCTCTCTAAGAGACAACCAAAACAGATGTGACTCTTCATTTCAGAAAAGTGTGTTTATTTCTGTCAAGCGTTTTAGAGCACTATTTGTGGTTTTACGCTCTAGAAAATCATTTATTATTATTAACTGAACACGTATGAATGAAGACTGATCACAACTGCAGTTTTATGATTGCGCCGTAAAGTTCCATCCTGATGTCTTCAAGACGAAATAAATATTTATTGATTTAAATATATACAACTGGGGCACGAAGGAATATCTGTATATCATTGTGAATGAGGGGACATCACATTAAGTCAACGCCAGTCTGCACACAATCTCCACGAAAAGTGCGTAAACAAAGAGCCCATAACAGCGCCGAATTCCTTGCGAAATTAGACTGATGACCCGAGACCTTGTAACAGACGTTGATCACTATAGAACATTCGTTTGGACTCTTGTTATGTTGTCATAGTGCGAACTGCAGAACTTCCATTATGAACCGCGGCACTGTCTTAAACCATCGTGGTGAATCATGGATGTATGGGACAACATGAAAGTTAAGCATGATGCAGCATGGTACTTTTTAATGAGTTTTCTGAGTTAATACGATGCATTTAATTGTTGACTTCTCGCGGATTATATATTAGGCTGATTTTTTTTTTATAGAGACAAAGTCAATTTGGTCGTTCCAAAATGCACAATTTCATTTTTTACCTGAAGCCCATGATGTGCTGTTATAAAAATTTTAATAAATCGTCTTCCCTGAGCTCAAGATATCTCGACCTCAAATGAAAAAAGCATTGACCCCAAATGTGCTTTCAGTTTCGGCTTGTTATCCAGCAAATCGCACAAAAATCTCTTTGCTCCGACTTCGAGCCTCTCTTCCCAATTTCGATCAGTATTACAGATTCTCGTCCTTTCTCTTCTGGCGAGCCTTTCTCCGTTTACTTCCTTGCTTGTCCTTTTCCCATCATGTTGGGACATTAAAGTTCCATATAAACTATTTATTTATTGGTGTTTAAGGTCACACATTTCTGCACAAATGCTAATCATGACCTCGACAGTTTTATGGGTGGGGAAAGCCGGAGTACCCAGAGAGAACCACCGAGCAACGGCGAGCAACTGTCAGCTCCTCCCCAACATACTAAGTCCACACAAGCAGAGTTAGCATTGGTTGAAGACAGGTGCACCATCGACGTGCAGTACGCCTTAGTATACAACGTCACCGTGGCCCCACGCGGGCAATGGGGGTGATGTATTTTGCCCAAGGACATAACGCGGTTGCCGCAGGTGGGATTCGAACCGAGGACCTCTCGGCTTGCAGCCTGCAGCTCTACCAACTGAGCCACCGCGCCTCTCCATATAAACTGGTACGCCACTTAACACCACTGACATCGAGGGATATTTATAAAATATTAAAGTCAACACAATTTTCCTAAAATTATTCTGTGCTTGATCCTCATCCTCCAAAGCTCATCTCCGGCAGATTTCAGTGCTTCGGCATTCCTTAACCAACGTAACGGCCAACGTAACGGCCAAAAAGGGCCAGCTCTATTCACAAAAAAAACACCATTCAGTTTTCATTATTTTTTCGTTTTTTGTCTCAAAAACATAGCCTATAACACCACAATGGAACGAGCTCGACGAGCTCGTTCCAATCTGGGGTCATAAGCTATGATTTTGACATCAGAAAAATGAAAAAAAAGGTTATTGAAGAATTTTGTTCGCAAGTGCCGTTTACCTCCTTTCGTGTGAAGAGAAGGATTGACATCTTCCTCTGTTATTCCTCTGCCACCAAAGTTCTATGGGGTTTAAAAACTCTTCAAAACCGCTTGGTTAGAATGATCACACGTGACCTTGGGCCGTAGGGAAATGAAATGGTGCGTGTGTGTGGGGGGGGGGGGGGGGGGGTCACTTCAATAAGTTTTCCAGGCGGGACATTTCCTGGATTGGAGACTCAGATATTGATTCATTCTTGTAAGTAATCTTGGCAGAACAGTCGGTCGGTCATACAATTTGACTCTGTTGGGTACCCAGTGTTACCAGCTTGGGGTAAACAAGGGAGAGAAAGTATTTTTTTAAAAGAAAATGACTCATGTTCACCATTTCTACCACATTTGATGTTGACCTGATATATGTTCTCGGGGGGACAGACGAAAGAGACATGCAAACAAACGAATATTTCGCCGATTATAGTATAATTGCCGGGAATGCAGTTTACTGAATAAAATGTTTGAATGAGTTCTCTTCTGGAATTTCATTAATGTTTATCTATTTTTCTTATCATTGCATAAAAATTAATCATAGATAACTACATTAATTTTTGACGCGTACTTTTTGTGTCAATAATAACTGTTTTATAACGCGGATTTTAGTCTGCCGGCGATGCACTTCTTTTGATTTCTTTGCTAGGACAGGCGATAATGAGGAATAGGGATGGGAGTAATATTATTTATTTATTTATTGGTGTTTGAGGTCACATATTTCTGCACAATGGCTAACCATGACCGTGACAGTTTTACGGGTGTAGGAAGCCGGAGTACCCGGAGAGAACCACCGAGCAACGGCGAGCAACTGTCAGCTCCCTAACATACCAACTCCACACAAGCAGGGTTAGATTTGTTGAAGACAGGTGCACCATCGACGTGCAGTACGCCTTAGTCCACAGCGTCACCGTGCCCCCACGTGGGCAATGGGGGTGAAGTGTCTTGCCCAAGGACACAACGTGGATGCCGCAGGTGGGATTCGAACCGAGGACCTCTCGGCTTGCAGCCAGCACATCTACCAACTGAGCCACCCCGCCCCGGTGGGGGTAATGCATCGTTGTTTAGAACGGTAGTATAGGGTGTACGGTCCGTAACCCTGCTGGTCTAGTGTTAGTTCTTGGCACTATTAACCCACTTAAGTCGTTATACTGTCTTGAGTTGGTGTGGGTCGCTCCCAGTGCCAGGTCATGCAGTGATGCGGGGGATGTTTGGTGCGATGGTATAGGATGGACTTTTCTGTTGGTCTACTATTACCTCTTAGCTATACCATTCACTTAAGGTGCCATGCTGTCCCAAAGAAAGTATAGATAGTGCTAAATGGTGCGCCAAGTAGTGTTGTGAAGAGTGCTAGGTTTTCTAGTACGGTAGTATAGGCGTGCTGCCTGTGCCCAGTTTGCTGTTGGTCTACTGTTAGCATTTAGTAAATCTATCCACATTATTTATTTATTGATGTTTAAGGTTACATATTTCTACACAATGGCTTATCATGACCGCAACGTGGATATAAAGTTAAGTTCAGCCAAGCGATAGTTCATACCCAATGTTGCCCATTTTAGAGGACTTCCATCCCAGGCATTGGTGACCGGGTCCTATCGCGGTGTTATAGGTTGCGTGTAATGCTGGGTCAGGCGGTATTTAAGGAAGAGTGCATGGCTTGGAGTTGACTACGCCCATATAGTGCCCAGTGAGGTGGTTCCCGCCGCGAAGCGGAGGGAACTACACCACCTCACTGGGCACTATATGGGCGTAGTCAACGACAAGACATGCACTGATCCTTATATTATATCGAACACCCATCAAGAAAAACATCTGTCCGATTTGTTAATCTGTTACCAAGGTGGCAGCCCTACCAACCAGCGTTATACAGAAAAAATATCATGTAGCTTTTAAAAAACATTTTCTTCTTCCAAAACATGGCTAACTTGGATTATTGGTATGAGCAGAAGACAGATTTTGAATCGGTCGGCAAGGGTAAACAAAACATTTCCCCCAAACGGAACTGTGTATTCTAGAATCGCGCAACTCGCGAATGAAATTTGACAACGCAGTTTGATAATTTCCACACATTTGTCACACGTATACATTACCGAATGGGCCAGCACGGGATACAAACTCCGAAGATTCAATTGAATTCCATTATTTATTCGTTTACTGCCCAAAACATACAATTAAATAGCGAAATAATATGAGCAGCGAAACAAACGATTTTTCATATCCGGACGCGTTCTCATGAAAGTTGGACACAGGTATGGATCATTCTCTTCGAAACGAGATATGGATCATCTTCTCAAGGAAAAAAATGAACGCCTCGCAAAAATGTGACTTCAACAATGGAAAAGCGATACATTTTTCCACAAAGATTTCTTTCCGGGTCGTTTTGTGGATGTTGTGCTTCTGTGAATCGATTTTTAAATTTAGCCTGATCAGTTTTATTCACCCAGTATGAAAAGAAAACTGATATAGTAGTGTGCTAAAAATAGAAAACGTGTAGTGCCTGGTCAGTTCTGTGGATGCAAACTACTCGAAATAGGGTATCATCTTTCAGCCAATCAGAATGCAAGGAAGTCACGTGAGATATAATATTGCGAGATAGTGCGTGGTTGTCTAGTATAGTAGTGTAAGATGTACGGGCCGCAGTTCCATCAAGCTGAAGAACAAAGATAGCGATACAAATAAAATCGGTCTGAAATTTGTGAACGGTGTGTGGCCTATAATTCTGAAAGACAAATGGTAAATAAACGGAACCCAATTTGCAAGTCGTAATAAAACATCCCTGACTAATAGTGTTTGAAAATCAATCAAATCAGCTGGGTTGACTGAATATGAACCCAATTGGGTTCATATTCACTCAACCCAGTTGATTTGGGTTGATTTTAAACCCAACTGATTTTAGAATGTATCTAGCTACATGTGGCGCGATCGATTTTTCTTTTCCGTTTGTGATTTGGCCACGGTGTGATATCTGTAGTTCCATCAGGCTGTTGAACAAAGGCAGCATAAAAATAAAAATTTACTTTTTTCGTTCTGAAACTTGTGTACGATGTGCAGTCTTTAAGTTTGAAAGACCAATGTTGAATATACTGTGAACAATGTAAAAGCCGAAATAACGAATCTTTTATGGTAGTAGAGTTGAAGAAATAAATCAATGCAATAAAATGCTTATCAATGATTTTATATTTCGGCTTACAAATGCACTTATTGTGTTCAACATTTTGTCTTTCAGAACTACACACAACATATTCATGACCGTAAAAAAATGTGGATTTTATTTTTATTGCATCGGTCGCGTCGCTTTCAGTCTGCATGGGTTTATTTTGATCGCATCGCTTCTACTTTTCATGTGTCTTAAAACTTAACATTGAAAAGCAAATATCGCTAAAAGTTTATGGGAAGCGCCCCTTCTGTCACGCCCACATTTGTAATAACTGTCGACTTTTGTCACAGCTCCCACTTTTGTAATAAAATTCGGCAGGTTTTCTCATAGGTCACCATATTTGTAATAAAGGTGTTTAAAAGTGTCAACGACACTGTAGCTTAACTTTGCTGTGTGGTATTTGATGAAAAGGATAATGTTCAATGTTTATGAAAGGATTATGAAATAAGACAAAAATTGTGATAATTGAGAATATGTTAATTTCTGTTCCCAACATGCTATGTTTTCAATGAGAATAATTTGAAGTATAGACTGTAATAAAGAACTGAGGCCTGGGTTGATGTGGCCCTCACAGTTAACGTATGTCAACTAAAGTTACCAAGTTACAGTAAAATCATTCCAGTACGAGGCATCCTACCAAGGTACAATGGAATCCCTTTAAACATATGACATGTGGACTTTCCTAAAGGAATCTAGATCACGTGCCGGTCCGGCGGTCACGATTGACCGATCGTGACCAAAATAGGACAGTCTCATCCAAATATCATACCGAGTTATCCTACCAATTTACAATGGAATCCCTTCATGAAAACAACCTGTAGATAGTGCTAAAGGAATCTGGGTGACCAGGCAACGATAAAGGCTAACCGATCGTGACCAAAATAGGACAGTCTCATCTAAACATCATACCGAGTTATCCTTCCAAGTTACAATGAAATCGCTTCATAAATATGAACTGTAGACTGTGCTAAACAAATCTAGGTCCTGTGCCTGTGCGGTTAATCGATCACGGCCAAAATAGGATCTTCTTATCTAGACATTATACCGAGGCATCCCACCAATTTACAATGAAATCCCTTCATAAATGCATCCGGTAGACTATGCTAAAAGAATCTAGGTAGCGTGCCCCTGCTGCCGTCATGGCTGACTGAACTCGACCAAAATAGGACGGTCTCATCTAGACATTATTTAGAGTCATCCTACCAAGTTATAATGAAATCCCTTCACAAATACGACCTGTAGACTGTGCTAAATGTTTTCGGGTTTTGGGCCCGCGCAGCCATCACAGTTGACCGATCGCGACCAAAAGGGAACGTTCTGATCTAGACATGATTTCGAACCTGCATATGAAATTTCGTGATGATCGGCCAAGAACTGTAGCATAGACACACACACAGACTCACAGACTTCGCGTGCGTGATGGGAATAGCTTATCTTGACTTTGTCAAGTTGAGCTAATAAAATTGCCAGATTTTGTCATAATCTCAGGTCACGACTTTTAGTTTCAACCTTATTTTGATCTCCAGCCTTTCGACATTTTGGAATATAATCTCCAAATAACACAGTCTAAAACTATGGCGCTGTTCTTGGAAATTCCTCACAGTCATGCCCGAACCCTGATATGACGTCAAGGGGAGCCATTGGGCCAAAAATTAAAACGCGTCAGATTTAATCGCAGATTTTTTGTTTTTGAGTTCAAAACTTTAGGAGACAACTTTTCTTTTGGTTTTTCAATTTATCGCCATTTTGACGTTTTTGCGTTACTTCAAAGTTTAGGGTATTTTCAGTAAAAACACTACTTTCTTTTGTGATTCCAGTATCTCCGTTCCTATATATTACACAACTAGGAAATTTCACACACCGTTTATGGCCATCTGAAATTGTATACACCCATTCTTTGAATTAAAATGTCGCAGCCGATGCTAACAATGTCAATTTAAAGTCATTTTCTTGACATTTTAGTTTCAATCTCACTCTGAGCCTATGGTTTTCGTTGGAGATAAAACTCCCATAATTGCCGGTACAAGAATTGTACCGGCCATTATGGGAGTTTTATCTCCAACGAAAACCATATCCAAAAATTTGGTAACGTCCAGTTACCAGATTTTTAGATATGGTTTTCGTTGGAGATGAAACTCCCATAATAACAAAAAAAAACTGAGGTTCAGAGTGAGGCGGAAACTACCAGAAATTTCAACCGTTATGATCAAATTCTACGTGACGTCAAAAGGATTAGTAAGCTCAAAAATTAAAATCCGTCCGTTTTTTTTTTGTATGTGATAAAGCTAAAAAAAATAGGAAATATCTGGCATTTTTTGTTTGTTTTCGATTCATCGCCATTTCGACATTTTTATATCACTTCAAAGTTTTGGCTATTTTGGTCAAATTTCATTAAAACCTCTGCTTTCTTGATTCCATTATCTCCATTTTTATACATTTTACAACTATGAAACTTTACACACCCGAAATTGTGCAAACCCATCTTTGGAATTAAAATGTCGCCCCTGACAGGGGGGGGGGGGGGGGGGGAGGGTGTGTGGTCAAAACATTTTTTTCAGGAACGTATGATGGGGTGGGTCGGTGGTTGGAGTGGCTAGAAATCAATTTTTTTACCTTTCATTTTTTTAAAATAATTTGATAGGCTTTTTAGGACGGGTACATCCAGTGGCGTAGATAGCTTTTCGCTGGCGGAGGGGCAAGCCCAAAATTTTCCGACAGACCGAAAATTTTCCGACAGTGTAGCAACAACAAAAACCCAAACAAACAGAAAGAATCTGTTGTTTACTGCAAATGTACTGAAAATTGGTCTTTTTTACCCAAAATGGCATGTTTTTATCCCCCAAAGCCAGAATTTTAATGTTATTAGGCATAAATTCGCCTAAAAATGGTCCCAAAAAATTTCCGACAAAACTTCTGGTGGGGGGGGGGGGGGGGGGCTCCCTCCCCCTTTATCTACGCCACTGGGTACATCCACATAAATATTGATTTTGTCATTTTTATAGATTTGCGGCAAACATTCAACGAGTAAGAATGATTATTCTCAGCTGACACTCCTGATTTGATTTGAGACATGACCACGTACTGACATGAACTAAGATAGGTCAGTGGATAGGTACTCAAAATTATTGAAAGTAAACTGATAATAGATTTGTTCATCTACAATGTTAGTTGTAGCGACGAAGGGATGTCACGAATAACCGATTGTCGATTAGTCACGCCGAAATCGATTACTATTTTTCACTGTCGAAGATCGGCAAATTTCACCCCGTTTTAGACGTTTAATAATTAAAATTAAAATTGACGAATAAACTATTGTTTCTAAAGGTAAAAGGTCAAGACCGTCGACGTTAAACCTCAAGAAGCCGTTAGAAGCATTTGTCTTTGAAGTACATTCATAGCTTTGATGTTCTGAACTTTTGAACCATCAGTGTAATAATCAAGACCGGTCGGCAGTTGCGAACTTCGCAACTGCCGACCAGTCTTGATACACTGACGGTTCAAAAGTTAAGAACGTCAAAGCTTTGAATGTACCTAAAATAGGATCGCCTTCGTTATTTACTTGAGGTAGGTCAACTGACTTGACCTTCATTTTTAACGACTTCAGAGAGAGGGAGAGGGTGGGTCATCTACGTGCGATTAATCGATTATTATCGATTATTTGTGACGATTAATCGTTTCCCAGATTCAGAAGTCGTGACAGCCCTAATAGCGACATCTGATATATATCTCTTTTGATATAGAACGAACCTCTGGATGAAAACGAAATAGATTTATTATAAATACACACAGGAGCGGCGGAACCGGGGGGGGGGGGAGGTTGACCCCCCCCCCCACCTTTTTGCCGGGCCATGTTTTTGTATGCATATATTTTAACACCATCAATGACTGGTAAAACAAGGGGCGGATTCAGAGCCTCCCCCATATTTTCGCCAGCTATGTTTCTCTTGTAATGGTTCAGTTTCGATGGATTTCGGATCATTTTTTTTGCAGTAAGTGGCAGCAAACGCTAAAATGTATACAGACTGTTAAAAAATCGATTAACTGAAATAGATCGTAACTTTACAGACATACAAGTACCAAATCCACCCCAGACAAGATAATCCACAGACAGTATAACTGCTGTAAACGTCTGGTAAAGCATACAGGTGAGGTCTGTTGTGGTCGTTACGACCAAAGCTGATAAATAGACCTCACCTGTATGCTTTACCGACGTTTTTTAACTACTCTCAAAGTGTGAATTGTTTCAAATACATTTCCTGATAAATCTCAAAACACCCGCTCAAATGCATGGAAATGGGGTTTTGGGACCCTGAAATTTAAAATGTTCGTACAGTCGTTCGAGCCATGTTTCGCCCGTCATACCGACAGCAATCCATCGCCCAACCCAGCACCCCCCCCCCCCCCTACCACGAGCACACTTTGAAAATCGTTCCGCAGGCCCTGACACATCAAGGGTACATGATATATATCAGGGCTTTTTCAGAATGATTGTTCTCAGCTGACACTCTTGATTGTGAGACATGACCATGCACTGACACGAACTATGATAGGTCAGTGGATAGGTACTCAAAATTATTGAAAGTCATTGGAAGTAAACTGATAATAGATTTGTTCTTCAAGCTGTTTCCTGTCACTCCACTCGTTTTAACCATCGATTTTTGAAATAAATTAAAAAAAATTTAAGAAAAAAAAACTCTTTGTACCATGCTCGCCTATGTCACTATCTGTGAAAAAAGCCTGCATGTTAAATTTTAGCTTTTAACCCCACTGCCGGTGTGAAGCGTCTACTGGGTTTAAATTTTTTTACACCCACAGAAGGAAGTTCATCCATACGAAAGAGCATTAGGGCCAGTCGTGGAAAACAATTTTTAAATCTACAACTCGTTATAACGACTTCCCAACTCGTTATAACGACTTCCACAACTCGTTATAACGACTTGTCATCTCGTTATAACGACTTCACAACTCGTTATAACGACTTGTCATCTCGTTATAACGACTTCACAACTCGTTATAACGACTTCACAACTCGTTATAACGACTTCACAACTCGTTATAATGACTTCAACAACTCATTATAACGACTTCACAACTCGTTATAACGACTTCAACAACTCGTTATAACGAGTTGTTGAAGTCGTTATAACGAGTTGTGAAGTCGTTGTAACGAGATGACAAGTCGTTATAACGAGTTGTCATGTCGTTATAACGAGTTGGGAAGTCGTTATAACGAAATGACAAGTCGTTATAACGAGTTGTGGAAGTCGTTATAACGAGTTGGGAAGTCGTTATAACGAGTTGTAGATTTAAAAATTGTTTTCCACGACTGGCCCTAATGCTCTTTCGTAGTGCAATGACTTATTAAGTTTAAAATACCTACAATTAAATACTTAAAATAAAATTTAAGAATTGTTAATAATAATCTGACAGAAAAAGCAAGGTAAATTCAATCAACCTTTGCCATGTGTCTAGCTGTCAATCAAGCATCCACATGCAGCCGATAGTACTGCCCACCTGCGCAGATGTGAACAAACCGAACCGTGCGTGTGTTTGCAATAGAAAGTGTCGTTTTTCTCCAATTTAGGTGACAAGGTCGGTTATTTATTGACAACAAGGTATAAATAATACAAATAGGTACTGGGGCCGACAATCAGATTTAAACCACTCGTAGAATAAGCAGAGTGGTTAAAACCCTTATCCTACCCGTGGTTTTCCGGCCCTTGTGCCTATTTATTCTAAAAATAAATTGCACGTGCAAGCTAAAGAAAACTTTAAAGAATGAAAAGGTACGCCCAATCAAATACCCTAAATATTTATTCATATATTTAGTTATTGGTGTTTAAGGCCACATACTTCTGCACAATGGCTAATTGTAACCGAGGGAGCACGGTGGCTCAGTGGTAGACTGTTGGACTTCTGTGCTAGAGGTTCCGAGTTCGATACCCGTCCGGGACGACCCGCCTTGTGTCCTTGGGCAAGGCACTTTATCCCGGTAGCCTACATGGGGGCACGATGACGCCGTGTACCAAGGCGTACGGCACGTCGACGGTGCACATATCTTCAACCGCTGTAACCCTGCTTGAGCGGAGCTTGAACAGAGTTAGAATGTTGAGGAGCTGACAGTTGCTCGTCGCTGCTCGGTGGTTCTCTCCGGGTGCTCCGGCTTTCTCCACCCGTAAAACTGTCACGATCACGATTAGCCATTGTGCATAAGTATGCATATTGCATAAGTGGCTGTGATGGAGATAAGGTGTGAAGCGTCTACTGGGTTTAAAAATTTTTTTTTAACCCTTTACCCAACCAATCGGCCGCATCCGCCCGCGTAATATGCAAATTCAGCAGTTGGAAAAATATTATTTTTCAGAAAATTTGAACAACCATATCATGTGACCCCTCGTTGGAACGAGCTCGTCGAGCTCGTCCCAACGAGGGGGTCACATGATATGGTTTTGTTCAAATGTTTTGAAAAATTTGAAAAAATGATATTTAAAATAATAAATTTTGATATCGTCTGCGTTGGATAAATAAACAAATTGTGACCGTAACATGGAGATAAAGTCAAGCTCAGTCAATCGTTTATTTTGCCCATTTTAGAGGACTTTCACCACCAAGCATTGCTCACTGGGTACTAATTTACCGGTAAAACAGAGCTTGTTTACCACAGTAAAAAAACCCCTCACTGTTTCACATCCCGGGGTTCCCACGGGGGATACACCGAATAAAATAGAAGTCAATCTACCCCAGAATACAAGTATTAACCCTTTGGACACGTAAGACCGATTTTTCAACCCAAGGCGTAATTTCGTCCCATTTGTGTTTTATTATAAAAGGTCTATACACGGGACATTGATGATGAATGTCCTGTGGAGATTGAGGAGGAACTGGAAGTTGCTTTTTCGCCACCTCCCACCCCTCAGTTCCCTCTTCCTTCGCTTCCGGACAGCCCCGGCAAGGGTAGCACTCCAATTCAGCCACGAGAGACCCCAGAAAAACGCGAAGAAAAGATTATGAGGGAACACAATCAAATCAAGGCCGAGTCCCAATAATTCAAACAACAATCAGCTGAAGTCTCCAGAATGGCTCAGGAATGGCTAGATAAAAAAAAAAACGAACAAAACCAAGAAACAACCTTATCTCCATCACAGCCACCTCCTAAAAAGAAGACCCGCCGGAAACACAAACGAGGATAAGCTGCTTCCTTCTCTTTTCCTCCTTTACCGCGCTCAGACATGGCAAATATTATACAGCTAACGAGGGTCGAAAGGGGCTTGCCCCACAGCGTCCCTGCGCGCCTTCGGCGCGCAATAAACCATCTCACTTCACTTCTTGATGATAAAATGATAACTGCAGTTTGCAGCCAGACGGCAGCAGCAGACTGCAGTTATTATTTTATCCTCCCTGTATATTAATATTGGACTGACCCATCTCACCGTATGTGTACACAAAGGCGATACCATTTCAGGAAACGAGGGTTCAAGGGGTAAATGCATTTTTATAATCACATTCTCTAATTGTTTAAGTTGCATACTGTTAAAAATATTTAGGGGTACACTACCCGAGTAACCTGATTAATACACGGAGAATATCGACGTTATTTTAGTGAATATAGGGAATTATCTCATGAGTGTGGACATGGAAGTTTTATATATCACGAGCGCTTGAGCGAGTGAACAATGAGCTCTAAAGAGCCTGCAATCGCTCATCTGGCAGACTCCATATACCTCAGTTATTCTAATTATTATCAAAGAATGCGGCTGGTTGACATGCTCCTTCATCTGCGCGAAACAGAATAATTGTTTTCAGAGGACTTTCCATACATTTTATCTGTGCCAAGTTTGGTTCACACTGGTCTAGTAGTTTCAGATGAGAAGATAAAAATGTGATAATAATATTTAAAATCATGAAATTTTGATATCGTCTGCGTTGGGTAAAGACCCAACGCAGACGATATCAAAATTTATGATTTTAAATATTATTTTTTCAAAATTTTCAAAATATTTTAACAAAACAATACCATGTGACCCCTTACTGGAAATTCGTTTTTCGACATCTGAGCAACTGTCAACATTTGATTAACCTTGTCCCATGATTCAAACTGTAAATCCTCAATACCACTGGTGTTCAACTGATTACCAAAAAAAGGTCGCTGACCGATTACCGGTAATTTGAGCTCACAATCGACCGATCCTAATTGTAATAACGTGCACTACTAGACAAGTCGAGGCTCGAAAGAACTACATTAAACTGAACATTTTTTACAGTGTTAAACTTCGTTGACTTGGGTCGCAGTCAAATGACTAGTCGCGCACATTTGGGCGGTAAACGTGGCTCTCAGAGCCACGTTTACCGCCCAAGTGCGTACGACTGGTAATTTTACTGCGACCTGAGTCAATGGAGGACAACCTTCACTTTTCCGGTATGGACTGGCGATTGCCGCAAGGACGCTCAATTGTAAGTTTCACACGTCGTTTAACTTGCACATCCCGTATAGGGGCGTCCAGAGAGATTATGAATACACGTTGTTGTTGCTGATCCTCAACTTTATTGAATGTATCATTGACATCATTCTACATTAACAATTGAACGCTTGCAGAAGATAATAAAATGCAGTTAATGAATCATCACAAAATGCTTGGCAACAATCGGTTGAACCGATGTTCCAAGAGCCGTTGCCGTGGTCACCCGATGGCCCGCAATCGGTTCCGATCGACGGTTGAACACGTTTGACCACAAACTTGCGAAAAACTCACCATATTTTGTCGACGTTTTTAAATATAACATGCTGATCAACCGCGAAGGCAGTGGACAAATAATACAGGAGAAAATGATACAGGAAGCGACCACGACTGTTGACATTTTTAAACTTAGGGAATTTTTTTTTTTTTATTTGGGTTTAACGACACATTAACAGCCAGGGTCATATCATGTCCGACATGTCGGTGACAGTTTTACGGGTGGAGGAAGCCGGAGTACCCGGAGAGAACCACCGAGCAACGATGAGCAGCTGTCAGCTCCCCAACATCGTAACTCTGAACTCAGCACAGCAGCACAGACAGGGTTAGATTGGTTGAAGACATGTGCATCATCGACGTGCAGTACGCCTTAGTATACAGCGCCATCGTGCCCCGTGTAGGCAAGCGGGGTGAAGTGTCTTGCCCAAGGACACAATGCGATTGCCGCAGGTAGGATTCGAACCGAGGACCTCTCGGCTTGCAGCCTGCACCTCTACCTACTGAGCCGCCGCGCTCCAACTTAGGGAATACTGAGTAGGGCTGTGATCACCCATCACAGGGGTCGGTGTCAGACACTGACGGGGAAAAAGGTCCAAAAGAGAAAAATGAAAGTGTCAATGACACTGTAGCTCAACCTGTGTAAGACATGTACATGTATAGTATGTGACACGGCGTCTTCCCATTTCATCAATTCCCATTTCATCAACTGCCTCTAAAATTATATTTTCCCATTTCATCAATTCCCACTACATCAACAGATTTTTTTTCAGGTGAAAAATCAATATTTTGGGGGTTTATTGTATAACCACTTTCCAGACATTTCTCAGACGAACACACTTTAAATATTTTATTCAGAGCAACTGGATTACTACACATAATAAGTGGGGAAAAGTAACATATAACATTTAAATATCTATCAGAATGTAACATTTAAAGCACAATACTCTAGTAACATACTCACTATTACTTCAGAATGCCTGTTGGCTTTCTAAATTAGTTTGTCTCCTTTGAGTAACAAATTAGTTTAGAATGCCTAGTGGCATTCTAAACTAATTTGTTACTCAAAAGAGACAAATTACTTGAGAATAGGCATTCTAAACTAATTTGTTTCTAAATTAATTTGTCTCTTGTAAGTAACAAATCAGTTTAGAATACCTGGTGGCATTCTAAACTAATTTTTTACTCAAAAGAGACAAATTACTTGAGAAGTACAACAGGTTTAATTTCTGTTTAATTCAATACTTTTTATAATTGGTAAAAAATGCATTTACATAAGATTAAAACATATTTTTATTCTGTTGATGAAGTGGGAATTGATGAAATGGGAAAATATAATTTTAGAGGCAGTTGATGAAATGGAAATTGATGAAATGGCAATAAAACTGTGACACAACAATGACACACATCTAGGTAATGACCTGATAACAAAGGTACATGTAAAGTATTGTAAAGGTCTGTATATGCATAAATACTGAACGTAGCCTTAACAAATGTACAGGCAAAGTATTGTAAAGGTGGGTGACAGATGCTAAATTAGAAAAGAAATCTCCATGGGGTTTATTTTGCAATGGGGATCCTTGTATGGTGCATCATAAGCCAAATGTTAGTAATTGTTTTGGTCTGTTTGGTTCAAACCGTTCTAAGGTTAATTCATACTAATTAATAAATATTTGTCCAGTCCTTCTTAAAATATAGGTATTTGATTTTTTTATCTTCAGCTCATAGGGTTCCCACAGATGAGGAGGTTTTATTTTTCTCACTGGAAATAGAAAATCGGGTTGTGCTAATAATGTTTACCCTCCCCCAACAACACCAATTATTAACACAGGAACTTGGCTTCAACACATTTGAATATACACATCCTGGGGATGCTGAATACAAGAAACATTATTTTGTCTGGTGTTTTTGGAAATCTTTTTTAATTATCTCCCTTTTTGAGTCCCAGAGTGGGTCTGACTGAACCCAAAAATATTCGTCCTCATACCATAGTGATAACAAAGGCACCACACATTTATAGCAAACAATACTGACATAAAAATTCTTCTTTACAGGTTCTGTACAAAAAATGTAATACACACAATGTCTGTAAATACGACTGCCGACAGACATTTTGAATTTTTGGCCAAGCCCAAAAGCACTCGTTAACATCCCATGATGATAACAAACGTAGTCCTAGAAGTTCTGTGCAAAAAACTGATTACACCTAATTTCAGTATAAAATGGCCGGCGGCAGCCATCTTGAATTTCGGACCGCACCCCAAAATACTCGTTCTCGTCCCAAGGTGATAACAAAGGTACCCAAGAAGTTTCGTGAAGATCGGTTCATAAACACAGCATCTAGCTCGAGACATATTGTCATGTGTACTTACTGTGTACAAGTAGCACTGAATAAATCAAAGTTCATCTAATTTGCATTATTTCTGCACGAGAAAAAAACCCATATTATATGTGATGTATTCCATGTTACTAAACATCCGTACAAAAAATTATTCAAATCAGATCTTTCATACACAAGTTCTGTACAAAACACTGATTGCACTAATTTCGGTACAAAATGACTGCCGGCGGCCATCTTGAATTTTGGACCGCACCCAAAAACACCCGTTCTCGTCCCATGGTGATAACAAAGGTACCCAAGAAGTTTTGTGAAGATCGGTTCATAAATGCATCTCCTAGGCCGAGCCGTATTGACATGTGTACTTACTGTGTACAAGTAGCACTGAATAAATCAAAGTTCATCTAATTTGCACAATTTCTGCACGAGAAAAAAAACGTATATTATATGTGATGTATTTCATGTTACTAAACATTCATACAAAAATTTATTCAAATCAGAACTTTCATACAGAAGTTCTGTACAAAAAACTGATTGCACTAATTTCGATACAAAATGGCTGCTGTGGGCATCTTGAATTTCGGACCGCACCCCAAAACACTAGTTCTCGTTCCACGGTGATAGCGAAGGTACCCAAGAAGTTTCGTAAAGATCGTTTCATAAATATTGCCTCGGGCCAGAGCCGTATTGAATTGTTGATGGACGGACAGGCGGACGACTGGTCATGGCATAACCTCAAATTTGACTACGTAAAAAGTTGAGCTAAAAATGGGGAAAAGGGTGGCTGAGTGGGTGGTTGGTCTAACGTGTCAAAATTTAAGAGTAATCATATGTTCCTGGAGATGCCCCCCCCCCCCCCCCACACACACACACTGCAAAAAATATAGGTTCTCTTTAAAACCAAAACTGGGTCTAATCTTGTCCCTGAGATGGAACCAGTTCTGTTTAAGCAGTATTTATTTCAAATCAAATAAATTTATAAAGATTAACATTAAATATTAACAGAATTAAACATAAATTGAGGGGGTTTCAGCCGTAAGTTTAGAGCTTATACGAGGTTGTCTCAAATCATTATTAAGCAAAGGAGATATGAACAGTTGGCATTTCGAACCAGTTTGGGTTCTTTTCAGAACCCAAACTGGTTCGATATGCCAGCTGTTCAATATCTCCTTTGTTTCAAAATGTTTGGAGACTGCGTGGAATAAGCTCCAAGTTTACTGCTGAATCAACTTCAGTTCATGTAATATTCTGTTAAGATTGAACGCTAATCTTGGTAAATTTATTTGATTTGAAATAAATACTGTTTAAACAGAACTGGTTCCATCTCAGGGACAAGATTAGAACCAGTTTTGGTTCTGAAGAGAACCTATATTTTTTGCAGTGCACCCTCCCTTTCCCAATGCCAATTTTACGTAATGTACTTGACCTTCTAGTTTCAACCTCGTTTTTTGAGCCTCAGTCTTTTGAAATTTTGGAATTATAATCTCCAACTAAAAATCTGTTAAGGAAAAGAAATTTCAACCGATATGACAGAGCTCTGAGGTGACGCCATAATGGGTCATAAGGTCAACAAGAGGGATGTTACATCCCAACGCTCACCTATATTCGCGCTTGATAATGTCGTTCCAATGTAACATGCCTAATATTTAGTTAATATAAATCATTAACTAGGCATCAAATGATTAATGTGGTTTATGTGATGGCTTTGGAAAGTCTATATTTCTGCATTTATTATATATCAATTCAACATAGAATCATTGGATATAAAAGCATTTTTTTCTTTTAGAAATGTTTATGATTAAGAATATGAATCGTGAGGCCAGATATTAAATCATAAATAAGAATTAGGAAAGGCTTTCATAAATTACTGAAATTGTAATTGAAGTACATTCATTGCTTAAAGAGGAGTTGCGGAAAAACTTTCGTTCAAGAAAGTGACTATAAGTCCCAACAAAAATACATCACATCAACAACTAAATATAAGCCTTAATGTTACTAGTAACAAGTATGAGAAAGTATTAAATAAAAAAAAAAGTTAAAATTTTTTTTTTTAAAGAAAGTGAATATAAGTCCCAAAAATCCCCCTCAAATTCCTCAAATATGCATGTAATAAGGGCGCAACGTTACCGCAATGTAGTTCAGTAACCCATGCGTACAATATGAATTGCCTGGAAAGACACATAGAAACAGAACTCACCTTAACACCTCACCTTAACACAAACTTTTAGAACTTAAAATTGAGTAAGTCAGAGAAAAACGTGAACATTGTGACTGAAAAAAAGAAAAGAAATCAGTTAAATTTCTGCATACAGTAGGGTTAATACCTACAGTTGTTATTGAAATGAGAAAATAAACAGTAATGAGAGGTGAAGGCAACACAATCTGCACAAAAGCTGACTTTAACGCAAATTCTTACAACACCTAAATGCTAATTCTTACAAGTTTTGGCAGAAAATCAGCCTCAAATTCCTCAAATATGCATGTAATGAGGGTTAAATATTACTGCAATGGAGTTCAGTAACCCAAGTGTAGAATATTAATCGCCTGGAAAGACACACAGAAACACAACTCACCTATAAACACAAAGTTTACAAAGTTTTAAAAACTTAAAATTGACTAAGTCCGAGAAAAACATGAAAATTTTGACTGAAAAAAAAGAAAATTTCCGTTAAATTTCTGCATACAGTTGGGTTAATACCTACAGTTGTTATTGAAATATGAAAATCAACAGTAATGTGAAGTTAAAGCAGCACAATCTGCACAAAAGCTGACTTTAACGCAAATTCTTACAACACCTAAACGCAAATTCTTACAACTTTTGGCAGAAAATTTTAGGTGAAATTTGGAAAAAAGTCGTAGTATCAGGGTTAAATACTGTTCTGATAGTCCCCTACAACCTACGTATGCAATATCAAAGGCCTGAGCCCACTGATCTTTGAGAAATTCACCCTAACATTAAATCTTACAATATTGGACACGCCGGACGCCGACGCCCGAGGTTATGACAATAGCTCACCACATCTTACAGATGGAGTTGAGCTAAAAATTAAATTGCGTACGATTTTTTGAAATTTTAGTAGTTATAAAGCTAAAGAAAATTATGAAATAGCTGTGTTTTCTTGTTTTTTGTTTTTCGATTTATCCCCATTTTGACTTTTTACGTCACTTCAAAGCTTATGCTATTTTTGCCATATTTCACTAAAAACGCGACTTTCGATTATCTCCGTAAATATAAATTTTACAGCTATGGAACGTTACACCCCATTTTCTAGGCACCTAAAATTGTGCACACCCATCTTTGGAAGGAAAATATCGCCCCAGTGCCAATTTTAAGTCATTTTCTTGACCTTTCAGTTTCACCTCATTTTCAGCCTTCGCGTTTTTGAAATTTTGGGATTACAATCTCCGACAAAGAAGATATCTTACAAGACAGCCTAACGCCATCCATATCCTCCGCCGACTTTTATGTTATAATAGGAATAATCTCATTATCAACCTGGAGATGTATTCATAGAGCTGAACGGTATATCGATAATATTAGTTACCCCGTGTCTGATCACGTGGTACGGGTTTTTACCTACCCGAAGCCAGCCGTATCGGATACGGCTGGCTTCGGGTAGGTAAAAATCCGTACCACGTGATCAGACACGGGGTAACGAATTTATCTATTGACTTTCCGTTTTAGAAGTACAATGTATTTCATGTGTGAACACACACAGCATGAGATATTTTATCTTCCAATGTTGAGCCATACAGGTTTCTGTGGAATTTTTGTGCAAAAGAGTTTTTGTGAAAATATGCCGATATGACTAGTATAAAAAAAATATTGAATTTTTTTTTTCTTTTTTGTCTCAAAAACATAGCTTATGAACCCCACATTGGAGGGTACGCGACAAGCTCATTCCAATAAGGGGTCATGAGCTATATTTTGGAGATAAAAAATTAAAATATAATACATGTACACTGTAAAACTGGAATGACGCGTCTTCTACGGGGTATGGACAATTTGTAGATTTCGGAACGAGGCTTCCACTGGGTGTGGGAAATTTGTCAGTGGCTGGGCGGACGTATCGTGGGTTTCAATGAATATGGTCTCATACCACGTATCTATCAACCAATCAAATCAAAAAATTCACTTTAGTCAATAGATATATACCGGTATTCAAACCAATATCGATTGAATACCGGTGTAATTGCAAAAATATCGGTTTATCGTCTTTATTTATTTACCCACAGTTTAATTTTCAAGATGTCTTGAGTTTTTTAACTGAAGTCCTGAAAGAATAATATTATCCCTGTACCTAACGAATTGGCCGCATTGTCCCGAGTAATACACACCAACTGTGCAATTGAACAAATATTATTTTTCAAAATATTTCAACAAAGCCATATCATGTGACCCCTCATTGGAACGAGCTCGTTCCAATGAGGGGTCACTTGATATGGTTTTGTTGAAAATGTTTTGAAAAATTCGATAAACTAATATTTAACCCTTTACCCAACGAAACTACCTCAACCGCCCGCGTAATATGCAAATTCAGCAGTTGAAGAAATATTATTTTTCAAAAAATGTCAACAAAACCATATTATGTGACCTATTGTTGGAACGAGCTCGTCGAGCTCGTTCCAGCGAGGGGTCACATGTGGTTTTGTTGACATTTTTTTTAAATTTGAAAAAATGATATTTAAAATAATAAATTTTGATATCGTCTGCGTCGGGTAAAGAGTCATTCGAACTGCATCATCAAGGCATGCTGATTTGTTCCGACTGTGAAGGATCAAATCCCGATTATGGTACATATATATACGTATGTTCAGATATCTGAACAATCTCTCGATATACCGGTATACCGCGGTATTTTTTTGAATATCGATACCGGTATTCACTGAGTTTCAAATACTGTGCAGCCCTATGTATTCAAACCCAATAATCTAGCTCACCAAATATCATTTAATTTCTTTAATCGCAACTGAAGATATCTTTCAAAAACCTGCAATTTTGGGAAATTCAAAGTCGACAATGGCTACAACTCTGTTAAAATTATTCTAATCAAAACTTCCTTTCCATATGTACATGTACACGTGATACTCATACTGTACACCACGTTTCGTAAAAATCCAATGAAAAATGCAGGAGTTAAGCTGACAAGCATTTGTGAATGAAATTTTGTTATTTCCAAGGACTGTAACCACGCAAAAATCGTCGCATCAAAAATTCATGACCACATGCACATCTTCACTTGATACTGATACTTCAGACCAACTTTCGTAAAAAAAATCCAATAACAATGGAGTTAAGCGGACAGGCCTTTTTGATGGAAATTTTACAATTTCCAAGGGCCGTAACCACGTAAAAATCGTCGCATCAAAAATTCCTGACCACATGCACATCAACACTTAAAACTGATTCTTCAGACCAAGTTTCGTAAAAAATTCAATAAAAATGTAGGAGGAGTTAAGCGGACAGGCATTTTTTGATGGAAGTTTGCAATTTCGAAGGGCCGTAACCACGCAAAAATCGTCGAATCGAAAATTCCTGATCCAAATGCACATCTACACTTGAATCTGATATTTCAGACCAAGTTTCGTAAAAATCACTGAAAACTGTAAGAGTAATTAAGCGGACAACGTTTGTGACGGACGCACAGGCGGACTGACGAACGAACACCATTTCAATATCTCCCTCCTGATTTCGTCGGCGGGGGATAAAAATCTGACAAGATCCTAGGAAATTCCTGTATTGGTGATATAGGAATTTGCTAGGATCTTGTCATATTTTTATCCCCCGCCGATACCAATATAGGAATTTTCCCAAGATCTTGCCACATTGTTATCCCCCGCCGACGAAGTCGGGAGGGAGATATTGAAATGGTGTTCGTTCGTCAGTCCGCCTGTGGTCCGTCACAAACGTAAATTAACTTGTTTATTACAATAAATAATAAATAAATTACTCCATTTGTCGCGGTCCTGAAACATAATCGATGTACCCGGTAAAAATAGAAGGGGAAATAAATTGATAAAAACACTTTATTTCATTGAATAATTTAATTTTTTCAAAGTATCTTTTTTAAAATAAACATCTTTGGCGTGAAAAGCGGATTTTCTCGTTTATAAAAAAATGCAAAGCAGTTTCATTTATTCAATAATTTACTAACCTTCTTACAGAGACAGAAAATTCATAGACAATGAACACAAAACCTTTTGAGTTATTCTTTCAGTATAATTTAACAAGCTCGTTCCAATGAGGGGTCATGACCTTTGTTTTTGAGACAGAAAATGAAAAACAAATAGTTATTGAGGAATTCTGTTTGCTCGTGTTGTCTGCTTTTCATGTTAGGTAAAGGGTTAACAAGAGACAGAATGGCTTTGAAAACCGACCTTTCAGGATGCCATGGATCTACAGTAGCCTGTCCGAAACTGAAGGTACACCAGTCACCAACCCAAATGTTGACCATTGGACAAAAAGTCCATACCTCTTAACCTTGTGCCAGTGGAGTCTAAATTATTTTTGATGCATGATTCACCGCGGGAAATATATTTTGTATTAACCCTTTACCCAACGTAACGGTAAAAACCGGACAGCGCTATTCTCAAAAATCGCCAATTAATTTTCATTTTTGGTCCCCAAAACATAGGTTATGACCCCTCGTTGGAACGAGCTCGTTGAGCTCGTTCCAATGAGGGGTCATAACATATGTTTTTGAGAGAAAAAATAAAAAACATTAGTTATTCAAGAATATTTTTTGCAAGTGTCGTCTGCTTTTCACGTTAGGTAAAGGATTAACTGGTAGGGTACTCAATTAGTAGAGTCAGTTTTGGAAATAAAAATTTGAAAAAAAAATTCGAAAAAGAATGAAATCCGATAAAAAAAAAACTGAAAAATCTCATCCCTGTACAGGGGGGGGTCGGAAAAAAATTGCCGGACCCAAGGCTGAAAAATTTTTTTTCCACCCCTCAGCCACCCACCCACCCCTTTTTTGAAGGAAAAAATTTTTTTTCCATTTTCCGCCAAGGGACCCACCCCCAAAAATCATCAAAAAGGCATACTGAGCGAACCTGACTGGAAACACAGCTTTATACACACTGCTAGTTCAGTTAGTGCTTAAAATGACATATATACATTAGTGCTATGTATTGATTAAGTGTTATTCATTTCCAAAATAAAGACTCAAAACAGCCCAAAAGTGAAGTATACACCTATCTCAACAAGACTTGTAGAGCCTGGTGTACTTGATTTCTGTAATACAGGGATGTGCAATTATACCTAGCCTGCTACAGTGTCATTTACATCTTCTACTCTCTGTATAGAATCGTTTTCCATGAAATGATCTTCTGTCCTATTAAAGTAACAAAATGTCCAGTTGTAAACAAAACCATGCTGGCCAGCTTTGTGGCTGAGAAAATCATAACTTTGAATTAACATGTTGATGTATTGAGCAGATGTACTGACCAATATTAATCCATAATAAGTGTGCCTTGTTTTCAACTTATAACTTGGTGAGTTGAAACCTGCTTTGGTCTGCTGGGTTCTTAGCTTAGTTTGAGTTAGTTTAAGGTGGATGATCATCAATGCACTATCATAAAGATGGGGGAGGGGATGGTTGTAGAGCTGTGGGTTGAAACAACACTACCTCTTGTCTGGGGAGGTCTGGGGTGGTATAGGGGACCTATAAAATACTAGTAGGCTATCACCTAAGCCAAAGGTAATATAATCACTAGTTTACAGACTTGGCTACGATGGATGAAGATAAGCTGATAACTGATAAGGATTAGATAAGCCTACTCATGCGACATGATCATGTAGTAAGACATATCTGATTTTCATCTATCTTTTATGGCCAAGGCCCGTATACTAGCGGACAACAGGGTAAGGTCCCTGCGTCATAGGAAACAGGTCAATGAGGTTTGTATTTCTGAAGTGGGCAAGGACGTGAGTTCATTATTCACATTTTCTTTTTTATTTCTCCAGCGGAGATACCGCTGTTTTTTCTTCCTCTCATTTGACTCAGTTTTGTTTATTATTTCTATTTTGCTTTCTGTTCTTAATTATAATTTATCTTCTGTTTGTTTTGTTTAGTTCATTCTTTACTAGAAAGTCACATTTGACCATGTTGGACGCGAGATATTTGACCTGCCATCAGAGCGGAGGAACCGCTTTTGTTTATTTTTGAGGGATCAAAGATGCTTCAGGTGAGTACGGTAATCAACACTACAAACCCTTTTCTACATGTACCCATATTAATTGGAATGAAGTATAAGAGTTTGCCAGTTTCTTCGGGTGTCTCAGCTGGGTGTCTCAGTAATTCAATAATGTGAATCAGTGTGGGCTAAATGTTGAGTCATTGTATATCATATGTGCCGCATAGTCGGACAGTATTTGTACTAGTATTCGTGGGTTGAGATTGCCATTGGTAATTAACAGATGGAACTTGAACCAAATCTAATCCAGTTTTAACAAAATCTTTTTGAGAATCAAATTGAATGAATCAGTAGATTATACCTCTTCTTCTAGATCTATGCAATAATCACTACAATGTGTTTTGATGTGTGCTATACACATCGATGAGTTGAAAATGTTATATTCCATGAAGTTCTGCAGAGTGGTATAAACCATTTTCAACTTGTTGAAGTATACAGCATATATTAAACCAGAGTGTAGGGTTCACGTTGGACAGACAAATTACTCTGTTTTCAAAATGTCTTACTAATTTTTCAGATTCACCATTTTGAAGATGTCTCAATCAGGATCTGAAGGTACAGCAGCTGGAGCTAAAGTCTGCACCTACTGCAGAAGAGATTTCTCTAAAGATAACTTGCACAATTTTGAGAAACATGTCACAACATGTCGCAAGAGGCCACCTCCGAAGACAAAAACTCTAACTGATTACTTTTCCAGCAGCAAACACCAAAAGCTAGAAAAAACAACTACTGAAGATGACTCAACAGAAATAACCACTGTTGACGAAAGTGATCGTCCAGGAACTACAAGTGGACTTGCAGCCGTTGCGACAATATCTAATCCTGAGAACAACCCACAAAGTTTGCCAACACTGACGGAAGATAAAGAGACATCTGAGTCTGAAGCGAAATTCTGTACTGGTTTAAAGCTATTCACTGAAGAACAATTTTACAGAAAATATCCTTTTCAAGAACATTCTCAAACCGATAAGTTGGGTTTTGTACCGTTCAATGGTTCTGTATATTCAACAAACTGTGTGAAAAGGGGTTTCAGAGTTCCAGGTGACTCTTCAAATAAAAATGACACTGACACATGTCAGGACTGTGAGCAACTTAAGTATGACAACAAGCTTAGATCAATCACCAAGAGAAGTGACCAATCAGCTGATGAATTAAAGTTTTTGAATAATATCCATCTCAATTATGATCAACTTACTCAAAAACTTGACTATAAAACTCAAACAATTCAGAATGAGAAGTTGAACAAGCTTTCTTCTGCCAAGACCTGTGTCTAGAGGAAATCTTTAAGTGGGGAACAACAATACTCGTAATTACATGAGTATGCAGTCAGCAGCAGGCTACTCTCGGGACATTTATACCTTCAGGTGCACTCAGGAGACGAATGGTGATGTATTGACAATTCTATGATTTATGCTTATAGGATTTTTTATGACTTTGTCAATGTGACAACCTTAGCAGCAGAGCAACCACTGTTCACGTACAGAGCGGACACAAAACGATGACTGCTCCTGGTAGGAATATAGGTCTAGAGGGGTTCATTGATTGTTTTAATAGCTCAAAGTATCATTCTAATGAGTATGCAGGCTTGATTTGTAAGAAAAGTTATGCCAGGAAAAAAATATTGCCATGTGGAAAAAACGCGTTTCGGCCCTTCACAGGGTACCCACCCACCCCCGCCTTGGGGTTGGAAAAAATTTGCCGACCCCCCCCTGCCCTGTACATATTTTTCAAGCACTTTCCAGGACTTTACTACTGGAGATATGATTTTCAAGCACTTTCCAGGCCCTTGAATTTCGATTTTTTAATTCAAGCACTTTCAAGCACCTCCAAGAACCCATTATATTTATTTATTTATTGTTGCTTAACGTCGCATCAGCAGCTAAGGCTATATCGTGGCGAGTCAACGTTAAACAAAACATGTCTCAAGGACCCATAAGAACCCTGTACATTTTTTTATCTTATTTTATTTTTTTATTAGGGTTTAACGACACATTAACAGCCAGGGTCATATCATGTCGGTGACAGTTTTACGGGTGGAGGAAGCCGGAGTACCCGGAGAGAACCACCGAACAACGACGAGCAGCTGTCAGCTCTCCAACATCGTAACTCTGAACTCTGCACTGCGGCACAGACAGGGTTAGAGTGGTTGAAGACATGCGCACCGTCGACATGCAGTACGCCTTAGTACACAGCGTCATCGTGCCCTCATCCAGGCAATCGGGGTTAAGTACCCTGTACATGCCTTTGGTGCTTTTGTTGATTTAAGTCACAGTACCTTTGCAGTGGTTTCTAGTGAAGTCGCGGCTGCACGTACAGGCAGCCACGACTTCACTAGACACACCTGCTAAATCAGAGTGTTATTATTTATTTGGGTTTAACGACACTTTAACAACCAAGGTCATATGGTGTCGGTGACAGTTTTACGGGTGGAGGAAGCCGGAGTACCCGGAGAGAACCACCGAGCAACGACGAGCAGCTGCCAGCTCCCCAACATCGTAACTCCGCTCTGCAGCACAGGCAGGGTTAGATTGGTTGAAGACATGCGCACCATCGACGTGCAGTACGCCTTAGCGCACGGCGTCATCGTGCCCCCATGTGGACAACCGGGGTTAAGTGCCCTGCCCAAGGACACAACGCGGGAGTCCGAATCGATAGCTCAGACGGTCACCCATCCAAGGACTAACCGGGCTCGACGTTGCTTAACTACGACGATCTGACTAAACCGGTTACCACAACGCCACCGCGCCCCCGTTAACTTATTATAAAGGGGCCAACAAAAAATAAGTAGCATTTCTGGACCTTTATAAGCACTTTCAAATCAATGATTTATTTATTTATTTACGCATGGAGGAAGCCGGAGTACACGGAGAGAACCAGCGAGCAACGGCAAGCAACTACCAGACTCCCCAAAGTACTAATTCCATACAGTCAGGATCAGCATTGGTTGAAGAAAAGTGCACTATCGACGTGCAGTACGCCTTAGTAAACAATGCCACCGCGCCCCAGTGTGAGCAATTGGGATGAAGTGCCTTGTCCAAGGACACAATACGATTACCACTGGTAGGGGTCGAACCCTGGACCTCCTGTAACCACTGCGCCACCCTGCATGCGTGAATTAAGCCCTGTTATGGGGCAATCTCCCACAAAGAGTAACAGGACAGAGAATGGAGACAGAACGGTTTAATAAGTTGAGTGCTAGAAGCCATTATCACGACTCTACTGAAAAGTGCTGGAAGCCAGTATGCACCAGCTTGATGTATTCTCAGCAGAGGACAAACATTTTTATATAAAATTGTTTGTTATAATTTATTTGAGAGTGCCTATACGGCACTCTCTAATAAATTGTAACAAAATATTATATTTGAACAAATTCTTGCTAAATTAAGGCTACTCTTGATGGGAGTGTGGTATTTTTGAGAAAAAAAAATACCCATGGTTCAAATCACCTTTGAAAAATATTTATATTCATTTATTTATTGGGGTTTAAAGTCACATATTTTTGCCCAATGGCTAATCATGACCACAACATGAGTATCAACTGAAGACCAGGGGTGAGTGTTAATAAGCCATGTTGCTAATTTTAGAGAGGGTTTGCACCTCCCAAGCATTGGTGACTGGATCCTATTTTACCAGTAAAACACAGCCTGTTTGCCGCAGTGAACAGGCGCTGCTTTACTTCCCCGGGGTTCCCGCAGGGACTTTTGAAAAACAATTTAGCACCCAACTGGTTAAAGAATATATGAAGTATATCCATAGAATATGAATCCGTTAATATGCAGTACATGCTCTTCAAAATAAAGTCGCAATACTGGCGTCTAACCCTCAAACAGCTGTTATCCTACAAGAAAGTTTAAAACTCTTCTAAAACTGCTGCATGGCCCTCACCAATGACTAGACCACACGGGAATTAAGGGTTAACGACACTTTAACAGCCAAGGTCATATCGTGTAGGTGACAGTTTTACGGGTGGAGGAAGCCGGTTACCCGGAGAGAACCACCAAGCAACGACGAGCAGCTGCCAGCCCCCCCCCCCCCCCAACATCATAACACCGGCAGGGTTAGATTGGTTGAAGACATGCGCACCATCGACGTGCAGTACGCTTTAGTGCACGGCGACACCGTGCCCCCATGTGGACACCTGGGTTAAGTGCATTGCCCAGGGACACAACGCGGGAGTCTGAATCGATCCTCAGAAGGTCACCCATCCAAGGTGAAACTGGGTTCAACGTTGCATAATTTCAGTGATCTGAAGATAACCTGTTACCGAAACGCCACCGCGCCCCTTCCACTTTTATAGTCAAATCATGATGTTGTATGCATAGCAAAATTCCAGACAAACTCGTCAAAAAGACTTGGGTTATTCACATACTAGTATTTATCACCATTCAGACCCACAATTGCTCGTTTAATGCGTAGCCCCTTTTGCCTTGACTCCTCAAAATTTATGTATTTCGGTTGGATGCTTGCTTGCAGATCTCCTGTTACAGAAACAATTGCACTTCATTTAATCTTTCCATGTGATATTTGTTGAATAGCACCTACATGATCCTATCGAGAATAGAGTTAACACCTGACTGCCGAATATTATTTCAAGCAGAATGAAATTCGGATCCTGCTCATGTTTTAAATCCCCCCCCCCCCCCCACCTTCAAGGGGCCTTAATCACTCACCCGATAGAGTAGATCAAAGAAGATCACATTCAGTTAGTCACTGTTCATTAACACTACAGAGGATTCAAGTCCCAAAATTATTCATACAGTATGTATTATCATTAAATCACCCACAGAGTGGAGATTCCACCCGAGCAATAATTGCAAATTTGTTGCAGAGCATAACCATCACAAGCAAAGTTTCAGCCAATGGACCTCCTTGTTAAACCCGGAGGTCCATTGGCTGAAACTTTGCTTGTGTTTTTTGTCCATATGTACAGAATTTGAAACTGATACTCTGGGTGATACTCCACTCCACGGGTGTTTTAGTCACAATCCACTCTCCACGTACTGTAACTCTAGTGTCCATGTCAGATGATTATTACATAGGTCTTCCTGACTACTTCCAATTCTATCAGTTATTGACCAGCACTGCCAAACTCCCAAGGGTTATTGTCTCACTGCAGTTTGGAATGCAAATTTTATGGAAAAATACTAAGGTAAGGATTTGAAGAAACTTGGACTGCCTACCCCCTCCCCACAAAAAGAGCCCAAATTTTAAGGTAGGGACTCCAACTGAACAAACCTGAATCTGATCTTCCCGGAGATGTTATACACCAAATATAACTAGAGGTACTGTGAGCAAGCTCACAAAGTGATACCCCCTCCTCCCCCCCCCCCCCCCCGAATGTACAAGTTAGATTATCTCCACTTGGAAATGTCAGAACGGAATTATATTGCTTCATGCACATCTTCATATGGAGTTCTTCCATTGTATAAAGTTTCATGAAAATTCTTCAAGTGGTTTAGGAGGAGTTGCACTTATAAGGATGGACAGACGGACGGACAGGATGATTCCTATATAACCCCCCCCCCCCCCCCCCAACTTTGTTTGCGGGGAGTATAAAAAGATTCTGATTGGTGGTTCTGGAGAAAAGATTTTTGAAGAAAATCCCCCAAATATTAAACCAGGGACTCGATTTGAACAAATCTGCCAGCCCCCTCCACCAGAGATGTTGTATACCAAATATGAAAGGATTCTGCCAGGTGGATCTGAAGAAGAGATTTTTTAAAGAAATTTCCTCATATTGCACCAAGTTAAACTTTGGGCGTCAATAAAGAGCCCAAATATTAACCCAGGAACCCGAATTGAACAAATTGTAATCTGAGCCCCCTCAAGATGTTGCATACCAAATACGAAAGCATTCTGACTGGTGGAGCTGAAGACAAAGATTTCTAAAGAAATTTCCTCATATTGCAATAAGGTAAAATTCGGGTTCCCACAGCGAGCCCAAATATTAACCCAGGGACTCGATTTGAATGAACTTGAACCCCTAGAGATGTTGTATACCAAATATCAAAAAATTCAAATTGATGGTTCTGGAAAGGAAGATTTTTAACCCCCTGCACACTCAAAATATCTAAAGTTCAGGATGCAAATTTTTCCCATAATGCAACTGGAAATTTAACCAATTCAATCTTGTTTGACAGAGCTCATTGAGCTCTGTCAAACAAGATTGAATTGGTTAAATTCCCAGTTGCATTATGGGAAGAATGGCTACTTGAAATTTGGATATTGTGACATCAGGGTGAAGTGAGATAAAGAAATTCCCTCATATTGCACTAAGTTAAACTTTGGCTCAAATATTAACCCAGGGGCCCGATATGAACTAATGTGAATCTGAATCTGACCCTCCTAGAAATGTTGTATACCAAATATGAAAGGATTTTGACTGATGGATCTGAAGAAGATTTTTGAAAGAAATTTCCCCATATTGTACCAAGGTAAAATTTGGGCCCCCATAGAGAGACCAAAAATTAATCCATGAACTTGATTTGGACAAACTTTAATCTGACCTGCCGAGAGATGCAGTATACCAAATATGAAAGGATTCTGATGGTGGATCTGAAGAAGAAGATTTTTAAAGAAATTTTCTCATATTGCACCAAGTTTTGGTGGTGCAAATTTTAACTTAGAGACTTGATTTGAACAAACTTTAATCTGATCCTTATAACAATTATGTTTACTAAATATTAAAACATTCTGACATGCAGTTCTGAAGAAGATTTTTAAAACTTATTTTCCATATTGGCCTAAGTTCAGATTTCGGCTCCTGTATTGAGCCCAATACCAACCGAGGGGCGCAAATTGAACACACTTGTATTTGACCCCCTATGGATGCTGTATGCCAAATATCAGAAGATTCTGATCAGAAAGAAATTTTAAAAAAAATATTTGCAAATATGACTCGGCATTTTTTCGATGCCCCCTCCCCCCCCCCCCCCCCCCCCCCTCGAGAGAACACCTTGACACAACCGATGGCATTTTTTATTTATCATTTGAAAATAATATATAAGCATTTGAAAGTGATATATAGGCATTTGAAAATATTTTCTATTTTTAACTCCTGGGGTTCCCACAGGAAACATGGGAAATGTTTTTCCCATGAATCAAGTACTTATGACCCAATAATACAACATACCGAATTTCATTCAAATCGGACCAATGGTTCAGATTTTCTCCCCACCCACTCCCTATGTAGCATGGCAACTTTATTTGAACAAACTTGAACTGACATGTGATAAGGACCATGCATATCAAATTTGGTTTAGGAGGAGAAGTCGATAATGTAAAGTTCATGATGGATGGACGGACAGACAATGGACAGAAAGTGATCGCTTGAGCTCCCTCTGACCTTCAGTCAGGTGAGCTGAAAACTTAAGAGTTCGGACTTGAAAAAACAGATTATACGCCTGAGCTGTATAAACACATATTCCCCAAGACGAATAAAACACATTTGTAAAGGATGATTTTGAATAACAAAAACTTTTCAACACTTTAGCCTCAAAACCAGAGCTCATGGCACTTCATTGGCACGAGATCTTCTAGATTGTTACGTGGGTCTGATTTGATGTAAAAATTGGACAAAATTAATCAATTTTGAATAGAAATTTTTGTAAATAAACTCTTGCAGAATATGGACATTGCGTTATTTATTTATTTAATTATTTATTTGTTAATGTTTAACTGGTTGAGTGCTAGAAGACCAAGCCTGAATATAAGCAATCTGTCATTTGCAAAATGGGGTCCCCAGAGGGTGAATTTGCTGATGCTATCCCATACAGTGGGCAAATTTATCCTCCAGGTACATCTTTTTGTTTTGGCTTGAGACCTTGATACAGACTGAGGTTCACAGAGGGTGAATTTTGTGATGCTACCCTGCTGTGCAGGGTAGCATCACCAAATTCACCCTCTGGGTACCTCATTTTGTAGATGACAGTCTGCTTATTTTCAGGCTTGTAGAAGACATTTATCAGGGCTTTCAAAAATATGAGGGCAACAGAGCAAAATCCAATATTTTCCTTGCTCATGCTGGCTCATGTTTTATATTCAGCTGAACGCAAATGATATTTTGATTAGGCCACACAAAGTAAATCTTCTGTTTCTCAGGCCATTATTCATAAAATTGCATGCGTGCGAGCGTTTTTTTTATTTTATTTTGTATTTCTGTAATTATTTCTTTGCCATTGAAAGTTCACGTTACTAGTTTAGGTTTTAGGCCTCATAATACAGAATAGCATGGGTGGTAGTGTATTTCGTCCCTTGAGAGCAAGAAGGCTTTGCAATGCTAAAGCATTGCAAAGCCTTCTTGCTCTCAAGGGACAAATTTATCAATTTTTTTAACTTGGGTTATATATCAGACATAATCCATTTAATTTTTATTTTTTTTAAGTTTACATTGGTTATAAAAAGAGAGCATGCGGCAGCCAAAAGGACCATGCGGGAGGGCCTGAGAAACAGATTTTTTATTTTTGTAGGCCTTATATAAATTTGTTTCATTACAAATTATTGAAGAGTGCCTGTAGACACACCCCAATGATTTGTAATAGAACAGATTTTGAATAACAAATTCAGACCATCAAAAATAATCTAGACCCTAACCAGTTATGGTCACATATTTTTGCACAATGGCTAATTGTGACCGCAACAAGTATATAAAGTCAAGTTCAGCCAATCGTTTATACCCATGTTGCCTATTCTAGAGGATTTCCACGAAGAGGCAACTGCGTTAGGTGGGTTATATGTTCAAGTGCAGATTACAAAATCAATCAAGCATTGGCATCAGAATTTGAGAATCGTCAACATAAAAATCATTTTATACGAACGCTGATCTGACTGATACAAAAGATTGAATATAATATCAAGATTTCAGTCAATCATCTTTAACCCTTTGAAACCCCAGAGGGCGCTTCTCCGGCCCAGTAATCTAATACTTATTATTTATTGGTGTTTAAGGTCACATACTTCTGCACAATGGCTAATCATGATCATGACAGTTTTACGGGTGGAGGAAGCCGGAGTACCAGGAGAGAACCACCGAGCAACTGTCAGCTCCCCAACATACTAACTCCACACAAGCAGGTTGAAGACAAGTGCACCACTGATGTGCAGTACGTCTTAGTACACAGCGTCACCGTGCCCCCACGTGGGCAATGGGGGTGAAGTGTCTTGCCCAAGGGCACAACGCGGTTGCCGCAGGTGGGATTCGAACTGAGGACCTCTCGGCTTGCAGCCTGCACCTCTACCAACTGAGCCACCGCGCCCCCCAGTAACATGATACTTCATAATTTCATTAAGTAGACTGACTTTTAAGTGAAGGTGTGGTGTAGACCAATCAATATTTTCAACGTGCATTGAAAATAATAATTGGTATACCCCCAAAAAAGAATATGGACTCTTCCCGTTGCTGCCATTGAACAGATATGGAAGATACCACTAGGGTTCAAAGGATTAAGGCACGGCAAATCGAATTGAATCTCGAATCATATCAAGAAAAAGTTTCAAAAGCAAATCAAATTTCGAATCAAATTTACATTTCAATTGTTATGATACTACAGCTTACTGGCGCTGTCTATTTTCTTTGTGAACCGAATAGAAATAGACACACTGGACTATTAGAAAATTGACAGGTATCATATGGTTGAGGAAAAAGCCATTTATCGTCCATTGAGTGCAACAAGACGTCATCTGCAAAAGCAAAGCATTGCATATGGTGCCTTGGTGTACTTAACAGATTATAAGTTATCTCTGCCAACATGTATGGTATATGGAGATTTAATACCTGGATGTCGGTTTTTAAACACCGAGCTGCAGGCGAGGTATTTAAATGAGAGACAGCCAGGTATTAAATCACCATATACCATACATGTTGGCGGAGATAACGTTTTTGTCCCGTTTGAAACACAATACAAACAGAGTGGAAATAAATTTGTGGACTCATTTCTCAGCTCCACAATCACTTGGACCAAATTCGTAATAATTATTTTGTTTTTATAATCGCAGAAGACAACAAATAGAGTTACATCCCTTGGGTCATTAAGGAAATGAGTAAACAGTATTTTGTTGACATATCGTTCCCTGAGTTTCAATGGCACATAGAAGACATTGGTACTCAAGGGATGAATCATTTCCTCTTATTTTATTTTTATGATTGAATTGTCGGAAAGCTGATGATATTATAGACGATTGTCGGGTTTTGGGGTTCGATTTTTATTTTCAGGCAAGCAGAAGCGGAAAGCTTTCATTGAAACCATATACCGGTACCCTCGATGTTTCACGTGCGCTTATACCTTGGATGCTGCACGCTCTCATATAACTTGGATGTTGGGTGCATCCTTTGTCATGGATATTTGTCCAAGGCATTCTGACCAATCAAAAGACCAAATTTATCGGGTTATAGAGACAAGATGCATTGAGCAAACGAGCCATATCGCTGTGTCTAAGATAGCTTTGAATATCCTTTTTTATGAATTTTCTGACTGAATTTGTGCTATTTAATTAGACTTTGGATACATTCAATCATATTTATCAGTAAACTACAAGGTGAGTTATCTTCAAAAAGACGACAATAAAAAAAATATATGAAATTCAAATCTCGTCTGGATTCAATTTTTTTGAATAATCAAGATGGTTTCAAATCGAATCAATAACAAAATTCAAAATCGAATCGAATCTCGAATGTTCGCCACACCATATTTATCTTCATACAGAAACTAAATCACGAGGTAGATCAATTTAAAAAATAGAGGTTACGGAATGACTGTTTTGGTCATACTCTATTTATGAAACAAGTCTAAGAATTTTCCGTTTTGCCGAGCCTCAGGAGATTCTTACACTCATTTCATAAATAGAGTATGACCAAAACACGAATTTTATATTCTGTTTATCATATGACACCACAGTTACCAAAAAATTTTAGATAGAAAAGTTTTGACGAATAGAATTTCACCCTGAATGGCATGTATTTAACTGTGACGCGTCACAGCTGCATACAGTCATACGTCATAACCTTGTCGTTATAAACACTAATCTTCAAGTATTTATACATTTTTATACAGTGGAGCCCACTTAATTGGATATCTCTTAATTGTATATCCCTGTTAATTGAATATAATTTTCAAACACAAAACCATTTACCATACCTTCAGTACAAGTTTGATCTGTTAATTGCATATGGGTTGTAGAGTAAACTCCTGTTAATTGTATATAAATTTTTGTAATATGTCGAAAAAATTACTGTGACACGCACCAAATTCCCCTTATTTATCAACCTTTTTGGCCTCACTAATCCAATACAGGCATTTATTCTATTATATCTTGTTTGACAGAGCTCTATGAGCTCTGTCAGACAAGATATAATAGAATAAATGCTCACTTTACCTCCAGAACACAGGAAACTGACCTTTTCCCTGTTAATTTTATATTCCTGTTAATTGAATAATTATAACTGGCAAAATGGATATTCAATTAAGAGGATTCTACTGTACCATGATTACCTATTCTACTATATATGGAAAGCCTATGATATAAATTTTAGCTTTACACACCAACCGTGGTGAACAGGCCAGCAATAGGATGCCAATAGTTAAAATTTACACCTACAGTGGAACTACATTCAAGTTGACCTTTGGTGACGTCGACCTGAATGCAACTTGTCTAAATTTATCGCACGTCGCCTCACGAAGAGCGAAATGAAAGTGACAATTATTTATTACGTTTTTAAATGAGTTTACCCCATAAGACACCAAAACTTAACAAACATGCATTGCCTCATGTTAATAAAGCATCCATAACTCGAAATGGTATGTTATTGTGCTATTAAAATGAAAAAGGCCCCGTTTCATTTCATTTCGGAGATAAAATTGACAGCGGAAGTACCGCCCACCGATGCTCGTATAAACAAAAACAGATTCGCACGTATGTACGTCTGGTGATCAGTAAAATCGAGAAAAAATAATAGCAACTCTTAATAATTTGACGATCATGGTATAAATAAAATATACGCAAAGTGGCTTGGTGTAACAAATGTTCACCACTTGTGGTGAAGTGGTGTTAACCGCATGCCAAAGGCTTGCGGTTAACACCACTCAAGGTGAACATTTGGCACACCAATCAGAAAGCATTCTTTAGAAATTGACCAGTCAAATCAACTGAATGTGTTATGAAGCACCAATTAATATTTATTGAAAATATGAAATGGTTATAAGCCGAGGAAATGGAGAAGTCATGTGATAAATAGAGGATATGGAATGAGTGCTTTTCTCATATAATATTTATGAAACAAGTCTAAGAATTTTCCATTTTAGCGAGCCTCTGACGAGCCCAAACAGAAAATTCGGACGAGTTTCATAAATATTATATGAGAAAAACACTCATTTCATATTATATTTATCATATGACACATACACGCATAAATTAGCCACTTAGGAGGACTTTTTAACCCATCATCTAACTTGAGTTGCAGACGGCACTTGAAGAAAACATCCTCGTATAATAAAAGAATTTCATTTTTTGCTTCCAAAACACAGGTTATGACCCCTCATTGGAACGAGCTCGTTGAGCTCGTTCCAATGAGGGATCATAACCTATGTTTTGGAAGCAAAAAGTGAAAATATAAAAAAATGAATGGTGTTTTTCTTGTAGGTAAAAGATTAATACAATATAACCCATCCTAAATAGGACAGATAACGTAAATTCTCCCTCCTGAAATTATGCAACCCATTATGTGACCCAGTTGTATTTTGTTTAGCCAATCAAACTGTCAAGTTTTGAAATTGACCAGTGAAAGCTCACAACTCTAATTATGCAAATTATGAAAACGTGGCCAAGTTGTATTTTGTTCAGCCAATCAAATTGTCTAGTTTTGAAATTGACCAATGAAATTGACAGAAGGCTTTATTTATCACTTATTAATATGAAAACAAAATATCAAATGTTTTAAAGTGAACAAAACAGACGAGTCATATGATAAAAGAATTTATTTCATTTCAGCCACTCGTTTATTTATGTATTTCTAATTTATTAGTGTTTAAGGTCACATATTTCTGCGCAACAGGTAATTGCGACAGCAACATGGATATAAATAAAGTCAAGTCTAGCCGGTCATTTATACCCATGTTGAATATTTTAGAGGACTTTCTCTCTAGGCATTGCTTAGTGGGTACTATTTCACCAGTAAAGCAGAGCTTGTACAGTAAACAAGCACTACACCACTTTGCGGGATTCAACTAGAAATTTAACCAATTCAATTGTGTTTAACCCTTTACCCAACTTAACGGTCAAAGCCGGCCAGCGCAATTCTCAAAAATCGCCAATTAATGTTCATTATTTTTTTCAGTTTTTGTCTCAAAAACATAGGTTATGACCCCTCATTGGAACAAGCTCGTTTCAATGAGGGGGTCAAACCTGTGTTTTTGAGATAAAAAGTGAAAACTTAGATGTGAGTCTTCCATAGAAGACGTGTGTCGCCTGGCGTTTCAGACGGAATTCTAAGTGGAAAAGGGGCAGACCTCTGGAAAAAATACAGCGGATCAAAAAATAAAATAGGAGGTGCACAATGCCATTATGTGATAAAAAATCACTGAAAGTTTCATCAAAATCCATTCATAGGTTAAAGAGGAGTGGCGGATAACAGAAAGTGTGACGCGGACGACGACGCGGATGACGCAAGACGACGGGGCATAACTCTGGAAAAAATACAGCGGATCAAAAAATAAAATAGGAGGTGCACAATGCCATTATGTGATAAAGAATCACTGAAAGTTTCATCAAAATCCATTCATAGGTTAAAGAGGAGTGGCGGATAAGAGAAAGTGTGATGCGGACAACGACGCAAGACGACAAAAGTAATCCCTATATGTCGCTCCCCCACTTCATGGGGCGGCGACACAAAAATGGATACTCAAACAATTTTTTTTTTTTTTTTTTGCAGGTGTCATCTTCTTTTCATGTTAGGTAAAGGGTTAACAGAGCTCGTTAAATTTCTTTTTACATTACAGGAAAAATTATCAGTTTGTTCCAAAAAATTAATTTCCATACTTTTATAATACCATCAAGGTTCAACTGGTGATTTTTCATACATTTCAAGACCTTTTCCATACTGACACAAATTTTTATACATTTTCAAGACTTTCAAAACGGCCAAAGAATTCTTCATCTTCAGCATCTGTAGCTATACAGTGGTAATAAAGATATCAAGAGTGAGAATGACTTCACTGTCATACAATGTAATTAAGTACAAATCATGGTTAATATCACTAAACATCTTTATGATCTGATTAAAGGCAGTAGAAACTAGTTCCTAATAATGTTCAGGTCAGGATACCGTCAAAATTCTCCATGACATAATCACAGCCCCCACCCTACCCCCACCGACAAAATCCCCCCCAACACTTACATGGCACATCAGATGCATTTATTTATTTATTGGTGTTTAACCCTTTACCCAACGAATCGCCCGCATCCGCCCACGTAATATGTAAATTCAGCAGTTGAAAAAATATTATTTTTCAAAATGTTTCAACAATACCATATCATGTGACCCCTCATTGGAACGAGCTCCACGAGCTCGTTCCAATGAGGGGTCACATGATATGGTTTTGTTGACATATTTTAAAAAATTTGAAAAAATAATGTTTAAAATAATAAATTTTGATATTGTCCACTTGGGTAAAGGGTTAACCATTTACCTAATGAATCGGCCACATCCACTCATGTAATTTACAAATTAAGTATTTATTTAGGTTTAACGACACTTTAACAGCCAAGGTCATATCGTGTCAGTGACAGTTTTTACGTGTGGAGGAAGCCGCAGTACCCAGAGAGAAACACCGAGCAACGACGAGCAGCTGCCAGCTCCCCAACATTGTAACTCTGCACTGCAGCACAGGCAGGGTTAGATTGGTTGAAGACATGCACACTATCGACGTGCAGTATGCCTTAGCACACGGCGTCATCGTGTCCCCATTTGGACAATCGGGGTTAAGTGCCTTGCCCAAGGACACAATGCGACTGGATCGATCGCTCAGACGGTTACCCATCCAAAGACTAACCGGACATGACATTGCTTAACTTCGCTTATCTGACGAGAACCGGTTACCGCAACGCCACCACGCCCCCTTACAAATTAAGTAGTTGAAACAAAAAATTCAAAATATTTCAACAAAAACATATCATGTGACCCCTCATTGGAAAGAGCTCGTTGAGCTTGTTCCAATGAGGGGTCACATGATATAGTTTAGAAGACAATTTTTTAAAAATATTTTCAAAAACAATAATTAAAAAAATAATTAAAAAAAACACATAACTCCAATTTTTGTCAAATCTTAAAAGATATACAATAATTACTGTCATCTAAGCTGACATGATTGCAAGAGAATGTAAACAAAAAGTTCCCCTGGTTTTCCAAACACCTGTCAACAATCAGTATTTTCTGATAAGTAACATGAGACTAATTATGCATATATCAGCATCCATGTACAGTTGCAATGGTTTACAGTTAAGTCAAAATAAGTTGTAGGATAATACTATAAACTATGTATCTTTTTCTCTTCCTACACTGATAAGACCAGAAGCTGACATCATTTTCTGGAAAGCTCTCACTGATAGCTTTCCAGAAAATGTCAGTTTCTGATCTTGTCAGGGCAGGAGCAGCAGTTTACTTAGTTTATTGCAGTTATGCTACAGCTTATTTTGACTTAAATTGTATACACAATATTTTGGGTTTTTTCCCAGTTCTCAGTGAAGAAAACTCGAACCAACACTTACCAGATTCTCAAAAAACAAGTATTTTGCTGACAGTACCGATCTTCATGCAGACAGGAGAGGCATTGGGTTAAGCATTAGAATATAGCCTCTGGTGGCCACATAGTTCCATCCTCTCATAGACCATTCCTGCGAAGTTTGGTTCATGTCGGCTCAGTAATTTCAAAGATGAAAATGTGATTTCCCATAGGGTTTCTATAGTAACTATAAGCTGCATTGTGGCCATGTTTACAACCCTATCAACATTAAATGAGGATCGTTGGTAGAGCGGGTCCCAGTCATCACTTATGTGAAGTATCAAAACATTTGGCCTGGCAGTTTCAGAGGAGAAGATTTTTGAAAATCCACCTATCAGAATCAAAGAATGCCTCTGGCGGCCATGTTTTTCAACCCACGGGAACAAAATAAGGATTGTTTGTAGAGGACCTCCCATAGACTATCCCTGCCAGGTTTGGTTCACACCGGCTCAGTAGTTCCGGAGAAGAAGATGAAAATGTGATTTCCCATAGGGTTTCTATATTAACTATAAGTCGCAATTGTGGCCATGTTTGCAATCCGGTCAACTATAAATGAGGATCGTTGGTAGAGGGGGTCCCAGTCATCATTTATGTGAAGTATCAAAACATTTCGCCTGGCAGTTTCAGAGAAGATTTTTGAAAATATACCAATCATGACCACAACATTGGGAAAAAGTCAACTTTAGCCATTCATTTATACACCTGCTGTCCATTTTAGAGGACTTCCTCCCCAAACACTGATGACTGGGTCCTATTTTACGAGTAAAACAGAGCTTGTTTATCTCAGTAAACAACAGGGGCAACGCAAAGCGTGTGCCAATGCCCCCGACCCGCCAAATATGTTCTAAGTTGAAAGAGTGAAAAAGCGCCATAACTCTGGAAAAAATGTGTGGAAGAAACTCACACTACACAGGTATCATTCCACCATACGCTATCACAACACCAAATATTCAAATCGGAGTAGCGAGATACAAGGGAAAATGTTGGTATAGACACACGAATTGACAGATGTCTCCACTAGATATCCCTTCAACTTTTCAAGTCGGGTGCTTCACTTCCCAGGTTTCCAGAAGGGAGGGGGGTATGAATTTCAGAAATGAAATGAGTAAAATATATATCTGATACAAAATTTACAGTAAATGAAAACAAAAAATCACAAATAACACACACACCAAGAAATATCTCGATGTTTGTGTCCGTAATTTTTATACATACATAAGCGAATAATATTAATAGATATATGTCCTATTTGGTAATTATTGAAAGGGATTTTGTCAGGGTGGATTTTGTCAGAGAGGAATTTTGTCTTGGATCCATTCAGAGCTGCTTGTTCAATAACAAATGCCACAAAGAAACAAGACTAACAGAGTACGCCCGGCCCACGTGGGCAATGGGGGTGAAGTGTCTTGCCCAAGGACACAACGTGGTTGCCGCAGGTGGGACCTCTCGGCTTGCAGCCTGCACCTCTACCAACTAAGCCACCACGCCCCCTTTTACAACAGTAAAAGTGTGTTTAATATAGAGAGCACAAAGACTGACACCAATGTTTGAAGGTTTCAATGAAATCCATTCACAACTTTAAAAGAGGTCGTGGATAGCAAATGTCAACCCCTCCCCACCCCCACCTCCCCCACGCAAGCTTGAATTGACTTGACAAAGCCCATTTTTAAATATGGGAAACCCTAAAAATGAAAATTAAAATTTTTTAGTAAATTTTGTTTCTTAACATACCTACCACAATTGTTTACAATTGGCTGTAACATAAGTGCAAGCCCTACTTCGGAACTAACTCAAGCTTATAGAATCTTTTCCAAACGAGTTGGAAAAGTACTAGAGTGCAAAAGCACGAAAAAGATCGAAAAAAGGGTCGAGCGAGACCAGCGCTCGAAATTACAGGTACTCTCTCTGCACACCTCTTGCGTTTACCGAGCGCATGCGCAACAACCGTGACGTCAATTCCGTATTTCCGCCAACGAGAAGTTTGTGATTTAGCGGGGAGGCATCGATATCAAAGATATCCCCAAGGAGGGTGGGCCTCCGGTAAACAATTGTGGTAGGTATGTTAAGAAACAAAATTTACTAAAAAATTTTAATTTCTTTTCAACCTACTCACAATTGTTTACAATTGGCTGAATAAACAATAGGAGGAGGTGAATCACATAACCAATACCAACAAGAGTAGCAGAACGAAAGCAAGGATGGCAGAGAACAAAAACTAAAACCTGTAATGAAGAAAGAGAGAAGGCACCTGAAAAGAACAAGGCTGAGAGAAGCGCAACCTCGACAAAAACAATTTAACGAGGGTGCACAACAGCCTGAGCAGCAACGAGAGGGCCTAAAGAATAAAGGTCCTCAGATTGCTGCTGAAGGTGGCGGAGATAAAAGGAGGAGAAGGTAGAAGCATTCCTCCAGTAAGCCGCATTCATAACATCACGGAGCGAAACAGAATTGGAGAACGCCCAGGATGTAGAAATGGCACGAACCTCGTGAGCATTAAGCCGGTTCGAAACAAGATCCGATGCAGACAAGCGAGAATAAGCCAGCTTGATTGCAAGACAGATCCACCTGGAAATAGAATGGGAAGAGATAGACTGCCGCTTAGGAATGAGAGACAGAAAGAATCTCTTCCGATCCCTCCTAATGAACTGAGTGCGAGTAATGTAAGTCTTGACCGCACGAACAGGACAAAGAAGAGGCCTCCGTCCATCTACAGCAGGGAGAGCCCGAATGCAGATGGGAGGAGGTACCGAATCGGGGAGTTGATTCTTAGCCAGAAAAGAGCAATCAGTAGTGAATGTGACACTGTTAGCCTCATTTCGGAAGAAGGCAGAATCAACAGATAGCGCATGAAGCTCACTGACTCGACGAGCAGAAGCAAACGCTAGAAGAAAAGCCGTCTTATAGGTGAGAAAACGCATGTCGGTCTCAGATAAAGGCTCGAAAGGCGCCCCCTCCAAACAGTGCAACACCCATGCCAAGTTCCACTTGGGTGTAAGACGCAAAACTCGAGGCCTCTTCAAAGAAAAGTGCCGAATAAGTTTGGAGAGGAAAAGATTACGACCGATACACCGCTTTCCCACATAAGAGAAAGTATCAGACAGCATAGACCAATAGCCCTTAATCGTAATAGGCTGGAGGCCCTTGGAGTCAAAAAGAAAAACCAGAAAATCCGCAATTTGAGCGATAGACGGATCACGGTAATTCACATTGTGATCTGAACACCAGCGGCAGAAAACCTTCCACTTGGCGGCATAAGTCATTCCAGTGGAAGGTCGCCGCGATGCAGAAATGCACTCCACTGATCGTCTCGAAAAACCTCTACGTCGGAGACTGGACCTGATAAAAGACAGGCGTGAAGGGACAGGCTCGCCAGGTTGTTGTGATACTTCTTGGGACGACCCTGTGAAAGAAGATCGCGACTTAGAGGTAGACGAATCGGTCGATCGGCCAATAGAGGCCGCAGCAGATTGATCCACACCCTGTGTGGAGACAGGGGTGTGATCAGAATGATCCTGCAACTGCAAGCACGAATCTTCGCTAAAACGTGAGGAAGAATCGGTGCAGGAGGAAAGGCATAGTCGACCCAGCCTGTCCAGTCCAGAGACAGAGCGTCTACTGCAAATGCCAGAGGATCTGGACAAGGGGAGACAAAAGTCTCCACCTGATGATTCCAGCGAGTAGCGAAAAGGTCGACCTGAGGACGACCCCACTGCTCGCAAATCGCCTGAAACACTGACCGATGTAGCATCCATTCGGTTGGAAGGACACTGTCGCGTCGGGACAGGGAGTCTGCTAGGACGTTGAGACGCCCGGGAATGTGTCGAATGGACACCCGAGCGTTCACATCCCGCACCAACAGAAGAAGATCCCGAGACAGCCGATACATGGGAATCGAATGAGTGCCTCCCTGATTCCGTATGTAGGCCACTACTGTCGAATTGTCCGAAAGAAGTAGGACAACATGGTCCGACAGATGAGGGATCCAAAGCCGAAAACTCAACAGAAGAGCAAGGAGCTCCTTCTGGTTGATATGAAGGCCCACCTGCTCGCTGTCCCACTCTCCGTGAGTAGACAGACTGAGAGGGTCCAACGTCGCACCCCAGCCCCGATCGCTGGCATCCGCAGTAAGGATGCGATCGGCCAAAGGAAGATCCAACGGAACACCCTGTGTCAGCCAGGGAATATCTGCCCAAGGGCGGAGGTGACAAAGCAGAGACCGAGGAATAGTGAGTTCCAGGTCCAGCGGATCTACATTCGGACGCCAATGATCCAACAGGAAGTGTTGGAGAGGTCGGACAAACAAGCGACCGAGCGGAATGAGATCGGTCACCGAACCGCAAAGGCCCAGCATCCGAAGGAAAGTCCTGGCCGAGACCAAGGAAGATTGAAGCAGGTCCCGAGTCAAGGCGGAAAGAATCATCGCCCGAGCCTGGGGGACCGACACTACATTGTGAAGAGTGTCGAAATCCATCCCCAAATGACGGAATCGCTGAGAAGGAAGAAGATCCGACTTCTCGCGATTGACTCTGAAACCCAGCGACGCTAGCAGGCAAAGAAACTGCCGGACATCGAACTCCAGAACAGCAGCATCGTGGTGCCGTTGGAGGATGTCGTCTAGGTAGGCGGACGAAGTCACCGCCGACTGAGTGCGATGGAAAGCAAGCACATGTGACATCAGTCGGGTGAAGGCCCAAGGAGCCAGGTTCAAACCGAACGGGAGAGCTCTGAATTGAAAAACTCGATCCCGAAACGAGAACCGAAGGTATTTCCGTGACGCCAGATGAATGGGTACATGGAAGTAGGCATCCTTCAGGTCGATACTGGCCGCAAAATCGCCCTGATGAACTGAACGTCGAACCGACCGGAAAGTCTCCATACTGAAACGAGGAGCAATTATGTACTCGTTCAGGGTACTCAGATCGATGACAGGACGAAATTGGCCGTTTTTCTTCGGCACCAAGAAAAGTCTCGAGTAAAACCCCGGTGAAAGGGTGTTCCTGACCACCTCGATTGCCCCTTTGGTGAGGAGATTGTCGATTTCCTGCACCAGAAGGTCCCGACGCAGAGAATCTGAAGGGACCTGAGTCGGAAGGGGCACCCGAGATAAACTGGGGTGCCGATGGAAGGACAGTCGCAGACCGGAATGAATGACGTCGAGGACCCAAGAGTCCGACGTTATCTCTGTCCAACGGTCGTTAAACAGCGACAGCCTTCCTCCGACTGGAGGCGAATCGAGGTGAGAACCTTCACTTGCGGCCTCGACGAGGCCCCCGAGAGGAGAAACCACCTCAGGAAGTGACAGAGTCCTGAGACTTTCCAGCCTGAGGCTGCCAGCGGGCCTGGCCACGTCGGCGCTTCTTATGAGCAGAAGGAGCAGACGGAGCCGAAGGCGTAGCCGACGAGGCAGACGCAGCAGCACGCTTGGCGGGCCTGGAACGACCCCCACCTGCAGCAGCAGGTGGGTCAAGCTGTCTCAGCAAAAGCTGGTCCTTCGAATGACGAAGAACTTCGCCACGAACAGCTTCCACGGAACCATGGAACAACTGAGGTCCTACCAAAGAGGCAGACCTCAGAACAGCACGTTGCTCAGAAGGAAGGGATGGTAAAGAATCCAAAACCGCATCCCGGCGTGCCAGCTCCAAATTGGCCGTGTTACAGGCGTGAGCGTGAGTCAAGTTCATAAGAGCCTGTGACAAAACGCGAAAAGGCGCCTGAGCGTCATCAAACTCCCCTGGTGGAAAATATTCAGCCAGAGCAGCGACGACATGGTCCGCGAGAGATAACATACCCAGCATCTCTCGGGACAGGCCCACCATAGACTCAACTACCGACATCGGGAGAACTGCCGACTTAGGCTTAGTCAACCCGAGGGAAGAAGAATCCTCATCCACAGTAGTCATCCCTTGGAAGACTGGTGGAGAGACGGAATCGTAAACACGAAACCGCGATGGAGGCAGAAAGGCATCAGCTCTAGAAAAGAAGGAACCCTTGAGGGCCTTAGAACGCATTTTGGCGTCTAAGCCCTGGAAGGACTCAACCACCTGAGCCGATTGCAGAGGACGCAAAGCCCCGGAGCTAGAAGGCTCAACAGGGTTACGGCGCTCCACAGTGGACCGCGGCCGGACGGTCACAGAAGGCTGGTCGGAAGGTAGAACGTCCGGCAATAAGCCAAAGACGAAATCCAAAGCCTGCCCCAAGACTGACGAGGGGGGACCATCACCTTCAAGATACTCGTCATCCTCCGTAGCAGAGGAGACGTAGCCCAACTCGGGCTGACCAGCAAAAACCTCCTGTGAATACTGTGCAGTATCCAAGGGGCCAGGCGAGACATCTCGGCGACCGACCAAAGGAGGTTGTGCCTCAGGAGGCACAGGGAGGCCAACTTGAGGGTTGCCAGAAAGCAACCGGGTGAGCGCCAAAACGGCCTGGCGCAGGTCACCCTGAGAATCCGTCGCAGCAGAATCGCCCGACGGAGTGTCCTCCCAATGGACCCTTCTGGAAGAAGAACCCAAATCCTCAGAAGAGACCGACGGCGAACGTCGATCGGCAGACAGAATAGGAGCACGGTGAGAAGACACCGGAGGATAGTCCCGATTGTGACGCCCAGGAGCCATCACTGGCCTCTGAGTAACAGAAGGCCCTGCCTGCAAATCCTCGAAAGGGACCGACGGCGCACGTCGATCGGTAGCTGGACCTAGGACACGGTGAGAAGACACCGGAGGATTGTCCCAAGAATGACAGGAACCTGTCATTGACCTCTGCGCAGCAGACGGCCCCAACTGCCTATCCTCTGAGACCGACGGCAAGCATCGATCGACACCCAGACTCGGAACACAGTGAGGAATCACCGGAGGAAGGTTCCGAGAGTGACAGCTAACCGGGGCTGTCACTGACCGCTGCCGAACAGCAGGCCCTGGATGCCAACGTCCCAACACCATCCCGCTAGCCGGCACACTAGCAGGCGAAGGTGGAACAATAAACGATTCACTCGAGGGACGAGGAATCGCTGCCGAAGCGACCGGCCGGCTCAACCGACTAGGAGCAAACCTAGCCAGATGAGACGGAGCAGACAGCAAACCCGCACAGCCTCGCCGCAAGGCTGGGGGAGGCTGAGAACACACAGACACACCAGCAGATACAGCCTCGGTCCCCCGAGACTGTAGACCATCCCCAGAGGAGATGGAAGAGCCACCATCAGACAGAATAGGATCTGGAGTAGCAACCCCCTCAACAACGGTCGACGGTGTAGGAGGCAGATCGGAGAGGGTTACCGAGCTGACCTCGGAAAAGCTCTCAACGAAAACAGACGCCTCAATAGTGACATCCGAAGACAAAGAGACCACGGTCTCCTCATCAGGTATCACTGAACAAACACCGTCAACAGTTGCAGAGGAGCTCGCCACAGAAGTCAGATCCGAATCCTGTGTGACAGAGTCACCACGTGCACCAGCAGAAAAGTCTGCAACGGCACGGCTACCCTTACCCCGAGAACGAGGGGTTCTAGCTCTGGAAAGAACCACCTTGTTAACAGAAGCCCAAAATTTAGAGGACCAAACCCCACAGATACCACATGATTGGGCCTGAGTGCAATTGTTGCAAGTGACACATGTGGTATGGGAATCGTCCACATGTTTCACCTGCAAACAAGAGGTACAAGGAATAGTCTTAGGCATGATATAAATACAATAATCAAGCTTCCCGCCGACGGAAAACAGAACGAAGGTCGTGTTCACACGTGGGGGGAAAGGCAAGATAAAGTGTGAAAAGAACAGCAATAATAATACAAATTAACATTAAATGAGAATAATAATTTGGTAGCTTGAAAAAGGATACAATCCAGTAGCACACTAAAGATGATTAATAAGTTGTTCACGAAGAATTAATAGCATAAACAGCACGAGTCACAAAAATTTCCGACCATGAACAATGGCGGAAAATAAAGGAATTGACGTCACGGTTGTTGCGCATGCGCTCGGTAAACGCAAGAGGTGTGCAGAGAGAGTACCTGTAATTTCGAGCGCTGGTCTCGCTCGACCCTTTTTCGATCTTTTTCGTGCTTTTGCACTCTAGTACTTTTCCAACTCGTTTGGAAAAGATTCTATAAGCTTGAGTTAGTTCCGAAGTAAGGCTTGCACTTATGTTACAGCCAATTGTAAACAATTGTGAGTAGGTTGAAAAGAAATATCGGAAAACAAAACAGGAGGTGCACATCTTCAATATATGTAAAAGAATGTCTGAAAGTTTCAATGAAATCTGTTCAATGGTTTAAGAGGAGTTGTGGATAGCAGATCTGTACAGAATGTCAATTGAATTTGACAAAGTTCATTTTTCAATATGGGAAACCGTAAAAAAGAAAATATCTGAAAACAAAATAGGAGGTGCACATCTTCAATGTATGTAAAAGAAGGTCTGAGAGTTTCAATGAAATCTGTTCACTGGTTTAATAGGAGTTGTGGATAGCAGATGTGCACCCCCCCCACCCCTCCCCCAAAGTGTAACACCCCTATAGCATAATGAACAGACGGACGTATGTCGGAATATGAAAATATCTGAAAGAAAAATAGGAGATGCACATCTTCAGTGTATGTAAAAGAATGTCTGAGAGTTCCAATGGAGTTTGTTCAATGATTTAAGAGTAGTGGATAGCAGATCTATACCCTCCCTATTAAAACCTGAATTGACACTAGTCCATTTTTGAATATGGGGAACTGTAAATAAGAAAATATCTGAAAAGGAAATAGGAGGTGCACATTTGCAATATATGTAAAAGACTGTGTGAAAGTTTCAATGAAATCTGTTCAATGGTTTAAGAGGAGTTACGGATAGCAGATCTGTACAGAATGTCAATTGAATTTGACAAAGTTCATTTGTCAATATGGCAAACTGTAAAAATGAAAATATCTGAAAAGAAAATAGGAGGTGCACATCTTCACATGTATGTAAAAGAACGTCTGAGAGTTTCAATGAAATCCGTTCACTGGTTTAGGAGGAGTTGCAGATAACAGATGTGTACACCCCTAAAGCGTAATGGACAGATGGATGGAAGGACGGACGGATCTTCTAACAATTGGTAGTTATGTGGCTATTTTTATGGGACTACAATAAAATGTATGTCCATTATATTAAAACAAGTGATTTTTGGAAAAATTTTTGGGTTGGTAGCAAACCCTGACCCTACCCTTTACTGACCCTAACCCTACCCCCCCCCACCCCCAATTCTAAACCCCATCCTAGACTAATGAAAATTCAATATATTCCTAGTCTGTTTTAATTAAAATGCATGTCCATTGTATTAACCCTTTACCTAACGTGAAAAGCAGACAACACTTGCAAAAAAAATTCTTGAATAACTAATTTTTTTCATTTTTTGTCTCAAAAACATAGGTTATGACCCCTCGTTGGAACGAGCTCGACGAGCTCGTTCCAACGAGGGGTCATAACCTATGTTTTTGAGACAAAAAATGAAAAAAATAGTGAAAATTAAATGGCGATTTTTGAGAATAGCGCTGGCCGGTTTTGGCCGTTACGTTGGGTAAAGGGTTAAAACAACGTTTTGGGTTAAAAATTATTGGGGTGGTAGCAAACCCTAACCCTACCCTTTACTGACCCTAACCCCACCCCAACTCTAAACCCCAACCTAGAATAATGACATTCAACTATGTGACTAGTCACATAAATTTCGGTAGTCACCTAACCCCCATTTCTACCAACAAATAGCCACCTAAACTCCATATGTCTGCCCGTGCAGACATATGGACATACGGACGGACCAAGTGATCACTATATACCTCCCACTTTTCAAGCTCGTGGTATAATAAGGTTCTTCCTCTCACTGATGCCAACCTGCCTATGCAGTTTCATGAACGTGGGTTGAACCATTATCAAGTTATCGTCCGGAAACCAATTGTTTACGCCCGCCCACCCGCCAACCCAACCGGCTGCCTGTCTGCTCGCCATTCAACAACCTATAAGTCGAGTTTGACTTCGTCACAACTCGACTAAAAATAGCGACTCTTAATAATCTGACGATCATGGTTTAAATAAAATATACCCAAAGTAGCTTGGTGAACCAAATGTTCACCACTCGTGGTGAAGTGGTGTTAACCGCATGCCGAAGGCTCACGGTTAGCACCACTTCACCACTCGTGGTGAACATTTGATAAACCAAGCTACTGTGGGTATATTCTATATTTTTCTCCCCCCACTGCATGTGTAACATACGTGTGTCCTGGCTGAGATAGCAGGGAGACACAGATGTATCCCACCCCACCCACGTGACGTTATACATTTATAACATTATTATGACGTTATGCATATCGTATCAGTTTCTTGCTACCAACTAATTCATACTGACGTCATCGGAAATGGAGTGTGATCAAAGTTTGATGCTCTAAAACTCTTCAACCCTCTAGCTGCCACCGTTCCTAAACGATTTTGTGGTATATACATTTGGTATATACATAATTTGTGCATGCTCTTTCCGATGGTGTCATCAGTTTCTCAAAACAACGAATACAAAATGAGTTGATTAAATCAGCACGTGACTCCCGATTACCTCCAGCTAATGTAATCGCTGCATGGAGAGGGGGGGGGGGGGGGAGAAAAATCATCCTCGATGAGTCTGAAGGTGGGAATGGGGAAATCTCACCCAAGGGGAAAGATATTTGAACCAGACCCGAGGCAAGCCTCAGGTCTGGTTCAAATATCTTGCCCCTTGGGTGAGATTTCCCCATCCCACCTCCAGACTCATCAGGGTTCATAATAGTCCACATAATATTTGAGTTACTTTCTGCCGACTAGAGCAAAATGGATGTTCAGAAAACCTGATATTATAATCATGCTTTGGTGAAAACATGTGCAAATAAATAAATATACATCAATCACATCTAGGGCTGCACGGTATTCGAAACTCAATACCGGTATCAGTGTTCAAATAAGAGGGGGACCACGCTCCGGGGCATACCCCCACAGTACATACTGCCAAACAATGACAAGAGAAATGAACCATGATACTGTGAAAGTTATTCCCATAAACAATCTTCATTCCAAATTTCATTGAGAGCCGCTAAACCCAAACCAAAGATATGAGGCGAACAGACAAAAAATTGGCTATTTTACCATGCAAACAGCACAATTATTGTCTTTGTTTTACAGCAAGGTAATTGTGAAGGCCAGAAACACCTGTTACTGAAGTCTAGTGACAATCGGACCATTCACATAAGAGGCGTAGAACAAAGACATAATGCCATATGTGGGGAGGTGATTTGCATGTGTTTTCTTTGCTGTACTGCTGGGACATAACTCACTTGAAAGCCTTTCCCATAAACAATCATCATTCCAAATTTCATTAAAATCTGATAACCCAAACCATATAGAACAAAGACATAATGCCACGTGTGGGGAGGTGATTTGCATGTCTTCTCTATGTTTTACTGCAGGAAAGTGACTCATTTGAAAGTCTTTCCCATAAGCAATCTTCACTCCAAATTTCATTGAAATCTGACAACCCAAACTTGAAATATGAGGTGAATTGACAAAAAACTGGGGATTTTACGAGGCAAACAGAGAATTTTGAAAGTTAAAAAGTTAAAAAGAGAATAAGTCTAAAAAGTGAAAAGTAAGAAATATTATTAGATACTCATTTGAAAGCCCTTCCCATAAACAATTTTCATTCCAAATTTCATTGAGATCCAATAACCCAAACCTGCGAAATGAGGCGAACTGACAAAAAATAGCCTATTTTTGTATATTCAATGGGCCATAACCCACAGAAAAAATATTCCAACAGCAAAATGGCTGATGCTGCTTAAAGATCTCATGATAATGAACATTCGTATAAAATTTCATCGAAATCTGAGCAGTAATGTTGAAGTTATAACATGAACAGACATCTGAGTGTGGACAGACAGATCAACTTGTCAGTATGTAAAATGTTAGAGAGAGACAGAGTGAATTACTGTTTGACAGAGAAAAGTATAAATTTTATAGTAAATTTCCTTTCTTATTATACCTACCGAAATTGTTTACTACAGGCTTGCACTACAGTGGAAGAACCTAACTCGGATAAAATACTCTCTATTTTAATCTTTCCCAAGATTTGGGAAAGAAAAGTGGTGTAAAAACACCACGAAAAAATAAGCCAAAACTGGGCCGAGTGCCATCAGCGCACACCCAGTATGGGACGCTCTTCCATAGTACAAATCCACGACTTTCGTAACAGTGCACAATGCGTCAATTCGTCATTCTTTTGATTCCGAACAACACAGGAGTTATGTGATCAGCGGGGAGGAAGGATTCTTACCCGAATAAGAAGACAGGAGGGCCTCCATGTAAACAATTTCGGTAGGTATAATAAGAAAGGAAATTTACTATAAAATTTATATTTCTTATCAATCTACCTCAATTGTTTACTACAGGCTGAATAGACAAAAGGCTGAAGGGAATCACATAACCAACCCACACATAACTCAATAGCACTGGGACCGTGGACAGAGGAAGAGATCCCTAGGCCTATCAAACCATAGCATCACAAACATTAGAAAAGCCAATGAAAGATGAGGCGTATGGTGAAGTGCGACGCACGGACAGAAAGGGCTGTAACAGCACAAAGCTTTAACTGACCCTGAAAAAAGCTGAAAAGCTTGGATAGTCAACATCCTGAGCCAAAGAAAGAGGGCCCAAAGGTTCTCTGTTGGCTCCTGCAACTGTCACAGATAAAAGGAGAATGTAGCATTTCTCCAGAAGGCTGCCAGTATAACATCAGTCATCCGACAACATGACAGAGTTATAAAAAGAGGAAGACAATGCACGCACCTCGTGGCAGAAAAAACAATTGGTAGCTAGACGAGCGGAAGCTGCACGAATAGCAAGACAAGTCCATCAAGAAATGGATGCAGGAGAGATCTGGCATGTGGGAAAACGCATACTCATCCAGGATAAAGGCGTGAACGCCCCCCTCCCCCAAGCAGAGCAGCGCCCAAGAAAGTGACCATCTTGGAGTAAACTGCAAAGTCCTAGGCCTTTTCAAGGAAAAGAGCTGAACAAGCTTGGAGAGGCAAGGATGAGTGTCGAAACAATGCGGTATCACATAGGAAAAAATGTCTCCGAAGCATGGACATGTACCCATTGCTGGAGACCCCCAGAAACAAACATGTACCAGAAACTCCACAAGCAGTGTGATCGAAGAAGTGACAGAAGCAACAGTCTGAGAGTGATCGCACACCATCAACAGAAGAACCTTCCACTTAGCCACAGAGGCTAAACCAGTGGAGTGAGTGCCTCCTTGAAGAAAAGCAACTCCACTGCGTGTCTCGAAAAAACCACTAGGGAGGAGACAGGACCCAATAAAAGACATGTGCGAAGGCACAATGAAGTCGGGTCAACTTGAAAACCTCCTCGGGCGACTTTGGCAAAGAAAGTCACGAGGTAGAGGGAGACATGCCGGAACTGCCGCTAACAGAGAGCGGAGCAGATTGATCCACACCCACCGAAGCGACGGGTGTGATCGAAAGGATTCGACGACTGCAGGTTCATATCTGGGTGAGAACCTGAGGCGGAATCGGAACCGGTAGGAAGGCGTAGCCGACAAGACCATCCCAAAGGAGGGCCAGAGCGTCCACGGCGAAAGCCAGAGCATCTGGACACGGAGACACGAAAGTGTCCACCGGATGGTTCCAACGAGTCACAAGAGATCGATGGAACCCGCCATGTGGAGCATCCACCTGGTGGAAATGACCCTGCCCCTACGGGCCAGGGAGTCGGCTAGGACGTTCAGGCGACCGGGAATGTGACGAACAGCCACCCCGGTGTGGACATCCTGAGCGAGCAGTAGAAGATCCCAAGCCTATTCATACACTGGAACAGAGTGCGTGCTGCCATGGTTCCGAAAGTAAGCAACCACCGTCGAATGGTCGGACAACAGAAGGACCTGGCGATTTGACAGGTGAGGGATCCACTGCCTGAAACGCAGAAGAAGAGCAAGAAGCTCCTTCTGGTTGATGTGTAGAGCTGCATGATCCTGGTCCCACATCCCGTGAATGGAAAGACCTAGAGGATCCAACGTCGCACCCCATCCGAGATCGCTGGCATCTGCCGTCAGAACGCGATCGGATGTGGGTAAGTCCAACGGAACACACTGCAAAAGCCACTGGACATCCGCCCAGAGGAGAAGGTGAGGATAAAGATATTCTGGAAACTGAAGCACCAGATCCAGAAAATCTACATTCGGCCTCCAATGACTGAGCAGAAAGTGTTGGAGAGGTCTGACACACAGCTGACCTAGAGGAATGAGATCCGTCACCGAACAGCAGAGACCTATTAGCCGGAGAAAACTCCGAGCCGTCGCGGATGTGGACTGGGACAGAGTGAGGGCAAAAGCTGAGAGAATCACAGCCTTGGCCTGGGGAACCGCCATCAAATTGAATTGTGTGCGCAAAGCCATCCCCAAATGATAAAACGACTGAGGAGGGACCAGGTCCGACTTCTCCTCGTTGACTCTGAAACGTAGCGACATGAGCAAGCTCAACAGAGTGGCGACATCCGACTCCAGTAAGGCAGCATTGGAATGCCCCTGGAGGATATCGTCCAGATATGCCTAAGTAGGCACCCTGGACTGTGTGCGATGGAAAGCTATCACATGCGACATCAGTCTGGTGAAGGCCCAAGGAACCAGGTTGAGGCCGTAAGGCATGGCCTGGAACTGGTAAACTCGCCCCAGAAAAACGAACCTGAGATACTTCCGTAACGCCCAATGAATCGGAACGTGAAAGTAAGCGTCTCGCAGGTCGAAGCTGGAAGCGAAATCTCCCTGGTGAATTGAACGGAGGACCAACCTGAAAGTCTCCATGCTGAACTTGGGAGCAATGATAGACTGGTTCAGGAAACTCAGATCGAGAACCGGTCGGAGTCGGCCGTCCTTCTTCGGCACCAAGAACAGGCGGGAATTGAAACCCACTGACCTAATGTTCTTGATGACCTCAATCGCCCCCTTTGTCAGGAGATTGTCTATTTCCGAGGACAAAAGTTCCCGACGTAAAATGTCTGAAGGAACTGTGGTTGGAAAAGGCACCCTGGACAGAGTGGAGTGCCGTCGGAAGGATATTCGCAGCCCAGACCAAACAACATCTAACATCCAAGGATCGGATGTGATGGTGGCCCAACGGTCTGCGAACTCTGCTATCCTTGGTCCAACCTGGGACAAGTCGTGGTGAGGACCTTCATTGCGAACCCTGACGAGGCTCGCAAGAGGAAAAAACACCTCCTCTACTGAATGAAGAATCCTGGGACTTCCCTCAAGACTCCCGATGCTTACCCTTACCCCTTGAGTAAGAAGTAGAAGCAGTGGCAGAAGGATCAGCCCCTTTGCTTCGCAGAGGAAGCAGAGGGTACTTGTTAGGCTTGGAACGGCCCGTGCCTACCCTAGAAGGCTGATCAAGCTGAAGAACAGCAGCTGATCGTTGGAATGACGTAGGACGTCATCCCGGACCGTGAACAGAGAACCATGGAAAAGTTGCGGACCTGCCAAAAAAGCAGATCGAAGAGTAGCGCACTGCTCTTGAGGAAGGGATCGGCCTGTGTCCAGCACAGAGTCCCTTCGAACTAATTCCAGATTAGCCATGTTACAGGCATGCGTGTGAGTAAGATGCATGAGTGCCTTGGACAGCATTCGCAAAGGAGCCTTTACCTCGTCAAACTTATCTGAAGGCAGATAAGCAGCTAAAGCTGAGACGACGTGATCGGAGAGAGAAAGCATACCAAGCATCTCTCTCGATAAGCCCAATGTGGACTCCAGAGTCGTCATCGGAATGACGGCAGACTTGGACTTGAAAAGCCCGAGGGAATTGGAGTCCTGATCCAAAACCGTCAAAGTCTGGTGGACCGACGGATTGGCGGAATCGTAGGAACGATAACGTGCCAGAGGCAAAAAGGTGTCAACCCTGGTGAAGAACGGAGCCTTCATAGCCTTGGAACTTAGCTTGGAGTCCAAGGCTGAAAATGCCTCAACCAACTGTACCGACGGGCACGGTCAAAGACGCCCAGAAGCAGGTTGCTCCATAGACTGTTGGCGCGCGACCGATGATCGCGGCCTGGCTGACACTGTCGACTGGTGAGATGGTTTTGAGATCCGGACGGAACCCAGACACGAAATCAAGAGCTGCCCCCAAGTCCGAAGACTGCTGGCTCTCGACATCAAGCATGTCTGACTCTTCCCCTGAGTCGGAAGACACATAGCCCATCGTGGGCAAACCAGCCGATGCCTCACATGGTGTCGGAACACCAGGGGGATCAGAAAGCGGCCTGTTTCCAATCCCGGGAGGCGGCGCCATAGGAGGTGCCTGGAAACCACTCACTGCCACGCTGGAGGCAACAGGAAGGCTCTTTGACAGAACCTGAGTGAGTAAGGAGAGGGCCTCCCTAAGCTCACTGCCCGTACTGGCCAGTTCGACAGGGAAACGAACCGGCAAAGTGGCTTCACCTCTGACCCTCTTAACCAGCGAAGGGTCACGATCCTCCAAAAGACCCGACGTGGGACGACGGGCTGCAGCCGAAAACGTCTGAAGGCAGACGTGTATAGGGGTGTGACACACCCCGAGGATCAACATAGCAGGAACTCATGAGAGAATGAGTGGACGGAAACGCCACAGAGTTCATAGTGGCCCACTAAGAACAACCGAATCCAATGACAACTGTGGTGCTCGATGGCGCAGAGACCACAGGAGAGGGTCCGGCCGGCAGCCACTTCCAACTGCGCCGAGTTAAAGTTAGGGAAGGCTGAGGCCGATACCCCCACGTCTACACAACCAGACACCGCAGCAGACCACTGCAGGTATAAAACTACTGTGCTCAATGGCTGAGAGGACACAGTAGGGGGTTCAGTCGGCAGCCCCATTTGACTTCTGTCTGGGAAGGCTGAGGCCGAAACACCACAACCACACTACAGACATCCCTGCAGACCTTGGCAGGGAGAAGCCGAGGCCGGCTAAAAATGGTGCCCAATGACGTTGTAGACGGAACAGCAGCAGATACGACGGGAGCTGTTGGAACTGGTGGAAAAGCGGAGAGAGCCACCAAGCTCGGCCTCCAAAGGAGGAGTCACAACACTAGTGACAGCCTCAGATGTCGACTGGAGAGGGCACATAGTCCCCGAACCAGGCATATCTACGCCAGAAAACCAACAGCTCCCGCAGTATCCACCACGGTAAAACACTGCACATTCCCCACGGAAGGGGAATAACTCTCACCAGACATGGTCGAATCGGGAAGCCCCGAAATGACAGCGGTCCCCACCCACCGCTGGTGCGGGAGGAGCTGCACATCCCCCACGGAGGGGGAGCAATTCTCATCAGACGTGGTTGAATCGGGCGACCCGAAACGATAGCGTTCACCACCCCCCACGGGAGCGAGAGGAGCTGCACATCCCCCACGGAGGGGGTCAAACTCACACCAGACGTGGTCGAGTTGGGGGGCCCCGAAATGGCAATCTAGAAAATCAAGGAGTGCAGAACAACTGACCTCCTCAGATTGCTTGGGAGTGCAATTGCACCTGAAATTTTTAATGCAAAAACTTTTAGGCTACACAAAGTAGATCTTCTGTTTCTCAGGCCATTATTTGTAAAATTGCATGCGTGCGAGTGGTTTTTTATTTTATTTTTTATTTCAGTAATTACTTCTTTGCCATCAAAACTTCATGTTCTTGGTTCAAGTTTTAGGCCTCATAATCTACAGAATAGCACGGGTGGTGGTGTATTTCATCACTTCAGAGCAAGAAGGCTTTGCAATGCTAAAGCATTGCAAAGCCTTCTTGCACAAAAGGGACAAATTCATCAATTTTTTCAACTTGGGTAAAATATCAAACATAAACCATTTAATTTTAATTTTTTTGAAAGTTTAATTTGGTTATAAAAAGAGAGCATGCGGCAGCCAAAAGGACCATGCGGGAGGGCCTGAGAAACAGATTTTTTTTTTTTTAGGCCTTATGCTATTTTGGTTATATTCTCTTCAAGGCATTAATATTGTGACTGAAAAATTGTACTACATTCAGCTACATAGTGGACAAATTGGCACACACATCTCATTATTCAAAATGTTGCATTCAATTCTTATGTGACTGTCTTCTACACTCAAAATGTATCGAAATGCTACACAGAATGGGTCATGAATTATTGCGAATTAATAAAACATTGACAAATTGTCCCCTGAGTTCCAATAGTTATAGTAAAACAGTGCAACATTTAAAAGAAAGGTTTTGTCCAAAAGAACTTGAACGAATGTATTATTCAGAACTTTCCCAAAGAAAACAATTAACAATGGAGAGTGACGAAGACTCTGTAAATTCCATTCTAAAATTTGCCTGAAGAGCTCACGGATGTTTGCCACTAGATGAACACGATCGCTTAGTGATGGAACATTTTATCCAAGGACAACACCCCAGCCTTTGTAGATTCGCCATGATGACAGATCCACCGAGTTTTGAACAGGTGTTCCGTATTGCAAAATGAGAGGAATGTGACTAACATTTGATACAGACGCAAGGAGGATTGTCGGCAACAAGAATTAACGTTTTAAGTGACAGTACAACTGTGTTAAAAGAGTACATTGAAACAATGTCCAACAAAATGGTCGAAAATAATCAAACAAATACAGACATTATTGTTCACAAGTAGAGGTAGAGGAAGTTTATTTTGCAGACAATGTCCACCTTTTTTCATTAGAGGTCGAAAAATTTTTCAAAGTTGGAATATGAGATCACAGAACGGCTAACCCATTTGCAACTACTGTCATCGTGCTGGGCACATAGAAAGTGTAGAGACAAATATTCTTCAAATGCACACACAACAGCTCACCAGTCCTCACATTTCAATTACCAGTCATCACATTTAAATTAACTCATGCCACATTCAGTGAGGGTGAAATGGCTACTCGTGTTAAAAACTCCTCAGCTACAAATGACACTAATATAGATTATTCTGCACAGAAAACAAATGAACAGGTAGGAATTGTAATAACATTTATTTACTGGTGTTTAAGGTCACATATTTTTGCACAATGGCTAATCATGACCACAACATGAGTATCAACTCAAGACCAGGGGTGAGTGTTAATAAGCCATGTTGCCCATTTTAGAGAGGGTTTGCACCTCCCAAGCATTGGTGACTGGGTCCTATTTTACCAGTAAAACAGAACCTGTTTACCGCAGTGAACAGGCACTGCTTCACTTCCCGGGGTTCCCGCGGGGAAGGAGCTGTAATAAATACTAATTCCAAGGACCTTATCATCTGTGTCAACAGAAGTGATAACATGGAATTAAAATATCTAGATTAGGCCTAAAAGTTAATTAAAAATATGTTTCTCAGGCCCTCCTGCATGGTCCTTTTGGCACCATTAACATAAATAAAAATAGTCCCCAATAACGTTAATATTTTGAAGCAACAAATAATAAAATTTTATTGACACAACGGTTCAATGCACTTGATGTAGCAGTAGTTAACCTTTTACCTAACATGAATCATTTATTTATTTATTGGTGTCACATATTTCTGCACAATGGCTAATCATGATCATGACAGTTTTACGGGTGGAGGAAGCCGGAGTACCCAGAGAGAACCACCGAGCAATGGCGAGCAACTGTCAGCTCCCCAACATACTAACTCCACACAAGCAGGGTTAGCATTGGTTGAAGACAAGTGTACCATTGACTTGTAGTAAGCCTTAGTACATAGCGTCACCATGCCCCCACGTGGGCAATGGGGGTGAAGTGTCTTGCCCAAGGACAGAACGTGGTTGCCGCAGGTGGGATTCGAACTGAGGACCTCTCGGCTTGCAGCCTGCACCTCTACCTACTGAGCCGCCTGCACCTCTACCTACTGAGCCACCGCACCCCCTACCTACCATGAAAAACAGATGACACTTGCAAACATTCTTGAATACCTAATTTTTTGTCTCAAAAACATAGGTTATGACCCCTCGCTGGAACGAGCTCATCGAGCTCGTTCCAATGAGGGGTCATAACCTATGTTTTTGAGACAAAAAATGAAAAAATAATGAAAATTAATTGGCGACTTTTGTAAATAGCACTGGCCGATTTTGGTCGTTATGTTGGGTAAAGGGTTAAAGAACAGGAAGGGATATTGTAGGTTCCCAGCCGAACATGCCAGTATGTAAAATGTAACAGTCGAATATAGATGGAAATAAACGTAAACGTAAGACAGAGAGAAAGAGAGAATTACTGTATAACAAGAAAAAAAAAGAAGAATTAAATTAATGCATTAGAGAGAGTGTTAAAAAATTTTCAAACCCATTACCGCCGCATCTACTATCCTGACAAAGCTTTTAACATAATATTCCTCATATTGCACTATTTATTTATTTATTGGGGTTTAAGGTCACATACTTGTACACAATGGTTAATCATGACCATGACAGTTTTACAGGTGGAGGAAGTCAGAGAATCTGGAGAGAACCATCGAGCAACGACGAGCAGCTGCCAGCTCCCCAACACTGTAACTCCACACTGAAACAGAGGCAGGGCTAGATTGGTTGAAGACATGCGCACCATTGACATGCCTTAGTACACGGCGTCATCGTGCCCCCATGTGGACAATCAGGGTTAAGTGCATTACCCAAGGACACAACACGGGAGTCCGATTCGATCACTCAGACAGTCAACCATCCGTGGACTAAACGGGCTCGACGTTGCTTAACTTCAGTGATCTGACGAGAACCAATTACCGCAACGCCACCGTGCCCCCTCATATTGCACTAAGTTGAAATTCTGGCTCACAAGGAACCCAAATTTAAAGACACAGACTTGATTTGAACAAATGTAAGTCTAAAATCCTCCTCCTCTGATTGGACGAGAGCTTGCTTAGTATATTCTGTGTTTGCAGCTCAAGTGGCAAATGTTACCGTCTGACGTCACAACGCGAAATATTTGAAATGATGTTGCCCGTTTCGTAACTGCTTCATCAACGGAGTGACTAGCAAGCCGCTTCATTTTTCTGAATGTTTCACGTGCGCAGCAGATAGTGTTCCAAATAAAGAGTTGTTTAAATTAGAAACTGATTTACGATTAGAACTAAAATGGAGATACGTATTAATACGGATCAATATGGATTAATACGGATTTTGTGTGGATTGGCCATCCGCTCACGGATGAAAAAAAGTTTTGAAATTTTCAAAACTTTTTTCATATCGTGCGCTTCGTGATACGTTTTCACACAGATTGATACGGATGATACGGTTGTCTGCGGTCAGATACGGATGTCTGCGGATAGATACAGATAGTCAACCGTATCAACCGTATTTCCCCATCTGACGCGCTTTTTAGCCTCTCGTGTTTCACAATGTAGGTTTTAGGCTATGGGTAGTCTCTTATTGGAACATATATATTATTGTGATGAGTTGATGGTAACATGGTCTAAGGTTTGTGGCTCAGAGCGCTTGTTCAACGTCGACGCTCAGTGTCTTGGTTGAACATAAGCTCCGAGCTGCAAACCTCAGACCATGTTACTATCAACTCATCACAATAATTTGTAACATTCTCTCTTTAACCCATTACCTAACATGAAAAGCAGACGACACTTGCAAAAAAAATTCTTGAATAACTAATTTTTTTCATTTTTTGTCTCAAAAACATAGGTTATGACCCCTCATTGGAACGAGCTCGACGAGCTCGTTCCAATGAGGGGTCATAACCTATGTTTTTGAGACAAAAAATGACAAAAATAATGAAAATTTATTGGCGATTTTTTAGAATAGCGTTGGCTGGTTTTGGCCGTTACGTTGGGTAAAGGGTTAATGAGTGATGGCTGTGTGGATAAGTGCGCTGGTCTCTCATGCCAGAGGTCCTGGGAATGATGCCCGGTTGGGGAAATACTCGAGGTGTCCGAACATTTGCCGTCAGCATCAGTTGTGGGGTTGATGCTGTCACAGTGTACCATCCTATCAGACGGGGACGTAAAATGGCTGTCCTCTATGTGGAGAGAGACACCTTCCGTGCAGGTTAAAGACCCCTATGCAGTATTTGATAAGAGAAAGGCCATGAAGTTGCCGCTATGAAGGTCATCCCACACACCTGTGCTGTTGAGCCACGGAGAGGTATTAATGTAGGTTGCATAACTTGTTCGTCAATCCTTGTGAAACAAATAAGATTAAATAAAAGTTGTAATATACCAAATATGAAAACATTCTGACTGGTGGTTCCGAGGAAGAATATATTTAAGGTGAATGTAAACAGAAATAATTTGGGGAAAATTGTTGAGACCAACATCGTTGTATGCATAGCTTATGGTGCCTTCTTAAGGCACTTGAATTCTATTTGAAAAACAAGATGCACTGTCACAGTGCTGAAGCTGCAACGATTCGTGTAACGTCAATCATGTTTAAAAACTCATTGGTGACAAAAAAAACTTGTTGGTGACAAGTCCATAAATGTGACAGAAATTATCCGAATGACATGCACTATTGAGAGGGTGTAGACATCATGAAGATACACTTGCATACCAAGTATGGTGTCATTCCATGAAGTATTTTAGGAGTTATGGTGTTTTTTAAACTCGGTGACAGACAGACCGACCGACAGACAGACAGACCGACATTGCCACATACAGAGCTGCTCGTTGCAGCTAATAAGATATGGTGAGATCTCTGACAAATTATAGTACAGTAGAGCCCACTTAATTGGATATCTCTTAATTGTATATCCCTGTTAACTGAATATAATTTTCCAACACAAAACCATTTACCATACCTCCAGTAAAAATTTGACCTGTTAATTGAATATAGGTTGAAGAGTAAACTCCTGTTATTTGAATAAAAAATCTTGTAACATGTCGAGAAATAACCCGGACTCTCCCCAGTTTTTCTTTGTTTATAGACATATCTGGCCTCTGAACATCCAATACAGGCATTTAATCTGTTATATCTTGTTTGACAGAGCTCATAGAGCTCTGTCAAACAAGATATAATAGAATAAATGTTAAGTTTATCTCTTGAATACAGGAAAGTGACACGATTCCTGTTAATTCAATACTCCTGTTAATTGAATAATTTTCATTGGCTAAGTGGCTATTCAATTAACAGAGTTCCACTGTATTACATAGATATCTGATCAACTCACTTTCAACAGCTTTCAAAGAATATTTAATGCCGACACTTATTCTCAATGTCGAGAGGTGCAACCTCAACAAAACCAATATCAACAGTTTTTTTTTTGTGGTACAGTGGAGCCTACTTAATTGGATGTCTCTTAACTGAATAACACTGTTAACTGAATATAATTTCCCAACACAAAACTATTTACCATTCCTCCAGTACAAATTTTACCTGTTAATTGAATATAGGTCACAGAGTAAACTCCTGTTAATTAAATAAAAAATCTTGTAACCTGACAAAAAATTGCCCCGACTCGCCCCAGTTTTCCATTGTTTATAGACCTACTTGGCCTCTGTACATCCAATACAGGCATTTAATCTATTATATCTTGTTTGACAAAGCCCATGGAGCTCTGTCAAACAAGATATAACAGATTATTATTATTATTAATTGGTGTTTAAGGTCACATACTTTTGCAAAATGGCTGGTCATGACCACAACATGGAGATAAAGTCAAGGTCAGTCAATCATTTATACCCCATGTTGCCTATTTTAGAGGACTCGCACTCCAAGCATTAGTGACTGGGTCCTATTTTACCAGTAAAACAGAGCTTGTTTACCACAGTAAACAAGCACCGCTTCACTTCCCTGGGTTCTCACGGGAGAAGAAATAATAGAATAAATGCTAAGATTATCTCTAGAATACAGAAAAGTGACACAATCCCTGTTAATTGAATACTCCTGTTAATGGAATAATTTTCATTGGCAAAGTGGCTATTCAATTAACAGGGTTCCACTGCACTTCAAATCTCCATTGTCTAAGTTATTAACACCATTTTTTATGACAACAATACCTGTTGGCAAAGTGAGAACACCCCAAATTGTTATTGTCAAGCAGCTCATGAAAAGTTACTGAAATCTGATAAATATTGAACAAGTTATTAAAAAAAAATTAAAATTTGGAAATAAGGTCCCACAAAGTAGATCTTCTGTTTCTCAGGCCATGTTTTGTAAAATTGCATGTGGACGTGAGTTTTTTTATGCTATTATTTATTTTTGTAATTATTTTTTTGTCATCGAAAGTTCATGTCCTTGATTTGCTTTATGTTTTAGGCCTCACAATCTACAGAATAGCATGGGTGCTGGTGTATATTGTCCCTTGAAGGCAAGAAGGCTTTGCAATGTTAAAGCATTGCAAAGTCTTGTTGCACTCAAGGGACATAGTTATCAATTTTATGAACTTGGGTAAAATATCAGACATAAACCATTTAATTTTCATTTTTTTTAAGTTTGCATTGATTATAAAAAAAAAGAGCTGAGGGTAGCACAAAGGACCACGTGGGAGGGCCTGAGAAACAGATTTTTAACATTTTTGGCCTGAACAACTGTAAATTTTGGAAAGTCACAGTTTACAACAAATTGAATGCAATCTGGTTTCTAGACTAATTCAAGACTTTGTTAATATTAAATAAAAGATTAAATGTGCTGACATACAAATAATAATTTCCAAGTCATACATTAACCCTTTACCTAACACGAAAAGCAGTCGACACATGAAAATAAAATTCCTGAATAACTAATATTTTTGACATTTTGCGTCAAAACCATAGTTTATGGCCCCTCATAGGAACGAGCTCAACAAGCTCGTTCCAAAGAGGGGTCATAAGCTACGGTTTTGAGACAAAAAATGAAAATATAATGAAAATTAAATGGTGATTTTTGTGAATAGCACTGGCTGGTTTTGGCCATTAAGTTTGGTAAAGGGTTAACATTGTAGTTTCAAGAAAAATTCCACAAGGCCACACAAAGTAGATCTTCTGTTTCTCAGGCCATTATTTGTGAAATTGCATGTGGGCGAGTGTTTTTTTATTTTATTTTTTATTTCAGTAATTACTTTTTTGCCATCAAAAGTTCATGTTCTTGGTTCAAGTTTTAGGCCTCATAATCTACAGAATAGCATGGGTGGTGGTGTATTTCATCCCTTGAGTGCAAGAAGACTTTGCAATGCTAAAGCATTGCAAAGCCTTCTTGCACTCAAGGGACAAATTCATCAATTTTTTTAACTTGGGCAAAATATCAGACATAAACCATTTAAATTTTATTTTTTTTAAGTTTAAATTGGTTATAAAAAGAGAGCATGCAGCAGCCAAAAGGACCATGCAGGAGGGCCTGAGAAACAGATTTTTTTATTTTTTTAGGCCTAAAGAACGAAAACTCTTATGACTAATTTTCAATACAAGGAGATGATTTTTTAACATGCATGAAATAGTAACTACGCAGCAAAACACCGGATTTGCAAAAACAAGATGGAAACTGTTTGTGTATATTTTGCTTTGTCTTCAATTTTTCTATTCTACATTGTGGCTGAATTAGATAGAGATACATTTTTTACCTGAAGACACTGAATTAATTTTGTTTTGATGTACAACCACCCTTTCAAACTGGAGTATTCATGTTCCAGGAAGTTGTGTCCCACCCACAATCAAATTCAGGCCTTTGCCAGGTGAGTGGGAGTGGATCCCATCAGTGGGAGTACCTTTAGTGCCCACTCCCAAACTGGACCAAACCCAATGAGAAGTGTGACTGCCCCAGATTGGCCTGTCCATACCCCCAGCCTCCATGATTATTCTAAGATGAAAAGGGGCAAAACACTCGCAAAAAAGTTCAATTTAAACTATAATCGTAGGTGCGCAGGTTCCCATGGTAGTAAACATCCATACCAAATTTCAAAGAAATCGACCCATAAACGACTGAGAAAATCTCTGGACAAAATTCAAGCCTATGCAGCTGCTATTTCAAGTCGAAAAGGGGCATAATTCTGAAAATATAATCTGACTGGAACTATAATCGCAGGTGCACATGTTTCCATGTGGTGAACATTCATACCAAGTAGGGCTGAAATGGTTGGCTCATTTTCGTAACCGACTAACCAAGAGCTATAACCGCATAACATCCGGTTATCCGTGGTCATTATTTCACCAAATATGAGATCAAAACTATAGGAATTGGAAAGCAGTATTCTCAAACTATTCCGTAGTGTTATACAAATGAATGTTGTCGAGTACTTGACAATGTTCATTTGTATACACACTACGGAATAGTTTCTGTGATTACTACCTACGGAAACGGAAACTGCTGATCATTAACGAAGTTTTGAATGCCAAAGTCGATTATTTCTCAATATACACAATGCAGCTTCGATGTGTAATCTTTCATAATGGAGAAGCGGCAGATTTACTGCGTTTTAAATGTGGAATGACGATCACTATCGATATTTCGGATAACCGGTTGACGGTTTTTCTAATCGGTTAGGTAGCTAACTGGTTTCAAACCGATTATCTGGTTGACTGTTTCAGTACTAATACCAAGTTCTGTGCAGACAGGTCTATAAACGTCTGAGAAAATCTCCAGACAAAATTATGTCTATGGATGGACAGAAAGACAGATGGATCAACAAGAGGATTCCAGTGTACCATCCCTCCCCCCCCCCCCCCCCCCCCCCCCCCACACACACACACACATACATCTCATTGCAGGGGGGTAAAAAAGAAGAAATACCCTGCAGATGAATATTCGGGACTGTGTTGCCTTCAGAGACAATGATGCAACCAAGGAATGTCACCAAGCTGGGTGATGCAGACATCATAAAAGGAAACAATGTAAATCAGTGAAAGCACTTGAGGACCACTTCCATCTCTGTATCATCTACCTCCTCACAGCTAGGTAAGAAGCAGTTCGTCTGAGAGGCATATTATGCGTGTCTGACAGGCATCAATTCACTTGTACCTGTCACATTTATTTTTATTATATATATTATTCTTATTTTTATTTGTTGTGTTTTAACCTTTTACCCAACTTGAAAAGCAGACGACACTTGCAAACAAAATTCTTGAATAATTTTTTTCATTTTTTGTCTCAAAAACATAGGGTATGACCCCTCTTTGGAACGAGCTCAACGAGCATGTTCCGAAGACAGGGCTTATATTTTGTCTAAATTTGTGAGAATCCATTTGGATTCTCGGAAAAATGGTTGTGAGAATCCATACCTGCTATGAGCGTCCCAGGATCCCATGATGCCACCATGGTTGAACCACTGTTCTATACTGATAACACATGTAAGTAACACATGTTAACCTTTTCCCCAACACACCTTTTTAATTTTTAAAACTAAATTTGATAATTTTTAAACAATAAATAAATAAATGATAAAATAATTAAATGAACAATATTTACCAATAAAAAAAATCTTACAAATATGGCTGTCGTTGGAACCGGCTCAATGAGCCGGTTCCAATGACAGACATATTTGTAAGATTTTATTGACAAAGTGTCAGGATATTTCAGGTCATGTTAGCCTTCTATTGGTTAATTTGTTGGCGCTGTGTTAGTTAAAGGGTTAAATTGACTAAAAAATTTTTCATGTGAATCCTAGCAGAGGTGCAGCAAGAATCTACATGGATTCTCGCCGGTTTTATTGCGCGAATCTTTGTGCGAATCGATTCTCAGATTCTCGTCGAAATATATTCCCTGAAAGAGGGGTCATAACCTATGTTTTTGAGACAAAAAATACTGAAAATTAATTGGCTAATTTTGTGAATAGCGCTGGCCGGTTTTGGCAGTTACATTGGGTAAAGGGTACGGATCACATTTCTTTTTCAGTATCTATGGCTATATCATGATGGCAACATAGATATGAAGTCCAACATTAGCCAATCGTTTATATCTATGTCTCCCACTTTGAAGCACTTTTACCCCAGACATTAGTTACTGGGTTCTATTTTACAAAGAAAGCAAAACATGTTTACCACAGTAAACAAGCACTGCTCCATTTCCCGGGGTTCCCACTGAGGTTGGGGGCGGTTACAATGGCCAGTTCAGTTTCCTGAAATTCAATGTATATTTAAACATTTTAGTAGGGTACACCAAATTCTTAACTTATCATTTATTGATTTATTATGTATTTATTAATGTTTAATGACACTTTAACAGCCAAGGTCATATCAAGTCGGTGACTGTTTTATGGGTTTTATGGGAGGCCAGAGAACACAGAGAGAAGCACCGAACATTGAGCTGCCAGCTCCCCAACATCGTAACTCTGCACTGCAGCACAGGCAAGGTTAGATTGGTTGAAGACATGTGCACCATCGACGTGCAGTATGCCTTAGTACACGGCATACTTGTGCCCCCATGTGGACATTCAGGGTTAAGTGCCTTGCCCAAGGACACAACTTGGGAGTCTGAATCGATTGCTCACCTATCTGAGGACTAACTGGGATTGACGTTGCTTAACTTCGGTGATCTGATAAGAACTGGTTACCGCAATGCCACTACGCCCCCTTATCATTTATTAAAACCCTCTTACCGACAGTTTTCCAATACACAGAATGACATACACGTGTGAATGAGTTAATCGATTAACCCTTTCACACATGCATGTCATTCTGTTTTTTATTACATGCCTTCACGTCTGTAAAAACTAGGGCTGTCGCGACTATCATTATTTGTAATCGACTAATTGTGACCAGTAATCGACGGTTAGTCGATTAATAGTCGCTTCCCATGATTTTTTAGCAAATCATTATTCTGTTCGTAAAACTCTGAAAATGACAATGGCACCAGTGTGTTCAGACGAAGTGGGGTTGTGGGAACAACAAATCGGTCCCGACTGAAGCTACATGTAGTCCAATCTTGGACCCACAGTCCGTAATATAATTTTGGGGGTTGGTACGTCCGGTAGGACGTACCAACCCCAAAAATAATATTACTGACTGCGGGTCCAAGTTTGAACTAGATTGAAGCCGATGAATTAAAATGAATTTACCAAAGAACGTTCCTGCATATGTTTCCTTTCTGCAATAAGTTTCTCGAAATTTTGAACATTGAGATCTATGCATTCCCTCGTCAGTTGTTAAAACTGGATCTTAGTCTGAAGTTCCGAACTTTGAGAAGTGATCTGACGTTCTGACTTTCGTCATAATTTTGTCACTTCCGCGCTTTGGGTTTTCCAATGGGTGCATTCGTGTGTACAAGACTGGAGAAATTCAGAAGAATCTATTCTTCTCGAGTAACTGTGAGTGTTCTTTCTTACACAGTCAGTGACAGTCGTACAGTCTTCCGGATATGAATGTTAAGTATGGTTAGATATTTAAAGTTATTCACCTTAATTGATCATTCACCTCACAAAACAATGCAATTTAGCCCGACGTGTAGTAGACGTGTACCACCTTGAAAATGAACGACGATCGACTAAAAATAAAAAACGTCGACTACTTCAATAGTCGACGGTTAGTCGACTAATCGAATGATCGTGACAGCCCTAGTAAAAACAATTATTAGAAGGACACTCAACAATTCATTTGACAACTATCAAGAAAAAGAACACATTTTATCACCAACCAAATTTGCGTACTCATACTCTTCTTCTTCTTCTGGATATTCATTATCCCCTTCATATATCGACTCTATTTCTTCTTAGTCATTTTTGTACACATTAAACTCGCCTATTCTTTCAATTTTAGACATTTTATTCAGTTATATCGCAATCGGTCCAGTTTCGGATGATCAATTGTCAGCTCAAAGATTTCCATTTGGCACATGTGAGCGGAACGGATTTTCTTTTTCCGCATGGTTTAGTGTTGCTGTAGATGGGGATTTGATAGAACAGGTGTGTACTAAATGACAACAAGATAGGATTTAAATCCAATCTAGACATGTAATAAAAGGACGCCTGGCCACACGCCCCCCCCCCCCCCCCCCAAAAAAAAAAAAAAAAAAAAATAATAATAATAATAAAAGTGTGCAATTCGAGGTATTTGGAAAAAATGGAATTTTCCAATTGAAAAAGAAACATAACTCTGACAAAAAAATGTCAAACCAAATCCCGATTTGAACCTGACCTGTATTTTATGTTGAGACATCTACATACCACATTTAATTTCATACAATCAACAACAACTAAAGTTATCATCGGGAAACCCCCCCCAAAAAAGAATTTTTGAAGTCAAAAAAGGGGCATAACTCCTGCAAAAATTGGCAGACCACACTCTTGATTTGAACTTGACCTGCATTTTATGTTGATACACCTATAGACCAAATTTCATCTGATTTGACCAACTATGACTAAAGTTATCACCGGGAAACCAAGAAAAATGAATTTTTGAAGTTGAAAATTGTGCATAACTCTGGCAAAAATTATCAGGCCGCACCCCGATTCGAACTTGGCCTGTATTTTACGTTGATACACTTACATGCCAAATTTAATTTTACTTGGCCTACTTTTACTACAGTTATCATCGGGAAACCAATGTGGGACTGACGCACAGATGCTGGCTATTAAAATAGCCCCCCACCCCCCCTCCCCCGGGGGGGACAATCAGTATGAATTAACATACACTAGTTGCCATGATTATAATGCATGGTTATCAAAGTAATGCAACACCATACTATTGGGCTGTAATCCTTGTGTCAAGGCATCCTTATATATTCAAGCCAGAAAATAAGCAGACTGCAATGCACGTCAATGGCACACATGCAAGACAGAAATTAAGCAGACTGTCATCTGCAAAATGAGGTCCCCAGAGGGTGAAATTAGTGATGCTACCATGCATAGCAGGGTAGCATCACTAAATTTATCCTCTGTGAACCTCAATCTGAATCAGGTCTCAAAACTAAACAGAAAGAGGTACCCAGAGGATAAGTTGGGTGACTGCATGGGATAGCATCATCAAATTCACCCCCTGGGGGGCCTCATTTTGAAAATGTCAGACTGATTATTTTTAGGCCTGTATATATTTAGTTCAGGATAACTGTCACAAAACAGTTAGTACCTGTTACCACCAGAGACCAGCCTAGAGGCAAAATTCAGGGAGAAGTCACTTCTCCCTCCCAAGGTTTTAAGGAGAAGTGAGGTGAAAATAGGGAGAAGTGAGCAAAAAATATTATTTCTCAAAAAGCTATGTCAAGTAAAGGGTTAAATTCAGTTTATCAAATTACTTTTGATAAAAAATATTCTCAAGAACCTGTGTTTGGTAAAGGGTTAAATTCAGTTTATCAAATTTACTTTTGCCAACCAAATGTTATTTCTCAAAAAGCTGCTTAAGGTAAAGAGTTAAAGTTTGGTTAGGAAATTATTTATTTGTCAACCAAGTATGAAACTCAAAAAACTGTGTTAGGTAAAGGGTTAAATTCAATTTAGCAAATTATATTTGCCAACCAAATTTTTCTCAAAAAGCTGTGTTAGGTAAAGGGTTACATTCAGTTTAGCAGATTGTTTTTGCTAACCAAATATTATTTCACAAAAAGCTGTTTAGGTAAGGGTTCAATTTAGTTTAAAATCTATTAGTGTGGGGGGGGGGGGGGGGGGGGTTAAATTATTTTTGCCAACCAAATATCACTTCAATTCAGTTTAGAGAATCATTTCTTCCAGGCAAATGTTCTGTTATCAAGGAAGATAATTAAATTTATCTTATACCTGTTGAAGATATAGCCCATGTGTTATAGATTATCTATAACACATACCCCCATGTCATATAGATTGGAGAACGGACTATAGTCTTTTTCTATATTATAATATAATGATGACATTCGCAAAATTGTTTATAAATCGTGTCAAATCTGGTGAAATTGATTATCAAACATATTTTTGTCATAAATCATAAGAATTGAGGCGTAAGTATAATTTCTGTAATTGTTTTCCCAGTTACAGGGCCACTTTCTAAGGGGAACTATACTCTATCATTCACTTGAATTTGTAGCCTTGTTACGCACCAACAGCTTTTCCGGGCACATCACATGTATTCATGCCCAACAAGAGAAAGCAGTCGACTCCACTCCAGATGAGTCGACATTTTGACACGAAATCATCCCCAAAACCCTTTTAAAAATGCAGAAAAGAACAAAAATGGTCGGTATAAGATAAATACAACAATACCATAGTGTGTTTTGATATGTTTGATATCTCAACTCGTTGAAAGTGAGTTATATCAAACATATCAAAACACACTATGGTATTATCGTATATTTGTCAGTTTGCTTTTTTACACCATTTATTTCTGTAAATTGCTACTTTTTGGTAATTTAGTGGGACCCTTATTGTGACCGCCACAATGGAACACACCCAACAATAATTTTTAAAAATCACATGCTTTAAACTCACAAGTGCAAACTAAAAATTAAACATTTTTATCAGTACCAAAAATGTTGTTTTTAAATAAATAGCGAAGTTTAATGGTGGAAATCACTTTTGAAATGAAACATTAAAAAAGAACTTGAGCATTTTTCGTCTTGACATCTAACTTCACTCTAGTGAAAACTTGAATTGTCATGACGAAATCGTGCCGTGGTTGGTATTATTTTGGGGTTTTATTGGAAGTAAAATCAATATATTTAGTAATTATTTTACCTGCCCAATTATTTGCTTTCACTACACTTATTTTTTTCTATTTTTTCCAAGCGAAGTTATCAACGGAATCACCAGAAATAACTTTTTTCAGCGACTTTTTAAAACGGTAAGGCGACTTCAACTTTGCCCAGAGAAAGAAATTGGGCGAAGACATGGTGTTAAGGGCGAAGATATCGCCTACTTCGCCTTGTAGGCTGGTCCCTGATTACCATGACAGGCATCCACACGAAGATTATTCGCAAGCTTGCCAGAAAGATGGGGAGGAAGATAACAAAGGATTGTGGGATAAAGATTACATTTCCCACCCCAGCTAGACTTACTGAACAATATACTGTGTTAAGTAACATAAACATTTAACTTTGAAGTAAATTTATTTATTGGGGTTTAATGACACTTTCAACAGCTAGAGTTTTACGGGTGGAGGAAGCCAGAGTACCCGGAGAGAACCACCAAGCAACTGTAAGACTCCCCAACATACTAATTCCACACAAGAAGGGTTAGCATTGGTTGAAGACAAGTGCACTTTCGACGTGCAGTATGCCTTAGTACACAACGCCACCATACCCCCCACATTTGCAACTGGGATTAAGTGTCTTGCCCAAGGGCACAACAAGGTTGCCGCTGGTGTGATTTGAACTGATGACCTCTCAGCATGCAGCCTGCATCTCTACCTACTGAGCCAACATGCTCCTGACATCTGATCAACAATGTTCAGGTTATGGCAAATATATTACAAGTCAAAAAAAAACCAATGCCATGAACAAAGGGCAATAACTCTCTAATTTCACACCACTCAAGATGGTTTTCAAAATTGAACCCAATGTTGTTAATGTAACATAATTTTCAAATTTAGCAGTTGAAAAAAATCTATTTTTGACAAGGTTTCAACAAAACCATATCATGTGACCACCTCATTGGAACAAGCTCATAGAGCTTGTTCCAATGGAGGGGTCACATGATATGGTTTTGCTGAATTTTTTTGAAAAAATTAATAAAACTACTTTCCAAGAATTGTAACTTGAGAAAGCCTTGAGTACACATTTCCAGGGATGCCAGAATCACTTCAGGGTGGGGAGGGGGAGGGGGAGTGTCAGCCCCGCAAAAATGCCATTTACTTGCACTAGCAACCTCCACCACGACATGCCGAAGCATGTATGTCTCGAAGGCCAAAGTCCCAAGGTGGGGGAGTTGGGAGGAGGTGTCTGCCTCCCATTGGGAGGGGCCATTCCTCCCCACCTCCCCCAATGAATTTTGAAAGATCCCAGAATAGATTTGGAGAGTATTTTCACTTTACTTTGAGAATCTGATGAACCTGGGAAGGGCAGTGTCTGCCTCCGTGGTACGAAGGAAGGGAGGGCAGTTGCCCCCTCTACCCCCATGCCCCTATTAATTTCTAAGGCTGCTTAATAATCATCAAACAAAGAAGCTATACAAGGGGCAGATAAGTTGTAAAACTTTTTAGATATATATCGTCCCTTGAGTGGAGCAGGGTGTCATCTTTAGAGGACCCCACAACTCACCTCACCAGATTTTTGATATGCTGTAAAGTCTAAACTCATACCCAAAGTCGAGTGCCCGGTTTGAAACCCTGTCCTTGGACGTTTCCGGTGCCCTTACATGTGAACAAAATATTCATGTTACAAACAGCCTTTGAATTAATACTCAAGTCCAAAAGAAGTTAACATTTTACCTGACATGAAAAGCAGACGACAGTTGCAAAACAAAATTCTTGAATATCAAATTTTTTAATTTTTTGTCTCAAAAACATAGGTTATGACCCCTCACTGGAACGAGCTTGATGTGCTCGTTCCAAAGAAGGCTCATAACCTATGTTTTGAGACAAAAAATTATGAAAATTAACAGGCGATTTTTGTGAATAGCACTGGCCGGTTTTGGTCGTTACATTAGGTAAAAAGTTAACATAGATTTGTATGGTTTTTGCATGAGTTTAGTGAAAGTCTACTAAGTTGACAAGAAGATATCGAGGAAAGTTAGGCGCTTATATCTTTTCCCTGAGGCGAGATTTCCTGTTCTACTCCCCCCCCCCCCTCTCCACACCACTCAAGGATAATAATGTTCTATTGGGATATTAATTCTACAGTAATCACATCTGTTCATCCAACAGCAGCAGCAGTAATTCCAAAGATAGCACCAGTTCTAAATGTAGCAAGGAATGGTCAGCCATGTCAACGCGGAGTCAATGGAAGGTGAGATTGTTTACCAGATCTCGATTCTCTATCTAAAATATAAAAAAAAAAACACAAAAAGTAACAAATTATGATGGGATAAACTCCACACTTGAATAACCCTTTATCTAAAGAAACATAAATGAAGGAGGAGTTGAACACACAAGAATTTCAGATGGACATATGGTTGGACAGATAGGAAGATGTATGGCCAGCAGAGATGGGTAACATACCGAAAAAAATTGAACTGATACTGAAAAACTGAACCAATACCGATATCATGGGGATACCGAAAAACCGACCGTTGAATACCGAAACAGTGTGAATTTTCAAATTTTCCTACATTCGCTATTTATAAGTCCCTGTTGAGGCTTGATAAAAATTGAAAGGTTCATTTTCATGAAAGAAGTGACTGGTTTTCTTTTCAGTTTTGTTAACCCTCAATGGACTGGGCAACAGTCTTGAATTCCCACAAGACAACAACCTGTACATGTCCAACTGCTCAGCAGTGATTTTTTGTCATTTGATTAACAGGCAGCCAAGACCTGCCTAGAAATCACTGCCCAGGTATTTTGTCTATTGTCAGCAGAACGTCCTATAGATGGCCAGGCCAGGGCACGTGCTGTGAGGTCGCAGAAGTCTGAAATGGGTCTTTAAACATTAAGGCGCATTTAGAACAAGTCACAAAATTACTGTAGATATGATTTGTGGTCGTACAAGAATGGCACTGTTGAGCTCATTGGCAGTGTCATTTATAGCATTGTCTTGGTGATGAATGAGAGTCCTAATCCTGTGCCAGAACTGTTGAAACTTTTGGCTGGAGAGTTGCTTATTCCTAGTACCATAGATGCAGATACAGTAAGAATGAATACTAAACCAAATGAGTGGTGGTGATGTTTGAAAAAAATCGCAAAAAATTGATCTTGGCCTGTGCAAACTAGCACAAAAGCTAGTGTATTTGCCTTCTAGCAGTGCATCCATTGAGCGAGTGTTTTCAAATTTCAGTTTAATTCAAAGCAAACTACAGAACAGACTTGGTATAGCAAAAGCAGCCAAGTTAGTTATGTGTTACCATTTCCTTAGAGGGAAAAGAAGAGCTTGACTGGTAGACTTAGGTATATCAGCACTGATTAGTATCATGTTGAAATTTTTTTTCACCAACAAAGAATCTTCTCGTAATGAACAAAGGTTTCTACAATCTACAGCCAAGAAGGCAAGCTTGATACTTTTTTTTATTTCATTTGATTAACCCTTTACCTAACATGAAAAGCAGACGACACTTGCAAAAAAAATTCTTGAATAACTATATTTTTTCATTTTTTGTCTCAAAAACATAGGTTATGACCCCTAATTGGAACGAGCTCGACGAGCTCGTTCCAATGAGGGGTCATAACCTATGTTTTTGAGACAAAAAATGAAAAAATAATTAAAATTAATAGGCGTTTTTTGAGAATAGCGCTGGTCGGTTTTGGCCGTTACGTTGGGTAAAGGGTTAAGCAGGGTTTCCACTAGGGGAAAATTAGTGGTACGGTAGTATAAAGAAAGTGAAACTCAGATGATGAAGGCATCTGCCACACGTGCTGAAGACACGTGCTTATAGAGGGGGGTGGGGGGTGGGGGGTCGTGTCGGGGGTTCTCCCTCCTGGAAAATTTTGATTTTTAGGTGCTCTCTGGTGGCCTCTGGGGGCATTCTGATTGCTAAAATGCTGAATAATTGAAGTGGAAAATATGTATTTTTTCCTCCTACAATTCTCTAAATTCCCACGGGACACACAATACTACCGTACATCTGGTCGGAGGTTTCATAAAAATACAAACCCAAAACAACACAAAATCCATGAATCAGCTTTGTTTACAACCGCTCGTGGTAATATTCGAAAAGAACCATGATGCGGACGTGTGACATCATATGCATCCACTTGCAATTACATTATTTATCGCTCGAAATAAAAGTCAGTGATTTTGGACCAAACACGACAATTTGAGTCCAAAATTTTATAGGCGATGTTTAGGATTTGAACTTTGTTTCCCCCTCTCGTCTGGGGGTTATAAAGTATCAGGTTGTCGCCAGTAATAGTAGGCATAGTATACAACATAATTATGCCTATATTACGTGAAAACAAAGGATCCTGAGTGTCGTTACGATGCAGCATTGTACTCGACATTTTAACCACCAGCTTTTCTGACTGATCATAGAATGATTGGCGGGGGAAATGGGTCCGGTCGATGGACCCGCAGCGGGTCTAGCGGAAACCCTGGATTAAGAGAAGGTATTTCTTACGGTACCTAGAAAATGGTTAATATTTTTGTTAGCGGGAAATGAAGTAAAACTGTTTTTCAAGGATAATTGTGATCATTTTTGCTATTTTTACTCTTTTTGTTTCTGTGGAAGCTTTCCTGAATTCAGATAATTGTTATTCATTTGAGTTAATCTTTTTGACAGAAAAGGTTTTTCCCAGTTTTGACTGGAATGAAGAGGGAAAAACTCCCGGTTTTTACCGGTATTTACCAGGCGGTTAAAACCATCTGGTATTTACAGACCAACCCTGGCATTGTGGTAGAATAATGAAACAACTTATTCTGTTTTTTCTTTAAGTGAATTCCTCTTTGGTACCACAGTGGAGCACACTTAATTGGATATCTCTTAATTGTATATCTCTGTTAATTGAATATAATTTCACAACACAAAACCATTTACCATATCTCCAGTACAAATTTGACCTGTTGATTGAATATAGGTTATAGAGTAAACTCCTGTTAATTGAATAAAAAACCTTGTTACCTGTCGGGAAATTACCCGAACTCTCCCCAGTTTTCCTTTGTTTCTAGACCCATTTGGCTTCAGTACATCCAATACAGGCATTTAATCTATTATATCTTGTTTGACAGAGCTCATGGAGCTCTGTCAAACAAGATATAATAGAATAAATGCTAAGTTTATCTCTAGAATACAGGAAAGTGACACAATCTCTGTTAATTGAATGCTCCGGTTAATTGAATCATTTTTATTGGCACAGGGCCTATTCAATTAACAGGGTTCCACTGTATCAGCAAATCTTAGTCAATTCAGATACCGAATACCAAACCGATACCGAGGTATACCCCTCTAAAAAAACTGAAACCGATACCAAACTCAAATTCCAACTCGGTCCATCTCCAATGGCTAGACAAATATGCAGTCCTGAAAATGAGACAGGTGCGAGTGCAATTGCTCCTGTCAGCACCTGTGCGTGATTTCTATTTTACGGGAGCTAAAAGCACTCGTTGAAAAATATTGTGGAGCACTAATATACTGTGAGAGCACATAAATGTGTGTTGTTTTGAGAAAGCAGCACACTGTGGCCAGTGGCAAGTTACTGTCATAATTCAGCAATTCCTTATACATTTAACCCTTTGAACACTAGTGGTATCTGCCATGCCAGTTCAATGACAGCAATTAGAAGAGTCCATATTCATTATTTGGGGTAGACCAATCAATATTTTCAATGTGCAGCCTTGGGGCTGCACATTGAAAATACTGATTAGTCTACCCCACACACTTACTGAACAGCCGTTCTATTTAATGACGTTATGACGTATCATGTTCCTGATTGGAAAAGCAGAAAATCCGTTTCAAAAGGTTAAGGTTTCTGGTAGTGATGAACCTATTATCGGCATTGGCATCAGCCGATAATGGGGTAATCGGTGAATCATCGGCATCGGCAAAAAGGGCATCATTTGCCGATAGGGGTGCGCCGATTGTTACAAGATAAAAATAAACGGTTGTTATTTTTTTTACTCATGGCCATATCGTCGAAAAGAGTGTTTACACCTGAAACGTCCGGGGAACGTGTCAACACTACTGATTTTAAAATTTTGTGCATTTTAATATTCTATGAATAATTTAAAGCTAAACCGCAATTTCAGTTTGTCACGCGGTTATGTATGATTCTTATTACCTGGAAATCTCGGCCCAGTTTCTTAAGTTGTGACATCAGTCATCATTGTTTAAAATTTAGCCCAACCACATTACTCCATTTTGGAAATCGCACAATTCTTGTTAAAACAAATCGTGTCAGACTGTCGGTGCCAGTTTCATTTTTCATTTATTCATAAGTACTGTATTACGAAAAAAAATCTGGTGGGAGACAAGTGAAGTAAACTATACAAGGCAGCTTTTTTGAAAACAATACACTGTGCGCATTCCATGGAGGATTAGTGTCGTTTCGTTCACAGGCATTTCGTAGGGAACGGCACAACCCACCCGAAACGGGATCGGGATGTTTCGGCCTTGAGACGTTTCGGCCCTGGGTCGTTATGTTTCGGCCTGGGACGTTTCGGCCTTGAAGAAAGAGGGTGGAGGGACAACGTAAATAAAATAGATTCAGCCGAAGAATGCTCTGACAATGTGTGTACACTGATTTTCTGCTTGAATTTTATTTCACTAATTCGAAAGAAGATGGGTTTATACGACATAAATAATATTAAATCTGAAAAAGTGTAATAATATGCATTTATTCGTTGAAAACGCTGCAGTGGAGCTTTTTCAATGAATAAACACGAAATTATTTGCGACAGATATATATAACAAGAGGCCCCAAGGGGCCTGAGGGCGCTCACCTGACATGGTAGCCTAAATATCAACCCAGAGAATTGATTTCAACAAGTTGCATCTGATCCTCCTAAGAAAAGCTTATACCAAATATCCAAAGATTCTGACCAGTGGATCTAAAAAAAAAATAGAAGATTTTTAAAGAAGATTCCTCATATTGAACTAAGTTATAATTCGGGCTCCCACAGTGAGTCCAAATATGGACCTAGGGACTTGGCTTGAACAAAGTTGAATCTCACTCCCTAAGCATGGTGCATACCAAATATCAAAAGATTCTGCCTGCTGGATCTTGAGAAGATTTTTAAAGAAAATTCCTCATTTTGAACTAAGTTACAATTCAAGCTCCCACAGTGAGCCCAGATATGGACCAAGGGACTTGGCTTGAACAAACTTGAATCTCACCCCCTAAGCATGGTGCATACCAAATATCAAAAGATTCTGCCTGCTGGATCTTGAAAAGAAGATTTTCAAAGAAATTTGCCTGAAATGCATTAACTTCGAATTCGGGCTTCTATAGTGAGCCCAAATATGAATCCAGGGGGCCAATTTGAACAAACTTGAATCAGATCCACCCCACAATGTTGCATAACAAATAACAAAAGATTCTGCCTGCTGGATCTGGAGAAGAAGATTTTTAAAGAAATTTGCCTGAAATGCACTAAGTTCGAATTTGGGCTTCTATAGTGAGCCCAAATATGAATCCAGGGGGCCGATTTGAACAAACTTGAATCAGATCCACCCCACAATGTTGCATACCAAATATCCAAAGATTCTGCCTGCTGGATCTGGAGAAGAAGATTTTTTAAGAAATTTGCCTGAAATGCACTAAGTTCGAATTCGAGCTTCTATACTGAGCCCAAATATAAACCCAGGTGGCCGATTTGAACAAACTTGAATCAGATCCACCCCACAATGTTGCATGCCAAATATCAAAAGATTCTGCCTGCTCGATCTGAAGAAGATTTTTTAAGAAATTTGCCTGAAATGCACTAAGATCGAATTCGGGCTTTTATAGTGAGCCCAAATATGAATCCAGGGAGCCGATTTGAGCAAACTTGAATCAGATCCACCCCACAATGTTGCATACCAAATATCAAAAGATTCTGCCTGCTGGATCTGGAGAAGAAGATTTTTTAAGAAATTTGCCTGAAATGCACTAAGTTCGAAATCGGGCTCCTATACTGAGCCCAAATATGAACCCAGGGGGCCGATTTGAACAAACTTGAATCAGATCCACCCTACAATGTTGCATACCAAATATCAAAAGATTCTGCCTGCTGGATCTGGAGAAGAAGATTTTTTAATGTTTTTCCCATTGCCTACAGTGCTAAAAAGTGCTGACTCAGCACTTTTTCAAAGTCCCGAAACTGTACCCTATGATAAAACCGATGGCAATTTTTTTTTACCAATCCTTTCTGTTGGTCCCAAGGAAGCTGCACACCAAATAAAAATTCTCAGTGCCGTGCAGTTTTTGAGATATAGGCGTTTTAATTTTTTTCTATTTTTAGCTCCTGTGGTTCCCACGGGGCTACAGGAAAAAAAATTTCTGCATAAATTAGGTACTTATGACCCAATAAGCCCTCACATAAAATTTGGTTCAAATTGGCCTCTCGGTTTAAAAAATAGAAATTTGGGGTGGGGCCAAAATTTTTGCTCCTCCCATAACATCGCCAAGTATAGACCTACAAACTTCTCTTGAACAAACTTGAGTCTACACCTCAAAAGGAAGCTGCATACCAAATATCAAGTCTCTGCTATTGCTGGTTCTTGAGAAGAAGATTTTTTAAGAATTGGAGCATTTTTGCCCCACCCCTCTGCTCAATATGAGCCGAAACCTAATTTGCCCAAAAATCAAAATGCCGCTATATAACCCCTACTCACATGAAATTTCATTAACATGCGGCCAGTGGTTTGGAAGAAAAAGACCCAAACACCACCTTCACGCCGGACGCCGGACGACGGACGACGGACGAAAAGTGATCAGAAAAGCTCACCCTGACTTTCAGTCAGGTGAGCTAAAAATTAGGGTTAGTCTTATCTAGCAATGCATTAAATTATATTAAATCTGATAGAATTGAAATAATTTTGCGTTGATTCACTGAAGCCTTTCAATGAATATTTACGCGACAAATTTAGACTTATCTGGCAATATATTAAATTAAACAAAATCTCGTAAAAAATGAAATAATTTTTCGTTTTTTCGTGGAAAAAGCTGAATGGAGCCACTTCAATGAATAATTACGCCAAATTACTTGAGACAAATATAAATAACAATGGTACAGACTTATCTGGGCATAATCTGGCAATTTATTAAATTAAATGAAATCAGTAAAAAATCGAATAATTGTAGCTTATTTTAGTCACTGCCAAACAACGAGGTTACGAGTAATTCATTTAAGAGAGTGTCGGGGGATGGGAGGGGGGGGGGGGGGAGGGTATGCTCCCATTTGCCCCAAGCTTCCTTCAGTCATTTTTCAGGTTTGACATATGATGGTTTGCTGTTTTTCAAAACAAACTGAGTTGTGAAAACCAAACTCAAGAATCATCTATATGGGTGACAGCTGACAGCTTGTCATTGTGTTTAATTATGTACTGAGCTGTGAAAAAAAAACTCCAAAGGTGTAAATGTTGAATTATATTTGAAAATATTTATTGTGTCTTACGGAAATATTTATTTATTGGGGCCGAAATGACTTGGTAAAAGCTTAAAAAGAAAGACGTTTCGGCCTCCCAATGTGGGACGTTTCGGCCTTTTATATAATTATGGGGCCGAAACGTCCCGGCCGAAACATCCCAGGCCGAAACGTCTCAACTCTCAAGGCCGAAACGTCACGAACCCCCCGAAGGCCGAAACCAGCTGGGACAACCCGCCCTGGGACAACTCGCCCCAAGTTTTTCATGCGCCACAGTTATGAGCTATTTGACTATGGTATTGGACTATGATTGGATTATAAGTAATAACAAATGAACTATTCAGCTGTTATTACTTATAATATGATCATTATTAATTAGCGGACAATAGATTTGTTTATTGGACTTAATTATGATGATATTAAAAGTAATATCAGGAATAATTGCGAATGAATTATTATTATCAGAAGTATCTGTGGTAATGGTATCTGTGGGAGTCTCATTAATGGATGTTTCAGTGGCTTGACTGTTTGTTGTCTCGGACGTGTCCATGGCTTCATCTAAGTCAATGATTGTTGACAGCTTAAAAGACACATTTATTGTCTTATTAGTTTTAGATAAAGGAAAAGTGATCAACGCTGTGATGAATCCATATCACGCTGAAACAACATGTCTGTTCATTTGATTATTTCTCATCAAACAAATATCATTCCCCTTAGAGGGTACCCGACTGAAACAACATGACTAAAACAACACTCCACTTCTGACTTGTCTCTACATGCAACAAATTCAGTATACAACTATTATTAGTTTAATTCAGTCATTCTGGGATGTTTTAATAGGATCACTGTCGATAATTTTCGATAAAACTGGATAATTTTTCGATAAAAAAGTGAGTAAAAATTTGTTTTATATATTACTACATGTATCCCCAAAAACTTTTTCTTCAAAAATCAGAAAAAAATCGGGACAACCCGCCCCAAAAATAGGCGCCAGGCAGTTTGTCCCTGGCTTTCGTATACAAAAGAAGACATTTCGTACATATATCATCACTAGTACACAGGCAAATTTTGGGGGTTTTTAAGTATTTTTTATATGAAATAATAGACTGTAAGGTATTATAATCCAGTATAAATTATTTTTACATACGGCGTTGTTATCTTTACTTGGCTCAAGGAAGTCAGAACCCCGTGTACGAAACGTCGTAGCTTGTGCACGAAAAGTCCTACAAGTGTACGAAACGTCCAGCCCCATTCCATGGTGGGGCAGAATCACGTGATTTTCAAAATGGTCAAATGGAGAGATCTATTCTGAACGTACATATTGAATATTGGGCTTATGACTGGCATGAGAAGAAAGGAATAAGTCGGATTTATCCAGAGTCAGAACATTGTCTGTCGATCTGTGTACGAGTTCCCACAGGATTGCTATGAGTTTTAAATACATGTATATAGGATTTAATCTTATTGGGAGAATATGTAGTATTCCATGCAGGGAGAGTCAATCTGACACGGGTGATTCCGTTCTTCCCACTGAGGAATGGACTGCACAAAACGATCGGATAAATTGTCTGGGGAGTTGATTTGGTGGCGAGTTGACCAAGAACCAAGAAACACAACTCCGCATTGACATTCTAATTGCAACTTTGCAGGGTTCGATCACGCATTTTCATGGAATTTAAAACATCGGAATCGGCATCGGTATCGGCCGATTATTAATTTTTTAACATCGGTATCGGCCGATGGTTTGTTTACCATATCGGTTCATCACTAGTTTCTGGTGTTTTGTGACAGTATTGCCTCGAAAATTCATATACTAACATTTTACGGGTGCAATTTACTCTCGTCTCTGATTTCGCGGGAACTTGAAACTGCACCCGTCACCTTTGTTCATTTCCAGCACTGCATATATGTGACAAAACTCTAGTCCCCATTTTTTTGAAGTTGGGAAATAATAACAAATCTAAGATGAAGTTCAGTTAAAAATAGACATAACTTAAAAATGTGTTAAGATGCACAAGTCAATCGGCCCACAGAGCAAGATAATGATGGTGCAATGCCACCAGTATCCTCCGCCAAGGGATTCTTAGTTGAAAAAGGAGAAAACTCTAGAAAAAACAAGGGCAATGCAAAGAGTGGGCCACTGAACCCAACCTGTAGGCATGTTTGAAGCAGCCTTAAAGGTATTATGGGACAGAAAAATTTTCAAAGTCGAAAGAGTGAAAAAGGTCCATAATTCTGAGAAAAATTATTGGATGGAACCCATTCCTGGTGCATATCCGTTCCACCCTACAGGTCTATCAGCATACCAAAGAGATCCAAATACCAACTGATGGCTTTGAAATTATAATCAAAAGCCTTTGTGCAGACAGATGGATGGACAGACAGAGATTTCCACTAGATATCCCCTAATCTTTCTTCGGAGGTCGGTGGCATAACAAACTCATCTGAGTTGCGACAAGCTGTTAATAAAAACTGAATTCGATACACCTTTGTGTAGCGTTGGCACACTAATTTGAAAATACAAATATTTTTCCCATAATTCAAGTTACAATTTAACCAATCAGTGAGATCTGCCAAACAAGATGGAATTGATTACATTTCTGAATGCATTATGAGAAGAATTTTCTTGTTGAAATTTCTGAAGCAATGGGTTAATCAAAATATATTATTTTTAAGTATCATTTGTTATTTTTTTTTCAAAACTTTCAACAAAACTATATCATGTGACCCCTCATTGGAATGAGCTCGACGAACTCATTCCAATGAGGGGTCACATGATATGGTTTTGTCAAAATTTGTTGAAAAGTTAAAAAATTTATAGTAATTTATATATTTTTTATACTTACCAATGACCCAGACTTAGCTGGTGCTAACTCTTAAATTCTAGGGCCAAACACAAATTTTACCCCCCAATCCCCAAAATTTGCATCTAAAACCGAAAATTACATGTCCTATGTGGTCCTCCATACCTTTCCTCCACTGCGCATGCGCAGGTCAAGGAGGTCTCGAAATTGGCGCTAAAAGTCATTCTTACAAGCAGTGCCTGGAAAAGCATTATGTACTCAGTGGAGAGGTATGAGTTCCCAACTCATGGGAGGGCCATCCCCGTCTGGGTCATTGGAAAGTATAAAAAATATATAAATTACTATAAATTTTTTAACATTTTTATACTGTACCAATGACCCAGACTTAGCTGAATAGTAAAAAGGTTGGAGGGCCTAGGACATAAAGCAATCCAATAACTCAAATATATATATACAGAATTATCCCCTCGAGGAGAAAGGAGAAATAGGCTTTACATGTATCTTTCTATTTTGCATCAAAACGAGAAAGACGCAACACCATTCTGTACTTGAGCATAATAACATCACTGATGTCTATTAACCTCCAGTATAATCCATTATGGTAATTATTTTTAAAGGAAAGCCAATAAATAAAGTAGTCCAGATAAATGAGACTCTTAAATTCATTAAAAGTGACCGAGAATTGTATATTAACGTCTGCATGATATGTGACATATACAAATACAACACACCGAGGTACACTTAAAAATATTACATGGATGAGTAAAAAATTATCTTTACACTTTAAAAATCATCCCGGTACCGACTAGAATTAGTGACTCTAGGGGAGGTATTCCCTTGCTTTTCACTATAAAGCAGGTGACCTACGGGAACACCCACCCCCCCTCCCCTTCCCCTTGCCCTGGGTCAAATACCCCAGAGTGAAGAGGGCGGCAGCACAGAGTCACTGCCGGAACCAAAAGCCTACACAACTATAGTTGCAACTGTTTAGTGGACGACATTCTGAGCAACAGATAACGAACCTAAACAATGCCGGTCTCTAGAAATGGACTCAATATTTCCGAGGTATAAATTTGTGCAAGTGAAAGGCTAAAAACCAATATGCAGCCATCATTAGAACTGTAATAGCAACGCTATTAGCATAAGCCCCTGAAGTAGAAAGAACTCTTACTTCAAGAGCTAAAATCTTAATCGCAGACTGCTGTGTTGAAGATATCATCATAAGCAGTACTGAAAGCTAATAGAATCCATCTAGCTATAGAATGGACCGAAATGTGGAGGAAGCTTCCACGGCATAAGCCACAACAGACACCTGAATAGATTAATGCATGGTCTTTGTGGAGACAGAGGTGCTACCAACAGAATTGCATTGAAATTATTTAACTTGAGCAATATCTGCTGAATCAACGGCGCTGGAGGATACCCATATCCTATTACCACGTCTCACGAGATGGATAGAGTGTCAACTGCAAACGCTCGAGGATCCGAACATGTTGACACATACACTTGCAACTGATTGTTGAGATGCGTCGCAAATAAGTCCATCATTGGCCGCTCTCATAGGTAGCAAATCTGATTAAATACTCGTTAAAAGTCCATTTGACTGCAACAAGCAGCCCTTTTGTGAAAGGGAGTCCGCTAATACGTTCAGATGACCCGGAATACGATGGACCGATAGGAGAACTTGATGTTCTAGTACCAGCAGAAGGATTCATTCCGTTACAGTGAATAACAGAATGGAATGAGTACCTCCCTAGTTCCGAAAATACGCTTATACCATCGAATTGTCGGACAGAATTGCCTGTGGGCATTCTGGATAACATTCATGCAATGACGTAACGCAAGCCAAAATAACATCAATTCCTGATGTTTATGTGCTTGATTAGGAACTACGGATCCCAAGGACCCTGGCACTTAAAAACCGTTGGGCTCAATGTTGGGTCCCAACCTATTTAACTGGCATCCGTCAAAACTGTAAAACTCGGATCCGGCAATTGCAGTGGAACTTATTTCCCTGAATTAACCACTGAATATCTGCCCAAGTCTGAATCTGTTTCACTTGACTTTACAAGATGTCCGTAACGAGCAAAAGAATCTTCACCCTCCAACTCTGTTCTTTTTGTGTCAAAAAGATTTTGAGAGGACAAGTGCGTAGCCGCCCCATTGGAATAAAAGCCGCGGCAGCTCCACACAACCCTATCAGTCTGATGAATTCTCTCTCGCTGTAACTTTGTCTGAGTGAAGACAATAGCGAGCCTAACAACTGATTCATTTCGCTCTGGTTAACGGCAGACAAACGAGAATATTATGCGTCTCGAAGCTCATTCCCAGGTAGGTGAATGACTTGGACGGCACCAGATCCGGCTTCTCCTTGTTTATTATAAAACCGAGACGTCGGAGCAATAAGGCAGATTCTACACATCGTTCTGAAGCGTTAACTCAGTGCCGTACCTCTGAAGAATGTCGTCCAGGTAGGCCGACGTTACCGCAGACGAATGAGCTCGGAAATGTTCTCTTTTAGTCATTACCAAGTTCATTATTCGAGTCAAAGCACAGGGAGTTAGATTCAAACCGAAGCACATCACTCAGAACTGACACACACTCCTAAAACTGCGAAGCGCAGATACTTTCTGAATGTCTGATGTACCATGACGTGAAAGTACGCCTCCTTGAAATCTATGCTTGAAGCATAGTCGTTCACCCGAATACTCGCTCTGACCGATCGAATTGTCTCCATATAGAACTTCGGAGTCACGATCAGCTTGTTTATCCAGCTCAGATCTATGACTGGATGGAACGAGCCATCTGGTTTCGGAACCAGAAACAGATGGCTGTAGAAACCTGGAGATTCCTGGTCTTCTACGACCTCTACCGCACTCTTCTCCAGAAGAGTACTTCTAATAGAAGAGCGTCTCCTTTCTGTGGATTTGACGGAATCTGAGTCCATTGGACTTCGAGTTGAAGGAGATTTTCGTTTGAAGGATATTCTTAGTCCTTCCGAAAATACCCCTCGAACCCAGGGGTCGTCCATAATTGACGCCCAATTGATATCAAAACTCGACAGTCTTCCGCCTTCCGGAACACGATAGAGGTGCATACCATCACTTCAACCTGCGAGGCTTGCGGAAGGAGAAATCACGTCCTCCATGACCCGCACCTCGCCCGTCGACCTAAGGACATCTGACCGGATATCGCGGCCAGTAAAACGTCCCCTGCGTGAGTCGCTGCCTTGACGGTCTCTAGAATAAGACCTAGAGGACACATATAACCTCTATAGGAACTTCCGTTGGACACACTCTTCCAAGAAGTGCCTGTCTTACTCTTCTCTGATGAATCCGACCTTTAGAAGCGGATTTGAATAGCAGAGAAACAGAAGCTTTCTTATTAATCTGATCATAGATTGCTGAAAGCTTGCCGTCGAAGAGAAGCTCTCTGGAGACCGGAGTGACTCTGAGAGAGTTTTTCACCTTACTATCCACACGCGTGGATGTAGCTAGGGCCGTGTCACGTCAATCAACTCCAGATTTACCACTGAACGGGTGGAGTTATACGTGGAATAAGCTATGGCCCTCGAAAGAACTCTTAAGGAAGATAGTACATCCTGGAATTCTTTCCCTTTAAGGCGTAAGGAAAACGCTTTAGTAAGGTGATCTGCGTACGATAATGTGTCTAAGATAACTCTATTAGACATTATTGTCGTTTCCAACATCGCGGTTGAAATTGACATAGACGACGGTATAGATCATTCTAGGTCTTCGGCCTGATCGTCTAGATGCAGAGGAACTCTCGGTATGCCCTGTCCTGCCGTTTCGAAATTATTCCTTGAATTGATGAAAGGCAGATGTAGAGCATTCGCCGATAAGAAACCTGACTTGCTCATTTTGGTAGCAAGCTTATATATAGCATCCTACAATAGTTCAAATGTTCTTGTGACATTATTGGACTGTGTCGGAAACTCAGGGACGATGTCCCTAAACCGATAAAATTATTCCGTGTCCAGTGACGCTAACAGTTTCTTATCCGGCATCGCAGCCTTTTGGTCCGACAGAACAACTTCTGAAAGATAATGCCGGATGATATCTACGGCAACTTTCTGTTGTTCCGAAAGGAAAAAATCCAACTCCTCGGTATCCCTTTGCCATCCTGTCGGACCACTTGAAATTCTCGGTCGTCCGTACCTGATGCTTCAGCGGAGTGTACCGACCCAGCGTCGTCGGATAAATCCTGATCCAACAGAGATTCTGTCATCTGCTGGGATGCTGCGATAATTTGTGCTATTTGTAATAGCACGTCCGTTACGGAGACCTATGGAGCAGCGATCTTACGTTACTTAGCCGCTGAAAGCTCCCTGGACGTTAACTCCTGCATATTTCTTATGCGAACGTCCAGAGTCTATAGGCCTCGTATTCCTGACTACCGGATGGCGTGACCTGCTCGCCGTGAAATCCTTGGTCGGCGAGACTGGCTAGATAACAGTGGTCACGTAGTCAAGGTGCGGTCGTGTGCACTGCCGTGAGGATGAGGAAGCCATTAGAGCAGTCTCTCCAGACTGTCTATATAACAAAGCGTCCCAAGCGGTGGACGTATGCTCCGAATGAAAAACATTTGTACCACAACATCTGTTCTCAGATGTTGTACGAGAGAGGGACCTCTCTCACTCGCAGCCCGGGTGGACCTGGACGAACTAGGAACTGGACTTATAGGCTTCCTCCGTACCCTCCTCGTATCCATCGTCACTGGGTGTGCACGTAGTATATTTTATAGTGCTCGCATCACCCAAATCTCCTTCCTGGGCACAACGGACGAACCCGGTTACCGAACCATTCGATGAATGGACGCTACACCAGGCGAGCTAGCGGACGCCAAAGCCATCGATCCTACTTGGAACTTCTTAGGCAATTGACGTAATATCATGAGCACTTATCCGCTAGCTCTTCATTTGACTGTGACGACGGAAGCACACTTTTTGAAGACATCACAGAAAATCACCGCATTCTTATTCCTGAATGAGGCCTGTGGAGCCGTGATTTACATAATATCCACTGGCAGCTCCAGGGACGTTCATTCCTGCATTTATATAATATGCGAACGTCCCAACAGGAAAGACCTCATATCCTTGGCTAACAGATGAAGTAACCTGGCCGACTATAATCCCTGGTCGGCAAAGCAGGAGCTCTAGGAACGTTCATCCCTGCATTTATATAATATGCGAACGTCCCCTGGAACTCTGTGGTCACAAAGCCAAATTGTGGTGGTGTGTGTTGACATGAGGATGAGGAAGCCCATAACACAGCCAGTTCGGACTGTGTATGTGACGGAACGTCCCGAACAGGAGGATTGGACGTATGTTCCGACTAACAAACAAACATACAACAACATTGCGGCTCAAATGTAGTTGTAAGAGAGAGGGGGCATCTCTTGCTTGCGGTCCAGATAGACCTGGACGAGCTAGCTACTAGACTGACAGGCTTCCTCCGTACTATCCTCGGATCCGTCGTTGCTGGGTGTGCACGTTCCAAGTTTATAGTGCTTGCATCACCCACACTGCTTCCCAGAACCGTAACGGACAAACCCGGCTGCCGAGCCAATCAATGAATGGTCGCTACACCGGGCGGACGATCAATGCCTTCGATCCTACTAGGGACCTCTTCGGCAATTGTCGTATTACCCAGAGCACTTAGCCGCTAGCCCTAACACTGCAACGACGGAGACACACTTGTTGAAGACATCACGAAAACATCACTCTGAATTCTGAAAAATAAAATGATAATATAGAGTGACCCTACGGAGAGAGGACCGGTATGGACCCCTCCCCGCAAACACAATATCGTGACACTCGCCTTCAACGTTGTCATTTCAATCAACACACACAGAGCAGGAATTAGTGCGAATACACTGAACCTGAGAATTAGAGGAAGATATCCTCGCATTATAAATAAAAAAAATTTTTTTTTCATCAAGAAAAAATACACAGTCATATTAGTCGCACTATCCCTTGAAATAAAGATACATAATATAACATAATCCATTATAACCTTTGAAAGAAGAAATTAATTTTCAAAAAAAAAAAATTTTTTGAAAATTTTTTTCAGAAGAGCCCAAGTTCCCAATGGGAACAACGAGCCCAAATGGATCCCAAAAAAGCCTACCGTATATCTCCGTGTATAAGTCGCTCCCGTGTATAAGTCACACCTCCACTTTTGCTTTGATATACCCCCTTACGCCAGTGACCTTTGTATAAGTCGCACCCCCGATTTGGGTTGAAAATGGATCCGTAAATTTGGGTAAAGGACTGGAAGTATTGATACAGACTGAACAGAGAGGTTTGATGGCTGATTGTATTTGTTTGTATACTTCGTTTTGAGCAAAGCTGTACTTCATTGATACTTTCGATGTACTGTATTTATTAAAAGATATATGTCAACTGTGTTTGTTATTACTCTCGCCATTGAAAGAAGTGCATCTCATTCCTCACAGGGGCACATTACAAATGATTTTTAAGCCCCAAGTAATATTTATTGGAAAATCATAATTCGATATCCCACCATCAGTGTATAGTAATGACAATACACTGATGGTGGGTGGGGTATCAAATTATGATTTTCCAATAAATATTATTTGGTGCTTAAAAATCATTTGTGATGTGCGCCTGTGATCCAATAAATCACTTTGTTCTGAGTGTGAAAGCAACAGAATGGAAAAGAAAAGAAAAACACAGCTTAAAATACATTTTTTATTCCGCCTTATTTCAATTATTTGCATCAATCATTTGCATCAGTGTAATAAAAGACAATAACAGAATAATATATTTAACAAAATGTTTTCATAAAAGCATAGTGAATAAAAAATACTCGCATCCCATAATATGCAACTTCAGTCAGCTTCAAGTTTGGCAAAAGTACAAAACATATAATGGGGCTCTTCGGTATATAATTTTGATCCCTTTCAGTCGAAGTGAAAAGTTTCGAAGGTAGAATACAGTATTCGTCGTAATGAACTGCATAATATAACAATCTTTTTTGTTATATTACGCAGTTCATTTCGATGGATACTATATTCTACTTTTGAAACGTTTCTTTTTGATCATGAGCTTCTTCTTTCTGTTATTTCTTTACAGGAAGATGTGTGTGTGTGTGTGTGTGGGGGGGGGGGGGGGGGGGGGGGGGGGGCTATTTACAAATATTTCCATAATAATTTACTGGTCAAAAAATAATTCTTCATCACTCTCCTCATCAAACAACTTCCACCATTCATCTGATGTCAGTCCATCATCATACACATCACAATGGAAACTGCTTTCACCACTGCCTATATATCATTCAGTTGGGGACAAGTTTTTTTAACATCTCTTTGATAAGATAGTTAATATGGCTTACCGGTATTCTTACTTTGGGCAAAAACAACACATCAGCTTGTTGTGAGTAAACCCCCACCCAAACACTGACAGATATTCAAAGGGAGTTTCAATAATGCGGCATTTATTTGAAGCGAGACAAATACTGATGAAAGGGAAGTAACCACATATTTCTTGTTTCTTCTTCAAAGGGAATTCCCCTTCTAAACACACGTGTTGATTCTGTAAACAAACGGATTGGCTTGGCTCAAATAACTGTTAGCCAAAATGTTTGACATATGGCGATATGCAACTGCGAAATACTCTTGTGGGAAATATTAGTGAGATGTTGGAAACAAAAGGTATTTGTTTGAAAGAAATAATAATAGCACTTTGGCCATCCGAAATATAATTAATTATGTGCATTTTCGATTGTTTGCCCGCATTGAGCACCTGGCGGTATTCATTATTTCCATATCATAATATCAAAATGCATTGCATGTCGTCAGTCACTGAGGAGAAAATAGACAAATAAACAACACATTATCTGATTTTTTTTTTAATTTGACATCAAACGTAATGAACAACTGTAACAAAAAAAAAGAATCTTATTTTTATTTTCTGAAATTGAAAGATACAAAAAAAACAAAAACAATCAAACTACGTGATATCTGTTGTCAACATGCCTTATCTGAGGCAAGATTTACATCGATGTGACGCCAATTTAGTTCACATTTTACAGCTGAAAAATAATTACCTTTGTATAAGTCTCACCCCAATTTTGGTCCCGTTTTTCAAAGCAAAAAGGTGCGACTTATACACGGAGATATACGGTAAGTGTAGACAAAATTTTTTAAAACATTTCAAAACATTAATGCAACACTTACATACAATATTAATGTATCTTGCTATGTCTAAACTAATGTAAAGACAATAAATCAGTATCAGCAGTAACCGTTGTCAATGTAAACAAGAAGTTGTACAAAAACCGGAAACATGACTCCAGGTACTGATAAACATGGCCCGAAATCAGTTACCAATTTAAACACTATCTGATGAAAAACAGAGATTTCCATAGAAGAAACTGCAGAACATCAGATGGTAGATGCAGATCACAACGCCTAAACACCCAAGGGTGAGGACGTCAACATGGGGAAAAGAACAGAAATTCATTCTGTTACGAAGCCAAAACTCCCAAGAAATTTTAGTAATAATTATTACAGAAAATATGCCAAAAGCATGGGAGAATAGCAAGGGGGGAATAAAGGAAAGGGAGAGAGGCAACACTGATCAAGCAGTGGAACTTTCATAGCAAGAATGATAACAACAGGCTCATGCCTCGAAATTAGGGAACATAACATAATTTCATAAACAAATTTTAAGTTACAGCCCTGATTATTTCCTGCCACTGAATTTTCCTCTCATCCTTCTATTTCCTCTTTAGATCCACCATTTCTCTCATATTTATGTGTCTGGCCTCATTTAAACTAAGATTTTACAAGCACAAATATCAGTCAGATGCAACTGATTTCAGGGCTAAACAAAGAATGACTTTTAGCGTCAATTTCGAGCATGCGCAGTGGATGAAAGGTATGGAGGACCACATAGGACATGTAATTTTCGGTTTTAGATGCAAATTTTGGGGATTGGGGGGTAAAAATTTGTGTTTGGCCCTAGAATTTAAGAGTTAGCACCAGCTAAGTCTGGGTCACTGGTACAGTATAAAAATATACTTTTTCTCCTGCTGAATTTACATATGACACGGGCAGGTGTGGTCGATTCGTTGAGTAAAGTGTTAACAGAAATTAATGACTGACAGCTACACAGTGTTACAACTCAGACATCTTGTCACAGCTGCCTGAATAATATAAATGATGTTCTATATCTGAGAAAGTTCATGGCTGTAATGAATGCACACGGCTGCGAGTTGGGGTTTCTAGAGTATTCAGAGTCCAGTCTATCTTGGACAAACTTTGTGCATGGTTAATATAGTGAGAGGTCTAGCAGTTACTGTGGCGTGGTCGTTCTTTTTAGGTTCTCCAGCTTCTTCCACAACAAATTTATTCAAAGTAGATCACAAATCCTGCAAGTGTGCTTTGTTTAGGGGCTTTGGTACATTCCAAACCTTCACTACAATAAGAGAAAAAGTTTGTTTATTATGCCCCACAAAGTAGATCTTCTATTTCTCGAGCGAATTTTTGTAAAATTGCATGCAATCAGGCATTTTTAATTTTATTTTTTATTTTTGTAATTATTTCTTTGCAATCAAAAGTTCATATTCTTGGTTTGTTTTATGTTTTTGGCCTCATAATCCACAGAATAGCATGGGTGATGGTGTATTTCGTCCCTTGAGTGCAAGAAGGCTTTGCAATGCTCAAGCACTGCAAAGCCTTGTTGCACTCAAGGGACAAATTTATCTATTTCATTAACTTGGGTAAAATATCAGACATAAACCATTTAATGTTTATTTTTTTCAAGGTTGCATCAGTTATAAAAAGAGAGCAGCCAAAAGGATCATGCAGGGGGCCTGGGAAACAGATTTTTATGCCTTAAAATACTTACTATAATATCTCTGTACCGCTTTCTTCCTTTCATCAGCATCGTAATACCACACTGTTATGGCATACCTGTACCGAAAAATATATTACAGGTCTAAATAAATAAGAAATTATGAAAAACCGAGTAAAATTCTCTTTGACACTTTTTTCAGACAATCCTTTTTCAGCATTTTCAATGCAAGAGAAACCAGGCTTATATTTCGACAATAATCCGAGAATCGATTCACGCAAAGATTCGCGCAACAAAACCAACGAGAATTCATGTAGATTCTCACTGCACCTCTGCTAGGAGTCGCATGAAAAGAATTGAGTCAATATAACCTTTTACCTAACATAGCGGCAGCAAATTAACCAATATAAGACTAATATGACCTGAAATATCCTGACACTTTGTCAATAAAATTGTACAAACATGGCTGTCATTGGAAGCGGCTCTATGAGCCGGTTTCAATAACATCCATATTTGTAAGGTTTGGTTTTATTGGTAAATATTATTTATTTTTTTCAAAATTCAACTGATGTGTTAAAAATTAGAAAGCTGTGTTGGGTAAAGGGTTAACATGTGTTACAGCAGAGGTTCAACCATGGTGGCCTCTTGTGTTGAAATGACTCTGGGATTATGGAGTCAGTTAGTAGACTTGTCGGCACCCCACTTTCTGCCGGCAAGATTTACATAACAATACCTCTGCAGGTGAATATTTTTTCCACTTGTGCACTTTACTGATACATAATAAATTAAATGGCATGGGAATCTCTCTGTAATAGACATTTTATTGCATGGAGACAATGACAATTTCAAACAATTCTGTCATTAACAGTACTGAGGTGCATGCAGTGTGACCACTGCAGCGGTGACAGAACTGGGGGGGGGGGGGGGGGATGGGCTTTTTTTAGCCCCATCCACGCACTATTTTTGCCGGGCCATGTTTTTTGTATGCATATATTTTAACACAACCAATGACTGGTGAAACAAGGGGCGGATCCAGAGCCTCCCCCACATTTTCGCCAGCTATGTTTCTCTCATACTGGTTCAGTTTCGATGGATTTCAGATAATTTTTTGCAGCAAGTGGCAGCAAATGCTAAAATGTCTGTTAAAAAATCGGTTAACTGAAATATGTCGTAATCTTACAGACATACAAGTACCAAATCCACCTCAAGACAAGATAATCCACAGACAGTATAATTGCTGTTAAAATCTAGTGAAGCTTACAGGTGAAGTCTATTTATCAGCTTTGGTTGTTACAACCAAAGCTAATAAATAGACCTCACCTGTATGGTTTACCAACGTTTTTTAACAGCTCTCAAAGTGTGAAATCTTTCAAATATATCTCCTGAAAAATCTCAAAATATCCACCCAGATGCATGACAATGGGGTTTTGGGACACTGGAATTTAAAATTTTCATACCACGGGCCGAACCATGGTCAGTACGTCATACCGACGACCATCCATTACTCGATCCAGCCACCCCCCCCCCCCCACCCCCAACTTTGAAAATCCTTCTGCCACCCCTGCACTATCAGCGAGTTCAAGGGAGCCAATGCAACACAGTTAACTTTCATGTATACTGGTATCGCTGAACTAAATATTTGAATAAGATTTACCCGTCTTGAAATGTTGCACTCAGAAATGATGCAATCTCTAAAAATAAAGAGCCTTGGGAAAATATATTGTTTCAATAAACTTTTGAAACATTCTATTGACATCTTGCATTATTGTTGAATATTCCTGCCGAAAAATCTAAATTTTATAGTAAATTTCCTTTCTTATTATACCTACCACAATTGTTTACTTCAGGCTTGCACTACAGTGGAAGTCCCTAACTCGGATAAAATACTCTCTATTTTTGTCTTTCCCAAGCAATTTGCCAAAGAAAAGTGGTGCAAAAGCACCAAGAAATGAAAGTGTCAATGACACTGTAGCTCAACTTGTCAAGACAAAGACATGTACATGTATAGTATGTGACACAGCAATGACAAACATCTAGGTAATGACCTGATAACAAAGGTACATATAAAGTATTGTAACGGTCTGTACATAAATACTGACCGTTGCCTGTAACAAATGTATAGGTAAAGTATTGTAAAGGTGGGTGACAGTCAGATGCTAAACTAGAAAAAAATCTTTGAGTCCCAGAGTGGGTCTGACTGAACCCCAAAATATTTGTTCTCATAGCACAGTGATAACAAAGGCACCCCAAAACACACTCATTCCTGTCCCAAGGTGAAAACAAAGGTACCCAAGAAGATTCGTGAAGATCAGTTCACAAATATGAGTTGTGTAGAAGTTGTGACAAAAAACTGATTGGACCTAATTTCGGTACAAAATGGCCACTGGCAGCCATCTTGAATTTTGGACCGCACCCAGAAACACTCGTTCTCGTCCCAAGGTGATAACAAAGGTACCCAAGAAGTTTTGTGAAGATCGGTTCATAAATACAGACTCTAGCCTGAGCCGTATTGACATGTGTACTTACTGTGTGTAAATAGCACTGAAAAAATCAAAGTTCATCTAATTTGCATAATTTCTGCACGAGAAAAAAACCCGTATTATATGTGATGTATCCCATGGTAGTAAACATTCACACAAAAAATTATTCAAATCAGCGCTTTCATTTGGAAGTTCTGTGCAAAAATCTGATTGTACCAAATTTTGACAAAATGGCTGCCATCGGCCATCTTGAATTTTGGACTGGACCCCAAAACACTCGTTCTCGTCCCACGGTGATAACAAAGGTACTCAAGGAGTTTCGTAAAGATCGGTTCATAAATACGGCCTCTAGCCCAAGCCGTATTGGCATTTGCACTTACAGTGCTGAAAGTAACACCAAAAAACATCAAAGTTAGTCTAATTAGCATAATTTCTGCGCGAGAAAAAAACCCGTACTATATGTGATGTATTCCATGTTACTAAACATTCATACAAAAATTTATTCAAATCAGAACTTTCATACAGAAGTTCTGTACAAAAGACTGATTGCACTAATTTTGGTACAAAATGGCTGCTGGTGGCCATCTTGAATTTCGGACCACACCCAAAAACACTCGTTCTCATCCCACAGTGATAACAAAGGTACCCAAGAAGTTTCTTAAAGATCGATTCATAAATACAGCCTCTAGCCTGAGCCGTATAGAAGTTGTGTACAAAAAACTGATTAGACCTAATTTCGGTACAAAATGGCCACTGGCAGCCATCTTGAATTTTGGACCGCACCCAGAAACACTCGTTCTCGTCCCAAGGTGATAACAAAGGTACCCAAGACGTTTCGTGAAGATCGGTTCATAAATACAGACTCTAGCCCGAGCCGTATTGACATGTGTACTTCTGTGTGTAAGTAGCACTGAAAAAATCAAAGTTCATCTAATTTGCAGAATTTCTGCACGAGAAAAAAACCCGTATTATATATGATGTATCCCATGCTACTAAACAATCACACAAAAAAGTATTCAAATCAGCGCTTTCATATGGAAGTTCTGTGCAAAAATCTGATTGCACCAAATTTTGTACAAAATGGCTGACATCGGCCATCTTGAATTTCGGGCCGGACCCCAAAACACTTGTTCTCGTCCCACGGTGATAACAAAGGTACCCAAGGAGTTTCGTAAAGATCAGTTCATAAATACGGCCTCTAGCCCGAGCCGTATTGGCATTTGCACTTACAGTGCTGAAAGTAACACCAAAAAACATCAAAGTTAGTCTAATTTGCATAATTTACGCACGAGAAAAAACCTGTATTATAGATGATGTATCCCATGGTACTAAACATTCATACAAAAAATTATTCAAATCAGAGCTTTCATATGGAAGTTCTGTACAAAAAACAGATTTCTGCATCGTCGGTACAAAATGGCGGCTGGCAGCCATCTTAAATTTCGGACCGCACCCAAAAACACTCGTTCTTGTCCCACGGTCATAACAAAGGCACCCAAGAAGTTTCGTAAAGATCGGTTCATAAATACGGCCTCTAGCCCGAGTCGTATCCAATTGTTGACGGACAGACGGACAGATGGACGACGGGCCATGGCATAAGCTCAAATTTGGCTTTGCCAAAGTTGAGCTAAAAATAAGCCAAAACTGGGTCGAGTGCAACCGGCGCAGACCCAGTACGGGACGCTCTCTCCCAAGTACAACTCCACGACTTCCGTTGCCAGTGCGCATATACTGTCTCTAAAGACTCATTCTTTTTGAATCCGTCAACGTTACAGTTATGTGATCAGTGGGGAGGAAAGATTCTTTACCCGTAAAGAAGATGGGAGGGCCTCCATGTAAACAACTGTGGTAGGTATAATAAGAAAGGAAATTTACTATAAAATTTAGATTTCTTATCAACCTACTCACAATTGTTTACTTCAGGCTGAATAGACAATAGGCTGGAGGGAATCGCATAACCAACCCACACATAACCCCAGTGCACTGGAACCGTGAAGCAGAAGGAAGAGGTCCCGAGGCTTATCAACCATAATGTCGCAATCATTGGTAAAGGACAATGAAAGGAGACATATGGGCCTGTGTGACACACAGACAGAAAAAGGGCAGTAACAGCACAAGGCTGAAACTGACCTTCAAGAAGCCTAATGGCTATGGCAGACAACAGCCTGAGCAGAAGAAAGAGGACCCAGGGCAAAAAGGTCCTCCGGCTGCTCCTGCAACTGACGCAGATAAAAGGTGGAGAAAGTAGAAGCATTTCTCCAGTAGGCTGTCTGCATAATATCCGACAACTTGACAGAGTTACAATAAGCCCAAGAGGTGGATAGTGCCCGCATCTCGTGGGCAGAAATACGATTGGTAACACAATCGCCAGCTGCTAAATGACCATAAGCTGTACGAATAGCAAGACAAATCCATCGAGAAATGGATTGAGGAGAGATCTTCTGTCGACCCGGAATAAGAGACAGAAAAAAACATTTCCTGCCTTTCCGTATGAAACGTGTCCAATCGAGATAAATGCAAATAGCACGGACCGGACAGAGCAAAGGGCGATTACCCTCAACAGAAGGAAGAGTCCTGATACAAATAGGAGGAGGAGTAGTATCTGGTAACTGATTCTTGGACAAAAAAAGAGCAATCAGTGGTAAAAGTAACACTGTTGGGAGAGCTCCTAAAAAAGGCCGGGTCAACCGAGAGGGCGTGAAGCTCACTAACCCATCTGGATGAAGCAAATGCCATCAGAAAAGCCGTCTTATATGTGAGAAAATGCATATCCACCTGGGATAAAGGTTCGAACGGCACCCCCCCCCCCCCCCTAAGCAAAGCAGCACCCACAAAAGATTCCATCGTGGAGTAAGCTGCAAAGTCTGAGGCCTTTTCAAAGAAAAGTGCCGAACAAGCTTGGAGAGGTAAGGATTAGTGCCGATGCGACGCTTCCCCACATAAGAAAAAGTCTCTGAAAGCATGGACCTGTAACCCTTGATGGTAACAGACTGGAGACCCCGAGAATCAAACAGATATACCAGAAACTCCACAATCTGTGAAATCGAAGGATTGGCATAATCAACAGTGTGATCAGCACACCATCGACAGAAGACCTGCCTTTCCCGAGCTGCATAAGCTAAACCAGTGGAGTGCCTCCTTGAAGAAGAAATGCACTCCACTGCTCGTCTCGAAAAATCTCTACGGAGGAGACAGGACCTGACAAAAGATATGCGTGAAGGCACAATGAAGTCGGGTCGACATGAAACCTCCTCGGGTGACCTTGACAAAGAAGGTCACGACTTAGCGGGAGACGTGCCGGAACTGCCGCCATCAGCGAGCGGAGCTGATTGATCCACACCCGCTGAGGCGACAGGGGAGCGATCAGAATGATTCGACAACTGCAGGTTCAAATTTTGGCTAGAACCTGAGGAAGAATCGGAACCGGCGGAAAGGCGTAGCCGACTAGACCGTTCCAATCGAGTGACAAGAGCGTCCGCGGCAAAAGCCAGAGGATCTGAACACGGGGACACGAAAGTGTCCACCTGATGGTTCCAACGAGTCGCAAAGAGGTCGATGTGGGGACGTCCCCAGAGATCGCAAAGCGACTGGAACACTGCCCTGTGGAGCATCCACTCGGTGGAAATAACCCTGCCCTGTCGGGACAGGGAGTCAGCTAGGACATTCAGACGACCGGGAATGTGACGAACAACCACTCCAGCATGAACATCCTGAGCGAGCAGTAGAAGATCCCGAGCTAATTCGTACATCGGAACCGAGTGCGTGCCACCCTGGTTCCGAATGTAAGCAACCACTGTCGAATTGTCGGATAGCAGAAGGACCTGGCATTTCGACAGGTGAGGGATCCACTGCCTGAAACTCAGAAGAAGAGCAAGAAGCTCCTTCTGGTTGATGTGTAGAGCTGCTTGATCCTTGTCCCACATCCCGTGTAGGGAAAGCCCGAGAGGATCCAACGTCGCACCCCATCCGATATCACTGGCATCTGCCGTCAGAACGCGATTGGACGTGGGTAAGTCCAATGGAACACCCTGCGTAATCCACTGAACATCTGTCCAGGGAAGAAGGTGAGGATACAGAGATTCCGGAAACGGAAGCACCTGATCCAGAGAATCTACATTCGGCCTCCAACGACTGAGCAGAAAGTGTTGGAGAGGTCTGACATGCAGCCGACCTAGAGGAATGAGATCCGTCACCGAACCGCAGAGACCGATCAGCCGGAGAAAACTCCGAGCGGTCGCGGACGTGGACTGGGACAGAGTCAGAGCAAAAGCTGAGAGAATCACAGCCTTGGCCTGGGGAACCGCTACCAAATTGAATTGGGTTTGGAAAGACATCCCCAGATGACAAAACGACTGAGAAGGGACCAGGTCTGACTTCTCCTCGTTGACTCTGAATCCTAGCGACGTGAGCAAGCTCAACAGAGTGGCGACATCCGACTCCAGTAAGGCAGCATTGGAATGCCTCTGGAGGATATTGTCCAGATATACCGAAGTAGTCGCCCTGGACTGTGTGCGATGGAACACTATCACATGCGACATCAGTCTGGTGAAGGCCCAAGGAGCCAGGTTGAGGCCAAAAGGCATGGCCTTGAACTGGTAAACTAGACCCAGAAATGCGAACCTGAGATACTTCCGTGACGCCCGATGCATTGGAACGTGGAAGTAAGCGTCTCGCAGGTCGATGCTGGCAGCAAAATCTCCCTGGTGAATTGATTGGCGGACCGACCTGAAAGTCTCCATGTTGAACTTGGGAGCAATGATAGACTGGTTCAGGATACTCAGATCGATAACCGGTCGGAGTCGGCCGTCCTTCTTCGGCACCAAGAACAGGATGGAATAGAAACCCACTGACTGAATGTTCTTGACGACCTCGATCGCCCCCCCTCGCCAGGAGATTGCCAATCTCCATGGATAAAAGTTCCCGACGTAAAACGTCTGAAGGAACTGTGGTAGGAAGAGGCACCCTTGACAGAGTGGGGTGCCATTGGAAGGATAGTCGCAGCCCGGACCGAACAACATCTAACACCCACGGATCGGATGTGACGGTGGCCCAATGATCTGCAAACTCTGCTATCCTTCCTCCAACCTGGAGTCGAGGTGAGGACTTTCATTTCGAGCCCCGATGAGGCCCGCGAGAGGAGAAACCACCTCCTCTACTAAATGAAGAATCCTGAGACTTCCCTCGATTCTGCCGACCTTTACCCTTACCCCTTGAGTAAGAAGTAGAGGCGGCGGCAGAAGGACCAGACTTTTGCTTCACAGAGGAAGCAGAAGGGTACTTGTTAGGCTTGGAATGGCCCTTGCCTCCCCTAGAAGGCTGATCAAGCTGACGAAACAGCAGCTGATCTTTGGAATGACGTAGGAGGTCATCCCGGACCGTCGACATGGAACCATGGAAAAGTTGCGGACCTACCAAAGAAGCAGATCGAAGAGCAGCACGCTGCTCCTCGGGAAGGGATCGTCCTGTGTCCAGCACAGCGTCCCTTCGAACTAATTCCAGATTAGCCGTGTTACAGGCATGCGTGTGAGTAAGATGCATGAGCGCCTTGGACAGCACACGCAAAGGAGCCTGTACCTCGTCAAACTTATCTGGAGGCAGATAAGCAGCCAAAGCTGAGACGACGTGATCTGAGAGAGAATGCATGCCAAGCATCTCTCTAGATAAGCCCAACGTGGACTCCAGAGTCGTCATTGGAATGACGGCAGACTTGGGCTTGGAAAGCCCGAAGGAAGTGGAGTCCTGATCCAGAACCGTCAAAGTCTGGCAGACCGACGGATTGGCGGAATCGTAGGAACGATAACACACAGGAGGCAAAAAAGTTTCAACCCTGGTGAAGAACGAAGTCTTCAGAGCCTTGGAATTCAGCTTGGAGTCCAATGCTGAAAAAGCTTCAACCACCTGTACCGACTGGCACGGTCGAAGGCGCCCAGAAGCAGGTTGCTCCATAGACTGTAGGCGTGCGACCGATGATCGCGGCCAGGCTGACACTGTCGGCTGGTTAGTAGGTTTAAGATCAGGCAGAAACCCAAACACAAAGTCAAGAGCTGCCCCCAAGTCCTAAGACTGCTGGCTCTAGACATCAAGCATGTCGGACTCCTCCCCAGAGTCGGAAGACACATAGCCCATTGTGGGCAAACCAGCCGACGCCTCCCATGGTGTCGGGACACCAGGGGAATCAGAAACCGGCCTGTTTCCAATCCCAGGAGACGGCGCCATAGGAGGCGCCTGGAAACCACTCATTGCCTCGCTGGAAGCAACAGGAAGGCTCTTAGATAGAACCTGAGTGAGTAAGGAGAGGGCCTCCCTAAGCTCACTGCCCGTACCGGCCGGTTCGACAGGGGAGCGAACCGGCAAAGTGGCTTCACCTCTGACCCTCTTCACCAGCGAAGGGTCACAATCCTCCAAAACACCCGACGCGGGATGACGGGCGCCAGCCGAAACATCTGAAGACAGACGTGTATAGGGGTACGAGGCACCCCGAGGATCAATATGGCCAGAACTCATGAGAGTCACCTTGGACCTCTGCGGGGCAGAAGGTCCAGGCTGCACAAAAGGCGTTGGTCCCCCAAAACTGGTCGTGTGGCCAGAATGAGTGATGATCGAACAAGAACTACAGAGTGTAGCTTGTGCTAAAGAAAATGTGAACAGACTCACACACTCACAGACTTCCACAAGCGTGATGCATGGTAATAGCTTTTCTCCCCCCACTATACGTGAAACATATGCGTGTCCTGGGTAAGACATACTCATTTGCATATTTTATTAGGTCGTCGGAACTATTTCATCATCGTTTGCACGACTGTAAATAAACAAAATGGCTTCACGATTTCCCACATGTAATCCACGTGCCATTCAAAATCAACAATGTTGATTTGTTTCAAACCCATGTTTCTCTGCAGATTTAATAATATCACAGCGCAAATTTATCGATTGATCAATAATCTCACAATGCCCTTTACATTAGAGTTTGACACGCGCAAATTCATTAACCCCTTAACAGACAGTGCTACAAATCAATTTTTTAGTATATACCTATGGTATATACCTATGGTATATACCTAACTTTTGTACGATCTTTCCGATGAAATTGTTCATTTTTTTAAAGGATGACTTGATAAATTGGGTTTGTCAGCATGTGACTGCCAATTATCTATATTGACGTAATCCCCGTGTGGGGGGAGAAAAATCATCCTTGATGAGTCTGAAGGTGGGAATGGGGAAATCTCACCCTCAGGGCAAGATATTTGAACCAGACCCGCGGCAAGCCTCGGGTCTGGTTCAAATATCTTGCCCCTCAGGTGAGATTTCCCCATCCCACCTCCAGACTCATCAGGGATCATAATAATCTTAACTTTGTCCAGTCAAGCTAAAAATTGGCGATAACAGGCATAATAGGTGTGGTTTGAAGCAGAACTTTGTATGACGAGGAATTAATTATAGCAGTAAGTAAGGATTGTGTGGATGAAAAGAAGAAAGAAGTAGTGATGAACCGATAATCAGAATCGGCAATCGGAACCGGCTGCTTATGGGGCATTGCCCGATTATGACAACCAGCACTTTCCGGTTATTCTATATTTAACACAGAGTATTAAAAATCCCTTTGATATCTTTCCATTTCAATAAAGTTTCCCCATTAAAAACGTGTGTATTGCATAGCAGAAAATTTAGGGCTTTGCAGAGCAGAGATATTACGGAATTTACCAACTGCAATCGGTACGAGATCACCACCATTTCCCGAAGATAGTAGAGTTCATGTAAACATTAGATAAACACATCAGGGGAGGTAACAAGGTGAAAAAATAGCACTGAATAATACATACTGACATACGTGTAAATCATGCGTCATCATACGACTTCACAACACATATTAACATCAAAATTATTATTCAATTAAGACACAAAGTATGTGTGCTCAGTATATTCCTGGTTAATACCGCCAAGTGTATTATATTCTTACATAAAACTGTATTAGCACCATTTACCGGAATAAAACACAATCTTCACGAGAACAACATCGTGTGATTGTATCGTTATTTAAGGGCCTATATAAGTAATGAAATTTTGTTTATTTTGAAAATTCACACCTCTGATATTCTTTCAATTCAAATTAAATATACACAAAATATACATCAAAATGAAGATTGAGATGTATAGAACACGAAACACATGTGCAATCAACTCGTAGAGTTGAGCATAGGCACCACTGGTTCCTGGAAGTCTGCTACTGTATTCGCACCAGAACTGATAATTTAATAATATTTCACGAAAACAACTCGTGGCCAAATGTGCTTTACATATCCAAGAACAAGGCTAGGGGATCAAAATTCTTCAAGACACGGCGACAGAGCTACATGGGGGAAAATTCCAAAGCCTTTGCTTTTGTTTACGTATGAGTATACTTTTGATTTCCGGTTGACGTCATCGGACGGAAAAAGCATGTAAAAACAACGCCGTCTAAAATTAAATAATGAAAAAGATCACCTTCATACAGTATACTGTTATTAGATAGAGATTGCACAGTAGCCATATTCAATGCAAGGTATCATGATACCTGTTGAAATTTCTTAGAATTACGATTTTGTTTTTCGATGGAAATTTGAAGTATCGAGTGATTTGCGCATGTCTGTCGAGCATGGAACCCATCTTCAATAAAAAATGCAGACAGTGTTGTCCTTTTCCAAAATGCAGACCTATCGCTGTATTCGAAAGTGTTTTGAATGCCTAGCTTTGTTCTTGGATATATGAAGCACATTTGGCCACAAGTTGTTCTGATGAAATATTATTTTATTATCAGTTCTGGTGCGAATACGGCAGCAGACTTCCAGGAACCAGTGGTGCCTACAGTCGACTCTATGAGTTGATTACATATGTGTTTCGTGTTCTATACATCACAACCTTCATTTTGATGTATAATTTGTGTATATTCAATTTGAATTTAAGGAATATGAGAGGTGAGAATTTTCAAAATAAACAAAATTTCATTACTTATATAGGCCCTTAATAACGATCTTTTCCCCACACCCCAACCAAAATACAAATATTTTTTTGGCTAATATTGCCTAGCACTAAATATGCATACTCTGAGAACTTATGTGGTATTAAGGTTTTGTAATTGATGATTTATCAACAAAATTCTGTATTATAACAGGCACCAACAGATTTTCTTCTATTTCCTATTTCAACCACTGAAATCGGCATCAGAATCGGCATAATTGGCAGAGAAATAATCGGTAATCGGTTGATAGCAAGTTTTGATAATCAGTTCTGCACTAGAAAGAAGAGAGTAGTGGAAAAAATTCAATGTACACTGAGATTAAGAGTTGTAAGCTAACAGAGATATGTTGAGGTGGGAAAAGATTAATCTTTGGACTTTTGTGAGTAGAATGAGAAACTAAAACACTGTTAGACAACTGCAACAGATTTGAGAACATTTTGAAATTATACAGAGCATGGAGAGTGGACTGTAACTAAATCACCTGGGGAGTGGAGTTATCACCCAAAGTATCACTTTCAAATTCTGAACATGTGGACAAAAAAACACAAGCAATGTATCAGCCAAAGAACCTCAAGGTATAACCCGGAGGTCCACTGGCTGGAATTTTGCTTGTGCTTGTGATGCTTTGCAACAAATTTGCAATTATTGCTTGGTTGGAATCTCCACTCTGCAGGTGATTTAGTGATAAAACACTCTCCATGTACTGTACGTTGGTTTAATAAACTAGAGGCTAAAGAGAGCCTAAAACGCTCACCTGGATCAAGTTGTCCTAAACTGTAAGGGTTATGGGTATGGAGAAAATGTTATCTGAATGAACCATAAGTAGGTATATATTGCGGATTGACTATCACTTTGTACATGTACGTGTACACGATGCATTTACCAACATGGGATTTGGTGTTAAATCGCACGCTTGTTCACAATAATGTTCAGTGATCTTGAATCTCCCACGATTTTTTGTGACTCCTAGATCGCACTTTTAACGTTCAAATACTCGTGGTGAACGTTGAATGTCCCGCGTTTTTAAAAAAAAGGTGAAATTGTACATTTTCACTTTTTTCTTTTTACTTTAAAAATTTTTGTCAACGTTCCCATCACAGATCAGACCATCGATCCATCGTTGGTGAACGCGAGCAAAAAATTCTGGGCTAGCATCAAAAAACGGTTTGCGGATTCTACATCAGTGATCCAGAATCCGCAATTGTTTTGAGGCGGTGGGTTTTTCCCATTTTATTAGGTCGTCGGAACTATTTCATCATCGTTTGCACGACTGTAAATAAACAAAATGGCTTCACGATTTCCCACATGTAATCCACGTGCCATTCAAAATCAACAATGTTGATTTGTTTCAAACCCATGTTTCTCTGCAGATTTAATAATATCACAGCGCAAATTTATCGATTGATCAATAATCTCACAATGCCCTTTACATTAGAGTTTGACACGCGCAAATTCATTAACCCCTTAACAGACAGTGCTACAAATCAATTTTTTAGTATATACCTATGGTATATACCTATGGTATATACCTAACTTTTGTACGATCTTTCCGATGAAATTGTTCATTTTTTTAAAGGATGACTTGATAAATTGGGTTTGTCAGCATGTGACTGCCAATTATCTATATTGACGTAATCCCCGTGTGGGGGGAGAAAAATCATCCTTGATGAGTCTGAAGGTGGGAATGGGGAAATCTCACCCTCAGGGAAAGATATTTGAACCAGACCCGCGGCAAGCCTCGGGTCTGGTTCAAATATCTTGCCCCTCAGGTGAGATTTCCCCATCCCACCTCCAGACTCATCAGGGATCATAATAATCTTAACTTTGTCCAGTCAAGCTAAAAATTGGCGATAACAGGCATAATAGGTGTGGTTTGAAGCAGAACTTTGTATGACGAGGAATTAATTATAGCAGTAAGTAAGGATTGTGTGGATGAAAAGAAGAAAGAAGTAGTGATGAACCGATAATCAGAATCGGCAATCGGAACCGGCTGCTTATGGGGCATTGCCCGATTATGACAACCAGCACTTTCCGGTTATTCTATATTTAACACAGAGTATTAAAAATCCCTTTGATATCTTTCCATTTCAATAAAGTTTCCCCATTAAAAACGTGTGTATTGCATAGCAGAAAATTTAGGGCTTTGCAGAGCAGAGATATTACGGAATTTACCAACTGCAATCGGTACGAGATCACCACCATTTCCCGAAGATAGTAGAGTTCATGTAAACATTAGATAAACACATCAGGGGAGGTAACAAGGTGAAAAAATAGCACTGAATAATACATACTGACATACGTGTAAATCATGCGTCATCATACGACTTCACAACACATATTAACATCAAAATTATTATTCAATTAAGACACAAAGTATGTGTGCTCAGTATATTCCTGGTTAATACCGCCAAGTGTATTATATTCTTACATAAAACTGTATTAGCACCATTTACCGGAATAAAACACAATCTTCACGAGAACAACATCGTGTGATTGTATCGTTATTTAAGGGCCTATATAAGTAATGAAATTTTGTTTATTTTGAAAATTCACACCTCTGATATTCTTTCAATTCAAATTAAATATACACAAAATATACATCAAAATGAAGATTGAGATGTATAGAACACGAAACACATGTGCAATCAACTCGTAGAGTTGAGCATAGGCACCACTGGTTCCTGGAAGTCTGCTACTGTATTCGCACCAGAACTGATAATTTAATAATATTTCACGAAAACAACTCGTGGCCAAATGTGCTTTACATATCCAAGAACAAGGCTAGGGGATCAAAATTCTTCAAGGCACGGCGACAGAGCTACATGGGGGAAAATTCCAAAGCCTTTGCTTTTGTTTACGTATGAGTATACTTTTGATTTCCGGTTGACGTCATCGGACGGAAAAAGCATGTAAAAACAACGCCGTCTAAAATTAAATAATGAAAAAGATCACCTTCATACAGTATACTGTTATTAGATAGAGATTGCACAGTAGCCATATTCAATGCAAGGTATCATGATACCTGTTGAAGAGAGTAGTGGAAAAAATTCAATGTACACTGAGATTAAGAGTTGTAAGCTAACAGAGATATGTTGAGGTGGGAAAAGATTAATCTTTGGACTTTTGTGAGTAGAATGAGAAACTAAAACACTGTTAGACAACTGCAACAGATTTGAGAACATTTTGAAATTATACAGAGCATGGAGAGTGGACTGTAACTAAATCACCTGGGGAGTGGAGTTATCACCCAAAGTATCACTTTCAAATTCTGAACATGTGGACAAAAAAACACAAGCAATGTATCAGCCAAAGAACCTCAAGGTATAACCCGGAGGTCCACTGGCTGGAATTTTGCTTGTGCTTGTGATGCTTTGCAACAAATTTGCAATTATTGCTTGGTTGGAATCTCCACTCTGCAGGTGATTTAGTGATAAAACACTCTCCATGTACTGTACGTTGGTTTAATAAACTAGAGGCTAAAGAGAGCCTAAAACGCTCACCTGGATCAAGTTGTCCTAAACTGTAAGGGTTATGGGTATGGAGAAAATGTTATCTGAATGAACCATAAGTAGGTATATATTGCGGATTGACTATCACTTTGTACATGTACGTGTACACGATGCGTTTACCAACATGGGATTTGGTGTTAAATCGCACGCTTGTTCACAATAATGTTCAGTGATCTTGAATCTCCCACGATTTTTTGTGACTCCTAGATCGCACTTTTAACGTTCAAATACTCGTGGTGAACGTTGAATGTCCCGCGTTTTTAAAAAAAAGGTGAAATTGTACATTTTCACTTTTTTCTTTTTACTTTAAAAATTTTTGTCAACGTTCCCATCACAGATCAGACCATCGATCCATCGTTGGTGAACGCGAGCAAAAAATTCTGGGCTAGCATCAAAAAACGGTTTGCGGATTCTACATCAGTGATCCAGAATCCGCAATTGTTTTGAGGCGGTGGGTTTTTCCCATTTATGACGTCATTAGGGGAATTCCCACTATTGACCAATCAGATTGCTCGATTCTCATAAACTCGATCATACAGAGTTATCTCCCCTCGTCATGGGGTGGGGGGGAATACCCAGATTTTTTTTCCTCCAAAAAACTTGACGGACAACTGTCGAACGCTTCCATTTCTGACGTGAGCGGGGGGAATACCCCGAGGAAATAAATAAAAAAAGTGATCGATATATATAGGAGAGAAAAAAACATAAACATAAAAATAATTATACATTTAATTTTGAAAATAATAAAACAATTAAAAACGAAAGATGTTTTTACAGATGGATTCTAGACAGATCAAATTTTAGAAGAGTTTGAGCGTGCTAAGAAGGGCATTCAGTCAGCTGATAGGAGCAGACGTCTTGGTGAGATGGAACTCAAACGCGAAGCCACAAAAATATTTAAACCCGTGACGGAGGGTCAAGAGCGAAGCAGGAAGGAGATAGTCAAAGAATTGAGACCCATAAAGGAGAGTTCTTTGAGAATGGGTTCGTTGCCTCCTAGTTTTGGAAATCGGTATTCCGTTCAATCTACACCGGATTACGTTCCCACGGGAATTCAAACAGATTTGAGCGAGAGCGACGATACAGCTTCGACTATCACCACTAGTAGCGTCGCATCGTCTGATGATGATGGCGGTAAGAGAGATCAGTCGTATGGATTTTATAAGGATTCGGAGGGAAGGATTTTTGTAGGAGACACAGAAGTAGATATTCGCGATGATGAATTGATCGTGGGTTCGAACAGATACGAATTGACTGATGGGCTGCGCAGATTGCTCCTTTACGACAAGCCTGGCGATTACATGGATCAGGATTTCGACAATTACGGCGACATTCTGGTTCTGACCCATGCCATGAAGAGAAATAACGATACTAGAGAGACGAGACCCAAAGCCAACAGAGGTTACAAGTGGACAAAAGTGGTGAAACCCATATGGGATATGAACAAGAAGTTCATCGAATCGGTGACTGGCAAAGGGGTGAAAACCACTTTTCTTCCGAGCGATTCTGACGCTCTGTCTCAGAGATTGAGTTTGTTGATGGCGAGCAGACGGGCTGGTAACACAGGATTAGATAATCAGATAATTACTATATCTGACGAATTGTTAAGACAGAAGGTTTTGAATAAAAACCATTATAAAAGGTTGATGAACGAATTGAAGGATTGATGTGTATATAATAAGCAGGCCTGGCATTCTGAAAAATGCAGGAGGGCAAAAAATCGCTCTCCTCAATCAGCTTAGGAGAGCAATTAGCTTTACACAGCATTTTAAGTATCCAGTTGAACAACCTCATTGAAACTGAAACCAACAGACTACGTCAGTGATTTTATTAGCTTTACTAAGGTAAAGCGAAATCTCTTAGACATCTAGATGTCTCACTCAACAACCGAACACACACTTGACAAGACCTGTGTGTGTACCCAGACCTGTTGTCCAAGAAAGTCATACGCCTACCACTACCTCCTTCAACCCCCCAAGGGGGGTTGAAGGTGGTAGTGGTAGGCGTATGACTTTCTTGGACAACAGGTCTGCTTGAATCTACAGTCACATCCTGGTGCAAGTGCTTCAAGGGACAGGATAGCAGTAATGGTAGTATATTGCAGTGTCAATATTCCTTGAATAATTACCCCTCAAACTGTGATGTCAGTTGTTGAACTTGAAACTGACAGAACCAAAAATATTGCTGTGACCCATTTTGCTTCAAATGATTGCAACTGTGTTTGGGTATGGTTGCAGCCATTACCTTTTACCACTAAACCACTTTCAAAATTAAATTACGTGATGTTATGTGACTTCGAAGTTAAATTACATTTTTGCTTTACAACAAAAATTTAATGTGAGCATAATACATGTAATCTCAATCATCCCAGACCAAAATATTTAGGAGGGCAATTTTTCGCTCTCCTTAATTCTTTCAGGATGGCAGTAAGGAGAGCTAAAAAATCGCTCTCCTGAAATTGCCAAGCCTGAATAAGTAGAGAGAAACAAACAAACAAACAAAAATAAAACAGTAAATTTTTACACTAGAAAAATAAAAGTATTTAAAAACAACAAAACGATTTACCAGTGAAAAAAACAAAATATATTATAAAAATAAAAATATGTTGGTGATAAAGAACAGGGGATACGTCAGAACTTACGTTCAAGGCGGTTCTGGCATCGTCGATTCTATAATGCGAGCGTTCACGAGCGATGCGGGTAGAAAACTCGCATCGACCTCGTTTGAGGTCGGTAAGAAGACGGCTTTGGATGCTGGTAAGAAAGCCGCTTCCGAAGCCAGTGGTAGGATAGCTTCTATGGCTGGCAAGAGGGCAGCCGACGCGTTGATCGACAAGTTGATCAGTCCGCCGGCGAAGCGAGCTGCGTTAGAGCGAACGCCGAAAAGTTGGAAAGATTTTAAGGATGCTGTGGTACCCATACAAGATTTAGCCAAAATGACGAGTGGATCCGGATTGAAGAGAACTCGCGATGGTGTGATATAAATAAATAATAACATTAAAAACAGAGTTTGAAAAACATAAAAAATTTGCGTTTGAAAAGAATCTAAAATAACAAACAAAAAAAATAAAACAAAGATGAACATTAAAGATATGTCTTGGAACGACGCCGCGACCAAGAGGTCGAATAACGAGTTCTTTCCCAAAAGCATAAGAGGTTTGATAGTGGGAAAATCGAATTGTGGAAAGACCAATCTTTTGATGAATCTGTTGTGCCGACCCGACTGGTTGGATTACGACAGATTGTTCGTGTTTGGCAAGAGCTTGTTTCAACCCGAATACAGACTGCTTCGAGAGTGCATGGATCGTAGATTGCCCAAGGACGTCATAGCCAGAATCTTTGACAGTAGGGAGGAATTCGACAAGCGCGAAGCTCCACTTTTGACCATTTTGCGGCGATGGAGCTGATGAAGAGAAATGCATCTTCAAACGTCGAGTGTCGATTTTATGAGAACGCTAGCGACGTTCCAGATCCTAGAGAACTGAAATCGGAAGATAAGAATCTCATGATTTTCGACGATCTGCTTTTGGAGAGACAGAACCGATGCGAATCGTATTACGTTAGGGGTCGACACAGCAACGTGGACTGTTTCTACCTGTCACAGAATTATTTTCGATTGCTCAGACAGACGATAAGGGAGAACGCTAATTTTCTATGTCTCTTTCGCCAAGATCTCAAGAATCTCAATCACATCTATGGCGATCACGTCGCAAACGACATGAGCGCGGCGGAATTCAGGAGATTCTGCAAGAGGGTTTGGGATGGTGGACTTTACAATTTCGTCGTGATCGATTTGACAAGCGAATTTAATCGCAGAAAATATCGGTGCGAATTCGACAAGTTTTATGTTTCTGATGATAATAAGATAGAGCGTGAAAATAAAAAAATCAGAAAATAATAAATCTTCAAATAATTAGTTTTGAAAATATAAAAATAAAATTAAATATAATGTTCGAACATGGAGAATTGTTAGAACGGATAGCCGAGAATACGGCTGCAAAACAATCCATTCAAATCGTGGTGAGTGGCGATTCGACTCGATTCGCTACGAAATTCGAACCTTCCATCGAATTAAATAGAGAGAAAAGATACGAGATGGCGTTGGTGAATCTGGAGACTTATTATTCCTTTCCCAACGTCACCGAAAAGAATAACTCGTTCAAGTATTCCGACGGAACGGATTGGTTGGAGATTCGAATTCCCAAAGGGAGTTACGACATAGGCGATTTGAACGATTACATTCAGACGCGAATGAAGACGGATGGAAAGGGAAGCAACAAGATCAGACTCGCTCCCAATCCTAATACCTTACAGACGATGTTGGATTTGGAAGATAATTTTCGAGTGGATTTCAACACGGACGATTCTATAGACAAGATGTTGGGATTCGATCGAAAGATGTATCGAGGCCACGCGGCATCTGAAAATACGGTCAACATTCTCGCAGTCAATAGCATTCTGGTGAACATGGACGTGATTGCTGGAAGCTACCTGAATGGTAGCGCTCAACCTACGATCTATTCCTTCTTTCCAAACGTGTCGCCGGGTTATAAGATCGTGGAGCGACCTCGAAATTTAGTTTATCTACCAGTGATTTTAGACACGTTGTATAGTCTCAAAACCACGTTGACGGATCAAAATGGTGAACTGTTAGATCTTCGCGGAGAGAGAGTGACGATACGATTTCACATAAGAGAAAAATAAAAGCAAAAAAAAATTGTGTATATATATAGATAACAAAAATAAAATAAACGCAATATTAATTTTACAAAATTATTTTAATATAATTATTAAACAAGAAACAATTGAAGTAAATAATTTAAAAAAAACAGAATTATGACAGAATACGTGATTAAAAACGTGAACATATCCGCAGGACAGAGGAAGAAACTTAAGAGAGCGTTAACAACTTGAGGCGAGGCGGTGAGATTCAAATTCACTCACGAAGATCTGACGAGAGGTGGTCAGGATTCGATCGCCTGGACCAGAAGTCAAATCAAAAGGATGGAGAAAGCGATTCGCGATGGAAGAGGGTTGGTGGTGAGATTGAGTCTCGCTCAATTGAGATACAATTTGAGAATGAAAGGCGGTTTCCTACCGCTATTGGCAGGAATCGTCGCAAAAGCATTACCCTTCGCCGCAAAGGCACTACCCTTTCTCGGAAAGACTCTCGGCGTGGGAGCTCTCATGGGACTCGCTAGTTCGGCGGTTGAGAAATTAATGGGTGGCAGCGGACTGTTCTTGAAGAAGGGAGGAGCCGTGTGTCGCGTCCACGTAGACGACAGCGGTAAAGGATCGTATCTAGAACCCGTTAGAGGTGGCAACTCTCTGAGAGGAAACGGTCTCTATCTGAAGAGTGGGCAGAACGTTGAACGACTCGGCAAGGGTTTGTTGCTCGGTGAGAATTCGCCATTTAAGAATATACCGATTTTGAATATGTTATTATAATATAAAATTATATAAAATATAAATCATAGAAAGTATAAAATAATATATTCAAAATGGATAAAAAGGTGGAGAAACAATTAGACGATAATGACGATTATCGCGAGACAGAGTGTGGAGAAACAAAAAAAAAAATGGAAAAATGGTTAGACGCTAATAATGGATATATTAGGAAAGAACTGATGAAAGAGATAGATAAAGCACGGGATAGACGGTTGAGAATGAGACGCTTTCCACCGTCACAACTACCTTCTGAAGAGAATGGTGATGATGCGAGTGTTACCAAGAGATGCACAACATTCGTTCATAATTATGATTCGGATAAACAAAAATGTTGGTATAAACGTATCATATCACAAAGAAAAAGAAAAAGAAGAATCAACGCTGAAAATTGAGAAAAAAGGGAACGTTATTATAACAAGAGGGATGTTACATCCCAATGCTCATCTACATTCGCGCTTGATAATGTCGTTCCAATGTAACATGCCTAATATTTAGTTAATATAAATCATTAACTAGGAATCAAATGATTAATGTGGTTTATGTGATGGCTTTGGAAAGTCTATATTTCTGCATTTATTATATATCAATTCAACATAGAATCATTGGATATAAAAGCATTTTTTTCTTTTAGAAATGTTTATGATTAAGAATATGAATCGTGAGGCCAGATATTAAATCATAAATAAGAATTAGGAAAGGCGTTCATAAATCACTGAAATTGTAAGTACATTCATTGGTTAAAGAGGAGTTGCAGAAAAACATTCATTCAAGAAAGTGACTATAAGTCCCAACAAAAATACATCACATCAACAACTAAAATAAGCCTTAATGTTACTAGTAACAAGTATGAGAAAGTATTAAAAAAAAAAAGTTAAAAAAATTTTTTTTAAAGAAAGTGAATATAAGTCCCAAAAATCCCCCTCACCTTAACACAAACTTTTAGAACTTAAAATTGAGTAAGTCAGACAAAAACGTGAACATTGTGACTGAAAAAAAGAAAAGAAATCAGTTAAATTTCTGCATACAGTAGGGTTAATACCTACAGTTGTTATTGGAATGAGAAAATAGACAGTAATGAGAGATGAAGGCACCACAATCTGCACAAAAGCTGACTTTAACACAAATTCTTACAACACCTAAACGCTAATTCTTACAACAAGTTTTGGCAGAAAATCAGCATCAAATTCCTCAAATATGCATGTAATGAGGGTTAAATATTACTGCAATGGAGTTCAGTAACCCAAGCGTAGAATATTAATCGCCTGGAAAGACACATAGAAACACAACTCACCTAAACACAAAGTTTACAAAGTTTTACAACTTAAAATTTACTAAGTCCGAGAAAAACATGAAAATTTTGACTGAAAAAAAAAGAAAATTTCCGTTAAATTTCTGCATACAGGGTTAGTACCTACAGTTGTTATTGAAATATGAAAATCAACAGTAATGAGAAATTAAAGTAGCACAAGCTGCACAAAAGCTGACTTTAACGCAAATTCTTACAACACCTAAACGCAAATTCTTACAACTTTTGGCAGAAAATTTTAGGTGCAATTTGGAAAAAAGTTGTAGTATCAGGGCTAAATACTGTTCTGATAGTCCCCTACAACCTACATATGCAATATCAAAGGCCTGAGCCCACTGATCTTTGAGAACTCAGCTTAACATCTCACCTTAACTCAAACCTTTAGAACTTAAAATTTACTAAGTCCGAGAAAAACATGAAAATTTTGACTGAAAAAAAAAAAAAATTCCTTTAAATTTCTGCATACAGTCGGGTTAATACCTACAGTTGTTATTGAAATATGAAAATCAACAGTAATGAGAAGTTAAAGCACCACAATTTGCACAAAAGCTGACTTTAACGCAAATTCTTACAACACCTAAACGCTAATTCTTACAACAAGTTTTGGCAGAAAATCAGTCTCAAATTCCTCAAATATGCATGTAATGAGGGTTAAATATTACTGCAATGGAGTTCAGTAACCCAAGTGTAGAATATTAATCACCTGGAAAGACACATAGAAACACAACTCACTTAAACACAAAGTTTTACAACTTAAAATTTACTAAGTCCGAGAAAAACATGAAAATTTTGAGTGAAAAAAAAGAAAATTTTCGTTAAATTTCTGCATACACTAGGGTTAATACCTACAGTTGTTATTGAAATATGAAAATCAACAGTAATGAGAAGTTAAACCAGCACAATCTGCACAAAAGCTGACTTTAACACAAATTCTTACAACACCTAAACGCAAATTCTTACAACTTTTGGCAGAAAATTTTAGCTGAAATTTGGAAAAAAGTCGTAGTTTCAGGGTTAAATACTGTTCTAATAGTCCCCTACAACCTACATATGCAATATCAAAGGCCTGAGCCCACTGATGCTTGAGAAATTCACCTTAACATTAAATCTTACAATATTGGACACGCCGGACGCCGACGCTGACGCTGACGCCCGAGGTTATCACAATAGCTCACCACATCTTACAGATGTAGGTGAGCTAATATATGGTAATAGTGAAGAAGAAGGAAAATAAAAAAAAAAGTAATGAGATCTAAAGATGATCTCATTACTTTTTTTTTCATTTTTCTTCGCTAAAAATCAATCTCTCTATTGTTTATATTTCCAAGTCCGTTATTAGCATGCTGACACTCGTGTCTTCTCCTTTTTTGAAAACGTGTTGAATGTTTATCTCTACTCTTTTGAGTTTTTTTACATCGATCAACTCGCTCTCACTACCCAATTTCTCCACGAGTTCGAATGAGATGTTTGGAAATATGTAATTTCCATAGGGCAACGACAAATCGTCCTCGTTGAATTCTCTATCTTTGGCGATGACGATGTTCTGCAGATCGCTTTGGTACTCGTAAAACAAATCGAGCGCGGCTTCGTCCAATTTCAAAGGCATGCGATATTTGTCGTATTTGTGCTCTAAGCCCTTCGTCTCGACCTCGTTCAGTTCGATGGGATCGTGTCGTTGTAATCTATAGATTTTATGACCAAATTTCTTATACGTTTCGACTCGTTTCAATTTCAATTCGCATCTTTTAGGTGTTGCTGTCTTATCGATTATTTAGTTTTTTTGTTTTACGAATTCTTGCAAATAATGTATATTTTAAATTTTGTATTTAAATAATAATTTGTTAAAAAAGTTTATTAATTTTTTTTTGCTCTTTATATATATAAAAAAAAGTTGTTTTTTTAATTTTTAATTTTCTTTAATGTAAAATGTTTTAGTAAAAGTTTTTTTTCTCTTTATATATATAAAAAGTTAAATTTTAACATTTCAATCTCTCTATTGTTTATATTTCCAAGTCCGTTATTAGCATGTTGACATTCGTCATTTTTCCACTTACGAAAATGGTTTGAATGTTTATCTTTACTCTTTTGAGTTTTTTTACATCGGTGAATGCGCTCTCACCACCCGATTTGTCCACGAGTTCGAGTGAGATTATTGGATATATGTAACTTCCATAGGACAACAATAAATCACCCTTGTCGAATTCTCAGTCTTCAGCGACGATATTATTCAGCAGATCGCTTTGGTACTCGTAAAACAAATCGAGCATGGCTTCGTCCAATTTCAAACACATCCGATATTTGTTGTAGTAGCGCTCTAACTCCTCCATCTCGACCTCATTCAATTCGATGGGATCGTGTTGTTGTAATGTATAGATATTAAAACCGAATTTCTTATACGCTTCGTCTCGTTTCAATTTTAATTCGCATCTTTTAGGTGTTGTTGTCATGATCGATTATTTGGTTTTTATGAATTCTTGCAAATAATGTATATTTTAAATTTTGTATTAAAGAAAAAAATTGAATTTAAAATTTAACTTTTTTTTCTTTTTTTTATATATATAAAAAGAGTAAAAAAGCAAAAACTTTTTAAACAAATTATTTAATACAAAATTCAAAAAAAATATTCTTATAAATGAAGCAAACAGATAAAACAATGGTAAATTTAAATGAGAAAACCATACCTCAGTTAAACGAGATTTGTAAACTATTACAAATTTCACATTTCTGAAATCATAGAACTAAATAAAAAAAAAATGAAGTCATACAAGAATATTTGTGAAATGCTAGAAAGGCAAACGAAATGTCGATAGCAACGACGTCAAAAGATGCATCGGTTGTGAAAAACGAGAAGATAGTAAAAGGAATCGAAATGCCGACGTCGAAAAAAAACAAACGTTTCGATTGTGAAAAATAAGACGACTAAACGAAAAGCCGCTGAAGAACATCAAGTTTCCAAAGAAAACAAAAGAAAAACTAAAACGAAAACAAGTGATGCACTTCAGATTCTAGACAAATGAGATATATCAAGCGAAATTCAATGAGCAATCGACGAAGGGAAAGGAGAATATGTAACACGACTCGTTGCAGAACTATTCCAATCGAAAACCGTAGAACGGGAGAGTGCGATCAAAGGCGTTTTTAAAACTTTCGATGTGGTTCCCTCGTTCAAGAAAATCGATCCGAAATTGTTCATGGAACGGGTGAAGAAAAAAGTATTGGATTTGTTTCGGGAATACATGAACGTAGGACTAAAAATTAAGATGATACTCCATTGCGTGATGAATAAAATCGACGTGAAGTCCGGCGAGAGCATCGTGAAAAATGCATATTTCAGATCTAACGTTGAACCCGTATTTCAAGGTTCAGATTTATCGGACGTTTCCGAAAAGATGAAAGACAAGATGTTGACGTCTCTCGCAAATTATCAACATGAAGGTAGTAATTGGACGTTCGATGAGGTGTTGAAACTCGAAATTCACATAAATAAAAACGATCCATTGAAAGGATCTTCCTACTTGGAATTACCGTATTTCTTGACTAAGAAACACGCCGTGGTCAACGTGAGAAATAAAGATGATCAGTGTTTTAAATGGGCAGTCACCTCCGCTTTATACCCTGTCGAAATAAACTCCGATAGAGTTTCTCGTTACGTGGAAACTTCTAAAAATCTTGATTGGACCGGTGTGACTTTTCCAACAGAGTTAAAACATATCGAACGTTTCGAGGCTCAAAATCCCACCGTAGCGGTGAACGTCTTGGGATACGACGAGGAAAAACGAACAATCTATCCTCTTAGACAGACTTCGTATCTCAGAAGAGAAAAGACGATTATTTTATTACTGATTTTGAACGGTGACAATCGTCATTATTGTTGGGTTAAACATCCGACCCGATTACTGTCGAAACAAAATAATAAACATAAAGGAAAGATATCTTTATGTTTCAATTGCATGAACGTGTTTCACAGTGAAGACTCGTCGGCGAAACATCAGGAATATTGCAACGAAAATCAAGGTGTCGCCGTCGAAATGCCCAAACCCAACACCATCGTGAAGTTTGAAAATCACAATAGAAGGTTAAAAGTACCATTCGTCGTGTACGCCGATTTCGAATGTTTCACCACGAAAATGAGTTCCTGTCAACCCAACGCTCTTCAAAGTTACGTCAAAAGATATCAAAAACACATACCTTCGGGCTATTGCATTTACGTGAAATGCGCTTTCGACTCGCAACACGACATGGGTCCCTTCACCTACACGAAACAGAATGAAGACGACGACGTGGCTCAAAGGTTCGTGGAAGAGTTAGAATCGAAAATTCAAATGTTATATGATAAATTTAAAACACCGGCAAAAATGATCATCACGCGAGAGCAGCAGGACGAAAATAACAGAGCCACCGAATGTCACATATGCAGACAATCGTTCGACAAGACGAGAATTCGAAGGAAAATAAGAAGGTCAGAGACCACGATCATTACACGGGTCTGTATCGCGGTGCGGCTCACAGCAAGTGTAATTTAAAATATCGAGACGCCGCTTTCTATCCGGTGATGTTTCACAATTTCTCGGGTTACGACAGTCATCTCTTCGTGAAAATTTCGGCACCTCACACGAAGAATTAAATTGCATTGCGAACAGCGAAAAAAGATACATTCCTTCACGAAATGGAAGCTCATGGAGAAGAAAAGAGTAATCGACGGAAATACGTTGGAAGAAAAAACAAAATCCATTCATAGATGCATACGTTTCATCGACAGTTTTAAATTCATGTCGACCACTCTGGAAAAATTAGTCGATAACATGAGCAAGGATAAATTTAAAATCACGAGCGAACATTTCGGAGAACGAGTAGACGTCATGTTGAGGAAAGGAGTCTATCCCTACGATTACATGAACGATCTAAAGAGATTCGAAGACACCGCACTACCTTCGAAAGAAGATTTTTATTCGAAATTATACGAATCCAACATTTCCGTCGAGAATTACAAACACGCCAAAAACATTTGGAAATGATTCGATATGAAAACCATGAGAGATTATCACGATCTCTATCTGAAGACCGACGTTCTGCTCTTGGCAGACGTGTTCGAAAATTTTCGAGACGTCTGTCGTCGAAATTACGATCTGGATCCCGCTTGGTATTTCACCGCACCCGGTCTGGCACAGGACGCTCTGTTGAAGACTATCGAAGTCCAATTGGAATTATTATCCGACGTGGACATGTTGCTCATGTTCGAAAGGGCTGCGAGAGGTGGCGTCTCGATGATCTCCCACAGATATTCTAAAGGCTAACAATCCCTACATGAAAGAAGGTTTCGATTCGAAAGGGTCGACTAAATACATACAGTATTGGGACGCTAATAATCTGTACGGTTGGGCTATGAGTCATCCTTTACCGATTGGAAATTTCAAATGGGTGATGGAACCGGAAGAGATGCAAAAATGGAGAGACTATCCTTGCATTTTAGAAGTCGATTTGAACTATCCGGAAGAATTACACGATCCACACAACGATTATCCGCTGGCTCCCAAACGAATGGAACCAAACGAAGAAGACGAGGAAAAACTCATTCCGAATTTATTTAACAAACGTAACTACGTCATCCACAGCGAGAATTTGAAACAATACGTCAATTACGGGATGAAATTAGTCGACATACATCGCATCATTCGATTCGACGAAGAGCCTTGGATGAAAAAATACATAGATCTCAACACGAATCTCAGAATTCTAGCCGAGAACGATTTCGAAAAAGATTTCTTCAAACTCATGAACAACTGCGTGTACGGTAAATCGATGGAAAACATCAGGAAGAGAACCGACGTTCGACTCGTCACGTCTGAGAAAAGAGCTAAAACATTAGTGGCGAAACCCAATTACAAACACCGAACCATATTCGACGAAAATCTAGTGGCCGTTCACATGCAAAAGACGCACCTGAAGTTCGACAAACCGTATTATCTCGGACCGATCATCTTAGATGTCAGCAAGCGATTGATGTACGAGTTTCACTACGATTACGTCAAATGAAAATTTGGTGATAAAGCCAAACTACTGTTCACCGACACGGACAGTTTAGTTTACGAGATAGAGACGAAAGACGTCTACCGAGATATATCTCAGGACGTGGCCGAGTGGTTCGACACGAGCAATTATCCCGTCGATCACCCGTCCAACATTCAATCGAACAACAACAAGAAGGTGTTGGGTAAATTTAAAGATGAGAGCGGTGGTAAACAAATCGTCGAATTCCAAGGCTTGAGACCCAAACTGTATGCTTATCGTCTAGAAGATGATGAAGAGATCAAGAAGTGCAAAGGAGTTAAAGCGTGCGTGGTGAAGAAAAACATCTCTTTCCAAGAGTATAAAGATTGTCTGTTAGGAAGTGGTCCGGTGTATAAGACTATGAAATCGATTCGAAGCGAAAATCACGACTTGTATACCGAAATAGTCAACAAGATTTTGCTAACGGCCGACGACAATAAGAGATTCATGTTAGACGATAAAATAAGCACTTTGGCACTTGGACATTGGACTGTGGATCTAATTAGAGATGATATGAATGTGGATGATTGGATTCTAGATACGATTGTGGATGATAAGATTCCAGATATGATTGTGGATGATAGGATTCCAGAAAATCAAGAAGAATTAGATAGATACAAAATTATAGAAATCGATAGTGACATCGAGAAAGTTAGTTTAAAAAAAAAAGAAAAAAAAACCCTAACAAACTCCAATTCTTAAATTCCGAAAACGTTCGAGCTAAGAGAGACAAACTACGTTTGATATCTCTTTTTGCGTCGTCTTTTTTCGCAGATAGCAAAAAAGACGTATTTGAATATAATAGATATTTGCAGTTGTTCTTCCTGTTCAAAAAATTGTCAAAAGATCAAGAGAAATACATTTACGACACGGTATCTACAAAATTTCATTCGTTAAATCACCACAATACGATCGAATCTGTTCTACTAAAAGATGGTAATATCAGAATTCCAGAAAATCAAGAGGAATTAGACGGATTCAAGATTATGGAAATTGATAGAGACATCGAGAGTGTTAGTTTAAAAAGAAAAAGAAAAAAAAAAAAAAAAATAACGTCATTTTACTGAATTATAATAAAATAAATAATTAAAAAAATATATACGCATTTATGAATAAGAAAATTAAGATATCCGTAGAAGGTGTCGTCTTACCGAACGAACCCCTATCCAACATCGATCTGTTGAATGCGGCAAAGGATTTGAAAATCAAAGATTTTCTAGGCGGGTTTTCCAGAAATGCCTTGCCGAAGAGAAGACCTCGACAATCGGAATGCGGAATTTTAAATCTAGACGATTCATCGGGTGAAGGCACTCACTGGGTGGCGTGGATCAAGAACGGAAAGAAGAAAAATTATTATTTCGACAGCTACGGAATCTCGCCGCCAAAAGAAATAAAGAACTATTTCAACAAATCGATGGTTCGTTACAACACGGAACAAGTGCAATCACCAGATCAAGTGTTTTGCGGTCACCTGTGTCTCTACGTTCTCAAGAGATGGTCTGAAGGAGATCGATTTCAAGACATTCTCAATGATTTACATTAGAGAGAGATTTTTTTTTTTATAGTATATATAAAGATAAAAAATTATTTTAAAAAAGTTTAATCGAATAAAAACGAAAAATAAAATAACATAGTTCATCTTTAATAAACTGCGTTTTGAATATATTTTTTCTAAAAACAAAAAATCTTTACAACAACATGCCAGTCGATAAATTTGGTAGAAGTGACGATGAAAAAGTCAACCCAAGAAAGAAGAGGAAGACGTTCGAAGTCGACGATGGTTACGACGTTGCCAACTTGGACGAACGTTACGTTCGGAGATATGAACCTCGAGAAGAACCTTTGAACATGAACGATAAGAAGCTCTACAATCTTCCCGAGCCGATAGATCTCGCAGATGCTGCGACTAAAAAATACGTTGATAGGGGGAACGCCGATTTCGAATGAATCCTGCTAGATAATTACGTGGATAAAACCATGACCGACGATCTCGATCTGAAATCCAAACGTTTGGTGAACGTCGCAAATCTCATAGATCCCACCGATGCCGCGACCAAGAAATACGCGGACGACTCTCACGTGAGATTCAGCGAACACCTGAGAAATAGATACGTTCAGAAAACGATGCACTCGGAATTGAACACCAATTATAACAAGATAACGAACGTGGCTACTCCCACGAATCCCAAGGACGTGGCGACCAAACACTACGCAGATCTGGAACAGAGAAAGTCTGACGGACGAGAAATGAAATCGGATCTGAATGCTGGATTCAACAAGATATTGAATCTCTCGGAGATCAAGGACATGGATGCAGACTCAACCGCGGTCAACAAGGGCTCCGTAGATTCTGCCATGATACAATCACAAGAATACCTAGAATCGCAAGTGGATGATCTCTACCTGAACAAACAATCTGGCGGAACCATGGAGAGTGGCATCAACATGAACGGTCACAATTTATTTGGTCTCGATCACGTTCCCGAATTCGATTCCAGCGCGGTCAGCAGAAAGTACGTGGACGACAACTCGGTCTGGAGAAAGGGTGACATCATGGAAGGTAAACTAGACATGGGTGGACACGCGCTCACGAATCTACCGGATCCCGTGAACATGACGGATGCCTGCACCCTGATTTCGGTGGTGGAGAAAGTCAAATATGCTAGACAATTGATCACCGTGTGGGCTGAAGAGGCCGGCGCCTTAGATGAGGAAAAAGTTGAGTGGTCTTTCGGAAATGGAGGTAGCGGATCGAAACATGGTCAGGTGGGATATCCTATGCCGTTGGGAGGTGAAATCCTTCGAATGAGTCTGGCTTCCTCGGATTTGAATAACAGAGCGGTCGTCAATCTCATGGTGAATGGTGTAGAGAGCAATAAGAGATACAGCGTCGAAAAGACTGAGAATCAACACATGAATGTTAGCACGTTCGGCACGCCTCTCAAAGTGAACGCCGGAGACAGGATTAATTTCGTTACGAAAACCAATAATCTCAAAGCCGCCACTTCCGTGGTGAGTCTACTGATCGAACTAGATCCTTTGAACAAACAGTGAACGCATGGAAAATAATGAATTAAAAAAAATAATGTGTGATTATTAAAAACAAAAAAAAAAGTAATGAGATCATCTTTAGATCTCATTTTTTTTTTTGTTTTCCTTCTTCTTCACTATCACCATATATTATAATAACGTTTCCTTTTTTCTCAATTTTCAGCGTCGATTCTTCTTTTTCTTTTTCTTTGTGATATGATACGTTTATAACAACACTTTTGTTTATCTGAATCATAATTATGAACGAATGTTGTGCATCTCTTGGTAACACTCACATCATTACCATTCTCTTCAGAAGGTAGTGGTGATGGTGGAAAGCGTCTCATTCTTTTCATTTCCAACCGTCTATCCCGCTGTTTATCTAACCATTTTTCCACATCTTTTTTTTTGTTTTTTGGCTTGCAACACAGGATGGAACATCTGACGGAAATGGAGAGACGATCGCACAGGATCGAACAATCTAAGATCTGTTCGAGTTTTAATATCTTCGTCACGAAATATCCTTTTTGTTTCTCTCGAGTGAATAGCATGCGATATTTTAAATAATTCAGAACGTAATCGTAAAAAAATCTTTTTTTTTTTCAAACGTGAAAATGGAATGTGTATTTCGTTTTCTACGTGACTACTTACGAATTGTAACATTTTGTACGTCGAGAATGTTGAAAAAAGACGATTTTTTCTCGGATGAAACTTTTTTTTGTTAAAAAAATATCATTAAAACGAATTTATTTTTTTAGTTTTTTTTTTTGTTTTTTTGTTTTTAATAATTACTCATTACTTTTTATTTTTTTTTTGTTTTTTATTTTTTTTCACACTCGTCTCTCATCGAATGATCGACATCTTATTTCCATCCGATTCGAATTGTAATTCTCTGTCCGACAGAAACAGGGCGAAGGCTTCGGTTTTTCTCGGCACGTTCCAATCGAATTACATCTTGATCTGAATGTCTAAGACGCTACTCTTGAGTTGTTCACTCTGTTTACTGACGTCAAATACGAACATGGGATACATCGACTTGTATTCGCCGGGAGACATGTTAGGGTTGCTCATCAGTTCGTCTAGACCGTGATACTTCTTTCTAAAATCAGCGGCGTCGCCGTACAGTCTGCAGAAATCGTTCTTGTCGAACGACGCGTTGTAATCGATTGCTGGATATCTCGTGGCGTTCAGAAACACTTGCATGTTTCTCAAATGGCAGTGATCGAACAGCGACGCATTCTTTTCCTGAGACCCGTCCCTATCGGTCTGAAACGCAACCACGATGAAACGCGGTCTCTCGGGAAGCAGATTTCACCGTCAATCTCCAATCGAAGTGATTCGTGGAGGGAGGAATGCTAGCCATGTCGCACTGTCTCATTCTAAATTCCACGGGTAATTTACTCTTGGATTCTATGATCTTGTAGAGACGCGCTTTCTCCACGATCGAAGGCTCCACGTGCGGAACAAACCACGATATCTTGTGTAGAGTTATCGGTCGCAGTGAGTCTCACTATTGCGTCGTCATTTCCTTTTCGAATCAACGTCAGATTGTGTTTGAATCCATACATGATCTTGTTGTAATCGTCCGCAAATCCGAAGATGTGTTTCAAAGGTATCCTGAACGAAAACGTTCCTTTAAGTCTGGACGTCTTGACGACGTAGTCGAATATCAAGGCGGCGCCTGCGCTAGCAGGGCCTACGGTGTCTTTCACCCACAATTGATTAAGTCCTCTGGATTTCGAAAAATGATCAGGATACATCAAGAGTCCGAACATCGTGGTGGCCTGACCGGGATGAAAAACAGATTCTATCTCTTGTCCGGATAGCATGTATTTTATGTTACTGAATAGATGCATGATGCCATTATTGGCTAGAGTAACCGTGTCGCCGTCAGTGTAGTCGCTCCCATCTTCCTTGGTGAGACGTCCCTGCACCACTATGTAACTCTCGCTAGGATGTACGAATAGATCTTGAGTTTCGACGTTGATTCTTATCTCTCCCGCATTGTTCAAACTCGTTCCGGTTACCGGTTCGTATTCGTGAACCTCATATTCTTGAATACTTTCATCTTTCACTATACTTTGTGTTATATCTGGTATATTTGTCATTTTAAAGGATTTTTAGTTTTTTGTTTATTAATTAACTTGCTTTCTTTATCTAAAAATAGTTTTTAATTATTTTTTATTATTTTTTTCTCTCTTATATATATGTGTGTAAACAAGAAAATGTTAAAGAGAGTAAATAAAAACAATTTTGTTTTCTTCATCAAAACTTGGTCTTCTGTAATTGTTGTTCGTAAAACTTTCCGATGATCTCTTCTCCATCCAAAGCTTCGATTTCGTAAGTCACCGGATCGGTGTGAAATATTTTGATTATCACGAAGATTTCCGAGGTCCATCGAGGAGTATAACCCCTTTCAAAGTGCTTCTTATAAGCGTAGATTCTCACTCGATCACCGACCGCAAATTTCGGCATTCTAGACTTCTTCCTGATCTTAGATCTTTCAGGATATAGATTCGCGTAGACCCGTTTTTCGTTTCGAGGATCACTAGCTTCCGCGGGAGTCATCTCGATCGATCTGTGTCGCGTGTTGTTGTAATCTTTGACCAGACCGTTCACAGCGTATATGTATTTCTTGGTCGAATTCGCCGTGAAGTATCTATGCATCTTTTCCTTCAGCGTTCGATTCCAACGTTCCACCACACTGGCTTTCTCTTTGTTTTCGATCGAGTAGAGGTCTACCAATCGATGAACGTGCTTGTTGTAGAATTCCTTTCCCTTATCCACCCACAATTTACTCGGTTTTCGAGAAGACGAGTCGAACACGCTCTTCATAGCCTCGGTGACGCAAGGTCCCGATTTATTCTTCAAAGCTCTGATCCAACCGTATTTGGAAAACACGTCGATGACCGTCAATAGATATTTGACGCCCTCGTTCCACCTCGAAAACGATCTCATGTCGACCAAGTCGGCAGACCAAATATCATCCAGACCCTTCACGATCACCCTTCTCTTTCGAAATTTACGCACTATGGGTTTCGCTCGTCAATAATCGTTTCTTCTTCTTTTCAGATGCGCTTTTTTTTTTTGAACGCCCCATCCCAATCGACGTTTCACACCGATCAGATTGCCGACCAGCGAACGTTCCATCTTCTCTCTCCTGGTCGGATTCGATATGCCTCTCAATTTCCCCAACATGTTTTTATCGCAGACGTCATTGCGAGTCTTGGTGTCGGGATGTCCGGCGTAGCACAGATCATGATCATACACGGCCGTGTCCACCCTATTCACAGGTTTGCTCCAAGATTTGGGAGTCAGATCGGCGTTGAGTCTCTTGTTCAATTTCGTTCCGGGTCCCGTGAAACTGTGACCGGGCTGATGCATTTCGAAAGGTAGATTATTGATCATTTTATTCACGATGCCTTTACCTATGCTCACGTTCTTTTTTTTGACGAATCGTGTCTTGACAGAACCACACACGTCGCAAATTCCGCGAAGCATCTGTCTGTCGTTTTTAGTTCGCACTTCTCTAGAATTACTTGTCTCGGTAACTCTCTTACACTTTACGCAATACATTTTTAAGAGTTATTTAAATTAATTTCGTTTTTTTTATTTTATATATAAATTTAATAATTAATTAATTCTGTTCTTATATATATATTTTTTTTTTCAATCGCTGCGCTTGAGTTCTATCATCTTACTGAATTCCTCCCTGGCCTCTTTCCTCCCCTTTTCCACGAGAGAATCCTTCATCTCTTCCTTGATGATCTGACGAGTCTTGATTCTCACGGCTTCTTTCATGGCATCGTATTTCGTTTTCTCGCTCAATATCGCGAAGTATTCTCTGTCTGATATCCTACCGTCTTTCAACGCCATAGAGATCATTTCGGATATCGTGTCGATCTTGGAGTCGGCCAAGACGCGAATCTTGTCGTGTTTCCTCGCCTTCATATTTATTATTTTCTACTCAAAAAGTTTCCGAGTGTGCTAAACAATCCGGCGGCGAGGGCCACTCCTTCTACGGTCAACACGATCGGAATGGCGACCGCGGTCGACAACAATCCGATGCCGGCCGCGTGTAAACCCATGGAAATCGTGATGAGTGTCGTGTCGATCGCGTTGACGAATGTCACGAAACGCGAATACTTCTTCTTGAGAGAACGACGAGAATCTCTCTCTCGAGTTAGATACTCTTGGATTCTATTGATTTGATCGATGCGATACCTCTCTCCTCTTTCTCTTTCTTCTAGCGATGGTGCCGTCGGCAAAACGTCGATCGGCTTCTCGTCCTCGTCGTCCACTAACGTCGGATACAATTTATTTCTGGTTCTCATTTTTGTATTTTTTTTCTTTCTAATATTAGATAAAAATTGTATGTGTGTATTTATTTTTTATTTTCTATTCTCCCTTATTTTATATCAACGAAAAAAACTTAGACGTATGCTTCATTCAGCAATAATTTCTTGATGCATCCCTTGTCTTCTAAAGTCAAACTTTTACGCGCCAATTTCAGTTCTTCCGAATCCGTGGGCTTGTCTTGATTCTTACAGAAGACTAATCTCTTCCAAAATGTGATCACATCGTTGAATCTAACGCGTTCGAACGCCGGTTCGAAATACATGACGACCATATCTTCCCTTCCCATCGTCAGACACGAATGATTCTCGTGATCGAAGTCTAGACATCCGACGCATCGTTCTAACAAGATGGGACGTAGTTCTTCGTTCACGCAGATTGCGTATGCTCTCATCAGCATGTTTAAAAGAAACCTCGCTCTAATAGTCTGAGAATCGCTCATGATTTACGTATTTTTTTTATTATCTATTCGATTTGATATATTTATTTTTCTAAATAACTATTATTTATATATTTTTTTTCTCTCCTATATATATCGATCACTTTTTTTATTTATTTCCTCGGGGTATTCCCCCCGCTCACGTCAGAAATGGAAGCGTTCGACAGTTGTCCGTCAAGTTTTTTGGAGGAAAAAAAATCTGGGTATTCCCCCCACCCCACGATGAGGGGAGATAACTCTGTATGATCGAGTTTATGAGAATCGAGCAATCTGATTGGTCAATAGTGGGAATTCCCCTAATGACGTCATAAATGGGAAAAACCCACTGCCTCAAAACAATTGCGGATTCTGGATCACTGATGTAGAATCTGCAAACCGTTTTTTGATGCTAGCCCAGAATTTTTTGCGCGCGTTCACCAACGATGGATCAATGGTCTGATCTGCGATAGGAACGTTGACAAAAATTTTTAAAGTAAAAAGAAAAAAGTGAAAATGTACAATTTCACCTTTTTTTTAAAAACGCGTGACATTCAACGTTCACCACGAGTATTTGAACGTTAAAAGTGCGATCTAGGAGTCACAAAAGAACATGGGAGATTCAAGATCACTGAATATTTTTGTGAACAAGCGTGCGATTTAACACCGAATCCCACGTTGGTAAACGCATCGTGTACACGTACATGTACAAAGTGATAGTCAATCCGCAATATATACCTACTACCATATGACAGATTCGCCACCAATTTTTTTGTCCATTTGTTTCAACTGCTCAGAATAAAGGTTCCTACCAAATCCAAAATCTCTAGTCCATGCAGTTTGGGAAATATTGGACATTTCATTTTTTTTCTATTTTTAGCACCAGGTGTTCCCACAAGGAACGGCGACAAATTTTGGGAGCATGAATGAAGTACATGCCCTTAGGGTCAACTAATGCCACATATAAAATTTGGTTCAAATCGCTCCATTGGTTCTTGAAAAAGAAATTTTCAGAGAAGTGAGCCCATCCCTTGCAGAGCCCAAAAATGGACCTATCAACTTTCTTTGAACAACTTTTTATCTTGAACACCACAGGAAATTTCATACCAAATATCAAAGCATTCCCACATGTGGTTCATGAGAAGATGATTTTTAATGAATTTCATTTGGGCATAAGCCCAAGCCCAACAAGAAGGACGCCAACGCCCTATAGCTCACCAACATTCCTCTTTGATAGTAATTTTGGCAAACACAAGAACTGTATAAAACAGGCTCATAACATGCGACAAAGCTTACCTAAAAAAATGCAGGGTATGAGGGGTTAATCATGGAACAATGATACTGAGGAACATGTATGATGAATATAAGTGCCATCAGCTGACCTAAACACTAAGTTAAACATGAAATTCGGAGCTAAACAGAAAACTAAACGCAACTAAAAATGTGAATAAAAACGTTTAAAATGCAGGGTATGAGGGGTTAATCATGGAACAATGATATTGAGGAACATGTATAATGAATATAAGTGCCATGGGAAGGGAAGGAGCACAGCAGCTGACCTAAACACTTAGTTAAACATGAAATTCTGAGCTAAATAGAAAACTAAACGCAACTAAAATTGTCAAGAAAAATGTTTAAAATGCAGGGTATGAGGGGTTAATCATGGAACAATGATACTGAGGAACACGTATGATGAATATAAGTGCCATGGGAAGGGAAGGAGCACAGCAGCTGACCTAAACACTTCTTTAAACATGAAATTCTGAGCTAAATAGAAAACTAAACGCAACTAAAATTGTCAAGAAAAATGTTTAAAATGCAGGGTATGAGGGGTTAATCATGGAACAATGATACTGAGAAACATGTTTGATGAATATAAGTGCCATGGGAAGAGAAGGAGCACAGCAGCTGACCTAAACACAGAGTTAAACATGAAATTCCGAGCTAAACAGAAAACTAAACGCAACTAAAAATATCAAGAAAAAAATGTTTAAAATGCAGGATATGAGGGGTTAATCATGGACCAATGATACTGAGGAACATGTATGATAAATATAAGTGCCATGGAAAGAGAAGGAGCACAGCAGCTGACCTAAACACTAAGTTAAACATGAAATTCCGAGCTAAACAGAAAACTAAACGCAGCTAAAAATGTGAAGAAAAATGTTTAAAATGCAGGGTATGAGGGGTTAATCATGGAACAATGATACTAAGGAACATGTATGATGAATATAAGTGCCATTGGAAGAGAAGGAGCACAGCAGCTGACCTAAACACTTAGTTAAACATGAAATTCTGAGCTGAACAGAAAAAACTAAATGCAACTAAAAATGTCAGCTCACACAACTAAAGTTGGTGAGCTAAAAAGGGCAGAGACCCCATTTGAACAAAATTAAAACAGAATACCCCCAAGATGATGTGGCCCATATATGTTTCAATTTGGGCCATTGGTTTATGAGGAGAAGATATTTTTAAAAAGGTAAACATGTAATCTTTTTCCCCCACAGAGTTCGCCACAGAAAAGCAATCGCCATTGCTAGTGTCATATATGACACTGTCGACTGCGATTGCTTTTCTGAGGAGAATTCTATATGATCATGTACTTAAACCTTCACCCGACGCAGACAATATCAAAATTTATTATTTTAAATACCATTTTTTTAAATTTTTCAAAAAATTTAACAAAGCCATATCATGTGATGCCTCGTTGGAACGAGCTCAACGTGCTCGTTCCAATGAGGGGTCACATGATATGGTTTTGTTGAAATTTTTTGAAAAATAATATTTTTTCAACTGCTGAAGTTGCATATTACACATAAAGATGCGGGCGATTCATTGGGTAAAGGGTTAAAGCTTGAGATCAATTGTATTCATGTTTGTGGCAGTTCTCAGCAAACGCCATGCGTAATTTAGCTTTCATTCAAATAGGCCTTTGGCTTGACAATCTGAAACAAAGAAGCCATCTCAAGTAGTCAAGTAAACTTGCGTCAAAGGGTGGTGGGAACCAATGATAATGGTGAAGACCTATAACAAGGGGTTGTAAACTATCATTTTAAGACAGGGACATAAAACCTAAAATAGATGCCAAGAAGAAGGAAATACCGGTGCTTTTTCGCCAACCATGCAGGCCACATCCATATTTGCCATTGTGCTCAAATTTGACTGATCTGAAGGTCTGCGCACTTGTAAGGCTTGTCATTGTAAGAAAATCAAATCCATTGATATTTGTTCAAGTTATTACACTAAGAAGTTGAAAACAGGCAAAAATTTACTAATTAAGGGTCATAACTCCCAACCAGAATGGCCCAAATAGTACCGGTTTTCAAGAAAGTCACACACACCAATACTGACCAAATCCATTGATATTTGTTCAAATTATCATGCTAGCAAGCTGAAAAGAAGCAAAAATTAACTAATTAAAGTCCATAACTCTACTCAGCACAGCCTTGATAACCACAATAAACTGTGTATCTTTCTCTTCCTACACTGATAAGACCAGAAGCTGACATGATTTTCTGAAAAGCTCTCGCTGATAGCTTTCCAGAAAATGATGTCAGATTCTGATCTTATCAGTGCAAGAGCGGCAGTGTACTTAGTTTATTGCAGCTATGCTACAACTGATTTTGACTTGTAAAGTATACAATGTGTGCATATTTCAATAACTGTCACCCAAAACAGCTCTGAGAAAAAATGTCTATTTTTCAACCTCCTATTGCATTGCAAGCACAAACCCAACATTAGTGTTGAGCAGACCTTTATTTATTTATTTATTTATTTATTTATTTATCTATTTATTTATTTATTTATTTATTTATTTATTGATGTTTAAGGTCACATACTTAAGCACATTGGCTAATGAGCAGACCTTTAAGTTCTGCCAATCTCACACCGATTATGCCCCTTGAAAGTAGATCTTCTGTTTCTAGGCCATTTTTTGTAAAACTGCTTGTGGGTGGGCAGTTTGTTTGTTTTATTTTTGTAATTACTTCTTTGCCATCAAAAGTACATGTTCTCGGTTTGTTTTATGTTTTGGGCCTCATAATCTACAGAATCGCATTGGTGGTGGTGTATTTCGTCACTTGAGTGCAAGAAGGCTTTGCAATGCTAAAGCATTGCAAAGCCTTGATGCACTCAAGGGATAAATTTATCAATTTTATTAACTTGGATAAAATATCAGACATAAACCATTGAACTTGTATCTTTTTAAGTTTGTATTGGTTATAAAAAGATCGCATGCGGCTGCCAAAAGGACTGTGCAGGAGGGCCTGAGAAACAGATTTTTAACTTTTTTAGGCCTTACCAGTACCCCCAAATTATGAGAATGTTCCCAAATTTGAGGGCATAACATATAGTATGGTTTGTCTCCTATGCTTTCTTGTCCATTTTTGTTCAAATGATCAAACCCATAAAGGCCTGAATATTCATGGTAATATTTGCCATTCTCCATCCCATGGCTTTGCAGCTGTTTCTAGGCAAGTCTTGACTGCCTATATAAGCAGCTGAGACATGCTGCAAGTAACAACTGATAAAGCATATCATGGGGATAGCGAAAAACTGAACCGAACCAATTGTTGAACACACGGGTATTGTTCCCCCATGATGTTCTATCACAACACCAAATACCATCATTCAAAATGGTGTAGAAGTGGCTGAGATACAAGGGAAAATGTTGGGATGGATGGATGGATGGATGGATGGATGGATGGATGGATGGATGGATGGATGAACTGATGGAGAAACAGATGGACATACAGGAGAATGGATGGAGTCTCCACTAGATACACCTCTAACTTTTCAAGTTTGGGGCATAATAAGAACTGTTACCTTCATACGGAACAGGGAAATTAATACAGAAGCTTCTATGTATAGTACATGTAGTAACAAGAGCTCACGTATCGCTGATGCAATACAATGTCCCCTACCGGACTAATGAGCATTAATAATTATACAAATGTTATAACCTAGATGTGATCAGCATGAATTCTGTTGAAGTGCTTCCAAAAAAGTCTGGAAAACTGATATTTTGGTGCTTTTCCATATTTCCAAGGGCCATAACTCACACAAGAACAATGCAATCAGCATGAAACTCAAACTTGATCTGCAAGTCATCGTTCTATAGTAGGTTACCAAGAATGAAATCATTCGGTTGAAGCATTTCCCCCCAAAAAATCCAGAAAACTAAAGTGTGACTGACAAACTGACAGACGGACAGAGTGAAAATGAAACTTGATCTGTAAGTCATCGTTATATAGTAGTTTACCAAAAATGAAATTATTCCATTCAAGCGTTTCAAAAAAATCTCCTAAAAACTGATATTTTGACGCTTTTCCATATTTCAAAGGGGCATAACTCACACAAGAACAATGCAATCAGCATGAAACTCAAACTTGATCTGTAAGTCATCGTTCTATTGTAGGTTACCAAAAAATAAAATCATTCGGTTGAAGCATTTCGAAAAAAAGTCCGGAAAACAAATGTGTGACTGACAGACTGATGGACTGACGGATGGACAGAGTGCAAACCTATAGTCCCCTCTGGCTATGCCGGTAGGGGACTAATAAAGTGTGGTGTCAGTGGCAATAGGAAACCGCATTTTCCCTTCAATTTTTCAGCAAGATGTAATAGGAATCACTTTGCCATGGGACATTCAAAGAACAAATGTGACACCGTTTCTTTGATATTGAAGCAGAATGGACATAGTTCAGTTTCCGACAATTTGCGTTTAAAAAGATGGGAATTGGTATATAGAGCGCCAATTAGAATTTTGTATTGTAGGGTTTGGAGATAAGTGTCGTCTGTGATTATGCAAGGGCTTTTGTATATCAGTCTCCAATCCTCCTGTATGAGATCAGTATACAAACGCTCCTTCCATTTTTCCTGAGAATGAACTGGATCGGAAATTGCCTTTTGCGGAAATAACAGATAAAATATTTTATTGACTGTTTTTGTTTCTTTTAGTTTCTCAATTTGTGGATTCAGAACACAACTGGATTTTTTTTCCGTTTTAATTTTTTTCTGCCACAGCCTTGGAATCGCCTTGTTTATCCCCTGGAAGATAGTAAATGGTGTTTTGATATCGTATTTTGTGGATTGTTGAAAAGAGCTATGAAGTTACTCAATACGATTCACCGGGAGTATGATGGGGAGGTGGGATGGGAAAATGAAGGACATATGGTTGGCAGGCGATGCAAAGGAGAGGGTTAGGCTGCTTAGCATAGAGATTGGGAAGAATGGAGGTATATGATGTCATCTAGCAGTTCATCTCAGAAGGTGGGGAGGAGAGGTGTGGGGATAAGGAGGCATTTGGGAACACAGGGCTGATCAAGGCCTTCTCACTTAAGAACGACTAATCAGTGGCTGGTCAAAGTGTTATTATTATTACAGTGGCGCCCACTTAATTGGATATCTCTTAACTGAATAACCCTGTTAATTGAATATAATTTCCCAACACAAAACCATTTCCCATACCTCCAGTACAAATTTGATTTGTTAACCCTTTACCCAATGTAACGGCCAAAACCGGCCAGCGCTATTCTTAAAAATCGCCAATGAATTTTCATTATTTTTTCATTTTTTGTCTCAAAAACATAGGTTATGACCCCTCATTAGAACGAGCTCGTCGAGCTCGTTCCAATGAGGGGTCATAACCTATGTTTTTGAGAAAAAAAAATGAAAAAAATTAGTTATTCAAGAATTTTTTTTGCAAGTGTCGTCTGCTTTTCATGTTAGGTAAAGGGTTAAATGAATAAAGGTTATAGAGCAAACTCCTGTTAATTGAATAAAAAATCTTGCAACGTGTTGAGAAATTACCCTGACACTCTGCACTTTTCCTTTGTTTATAGACCTATTTGGCCTCAGAACATCCAATACAGGCATTTAATCTATTATATCTTGTTTGACAGAGCTCTGTGAGCTCTGTCAAACAAGATATAATAGAATAAATGCTAAGTTTATCTCTAGAATACAGGAAAATGACACAATTCTTGTTAATTGAATACTCCTGGTAACTGAATAATTTTCATTGGCAAAGTGGCTATTCAATTAACAGGGTTCCACTGTATTATCAAACTGTCTCCCACTATAAGTAAAGAAATGATTACCTAATTTTATATGCTGGCTGAACTTCATGTGGATTCCGCCTGTCTGACCAGAAAAACAGCAGCCTATCAAATTTTGGTTCAATGTTAGCAACTCTGTTCTCTTCATTTTGTGGGAAAATCCTTAACAATCCACCATCATTCTGTAATTGAAAGAAACACCATTGTTCATTTGTAGGTGCAATGTTCCAGGTGGTTCACCAAAACTTTCGATAGCCACAATTAAACCAGAACAGTGCCAATCGCAATTTCTATCCTCAAACAGAATCCCATATAGAATTGGAGATTAGTGTTCAACCAATTACTAAAAATGGCCGCTGACCGATTTATTTATTTATTAATGTTTAACGACACTTTAAGCCAAGGTCATATCGCATCAGTGACAGTTTTATGGGTGGAGGCAACCGGAGTACCCGGAGAGAACCACTGAGCAACGATGAGCAGCTGCCAGCTCCAATTACTGGTCAGTTGAGCTCATAATCGACCAATTCTGATGCCGATTCCGTGTGTAATAACGTGTACTACTAGACAAGTTGAGGATCGCAAAGAACTACATTAAATTGAACATATTTTACAGCATTTACATTCCGTTCACTACTAGATAAGTTGAGACTTGAAAGAACTACATTCAACTGAACATATTTCACAGTGTTAAACTCTGTTGACTCAGGTCCAGTAAAATTACCAGTCACTGCACACTTGGGCGGTAAACATGGCTCTCAGAGCCACGTTTACCAACCAAGTGCACACAACTGGTAATTTTTACTGCGACCTGAGTCAATGGAGTGCAACTTTCACTTTTCCGATATGAACTAGCGATTTCCGCAAGTACGTTCAATTATAAGCTTTACATGTCGTTTAACTTGTATATCCCTAAAGGGGCATCTAGAGAGATTAACCCTTTACCCAATGCAGATGATATCAAAATTTATTATTTTAAATATCATATTTAAAAATTTTTCAATACATTTCAACAAAACCATATCATGTGACCCCCTCTTTGGAACGAGCTCAACAAGCTCGTTCCAAAGAGGGGTCACATGATATGGTTTTGTTGAAATTTTTCGAAAAATATTTTTTCGGCTGCTGAATTTGCATATTATGCGGGCAGATGCGGGCGATTCGTTGGGTAAAGGGTTAAGAATGCACATAGTGGTGGTGTTTCAACTTTGTTGAATGGTATCACTGACATCATATTACATTAACAACTGAACAATTGCAGAACATAATAAAATGCGGTTTATGAATCATCACAAAATGCTTGGCGTCAATCGGTAGAACCCATGTTTACAAGAGCCATTGCCATTGTCATCCGTGTGCCCACAATCGGCCGATTGTGGTGGCTGGTTCCGGTCATCGGTTGAACAATATTGGAGATCTGATGTCAATATTGACTTCAACTCAAATCGGAAGCAAAGCAAAACATATTAGGGCCTGCGAATGACATATTTTCAACTCAATTCGAATGGAGTCTATTATTCGAAACTGAATCGAACATTGAATCAAATACAGTGGAGACCTCTTAATTGGATATCTCTTAATTGTATATCCCTGTTAACTGAATATAATTTTCAAACACAAAACCATTTACCATACCTTCAGTACAAATTTGATCTGTTAATTGCATATGGGTTGTGGAATAAACTCCTGTTAGGCCTAACAAAAAAATCTGTTTCTCAGGCCCTGCCACATGGTCCTTTTGGCTGCCGCATGCTCTCTTTTTTATAACCAATTTAAACTTAAAAAAAATTAAAATTAAATGGTTTATGTCTGATATTTTATCCAAGTTAAAAAAATTGATGAATTTGTCCTTTGAGTGCAAGAAGGCTTTGCAATGCTTTAGCATTGCAAAGCCTTCTTGCATTCAAGGGACGAAATAAACCACCACCCATGCTATTCTGTAGATTATGAGGCCTAAAACTTGAAACAAGAACATGAACTTTTGATGGCTAAAAAGTAATTACTGAAATAAAAAATAAAATAAAAACCAGCTCGCCCGCATGCAACTTCACAAATAATGGCTTGAGAAACAGAAGATCTACTTTGTGTGACCTTAATTGTATATAAATTTTTGTAAAATGTTGAAAAAATTACTGTGACAAGCACCAAATTCCCCTATTTATCAACCTTTTTGGCCTCACTATATCCAATACAGGCATTTATTGTATTATATCTTGTTTGACAGAGCTCTATGAGCTCTGTCAAACAAGATATAATAGAATAAATGCTCAGTTTACCTCCAGAACACAGGAAACTGACGAAATCCCTGTTAATTGTATACTCCTGTTAATTGAATAATTTTCACTGGCAAAATGGATATTCAAATAAGAGGATTCTACTGTACAGGCATCTTGAAGTACCAACTGATAAAATATTCTAACTAATTGCCTTGATGATGTAGTTGGAATATTATCCAGTAAGGATTTTTGTTCAAAAACAGAAACGGGTGCGAGAATTCAGTATTGGGCACTGCATTGAGCTAGCCGCTAGCAACCGTGAGTTTATCAACAAAATTGCTTGGGAATTTTAAATTTGCTTTTAGCAGTGGTAGACTGGTAGTGACTAATGAAACGTGAATTAGTATAGATGGTGGCATGGTTACAGATTCTTTTTTCTTATATTAATTAGGGCTGTCGTGATTATTCGATTAGTCGACTAACCACCGACTATTGAAGTAGTCTACGTTTTTTATTTTTAGTCGATCGTCGTTCATTTTCAAGGTGGTACACGTCTACTACACGTCGGGGCTAAATTGCATTGTTTTGTGAGGTGAATGATCAATGAAGGTGAATAATTTTAAATATCTAACCATAGTTAACATTCATATCCGGAAGACTGTACGACTGTCACTGACTGTGTAAGAAAGAACACTCACAGTTACTCGAGAAGAATAGATTCTTCTGAATTTCTCCAGACTTGTACACACGAATGCACCCATTGGAAAACCCAAAGCACGGAAGTGACAAAATTATGACGAAAGTCAGAACGTCAGATCACTTCTCAAAGTTCGGAACTTCAGACTAAGATCCAATTTTAACAATTGACGAGGGAATGCATAGATCTCAATGTTCAAAATTTCGAGAAACTTATTGCAGAAAGGAAACATATGCAGGAACGTTCTTTGGTAAATTCATTTTAATTCATCGGCTTCAATCTAGTTCAAACTTGGACCCGCAGTCAGTAATATTATTTTTGGAGTTGGTACATCCTACAGGACGTACCAACCCCAAAAATTATATTACGGACTGTGGGTCCAAGATTGGACTACATGTAGCTTCATTCGGGACCGATTTGTTGTTCCCACAACCCCACTTCGTCTGAACACACTGGTGCCATTGTCATGTTCAGAGTTTTACGAACAGAAGAATGATTTGCTAAAAAATCATGGGAAGTGACTATTAATCGACTAACCGTCGATTACTGGTCACGATTAGTCGATTACAAAAAATGATAGTCGCGACAGCCCTAATATTAATACAGCGGAAATTAAACTCAGTCTTTATTTTCAACATTATTTATGTACAATTTCTATATTAGCTCTACATTTTTTGAGACCGCTAAGATGGCAGATACCAAGCAAAATTCCAGTGAAAAGATTTGAAGGAAAACAAATTAGAGGGCTGATTTCAAATTGAACTGAATACCAATCTATGATTGGAAAATGAATATATATTCGAATCAAATCAAATCAAATCTCTAAGTTTTGAAGGGCGCTAATGCATATCCTTGTGGCTTGAATCCAGGACAAAACCTCCTCAAGACAAAACCCCCTCGGAAAAAAACTCTGCTGACAAAAACCCCTCAGGACAAAACCCCTTCACCTTAATTGACTTCTTAGACAGAACCCCCTCACACAGCAAAAATAAATGATAATGAACATGATTTGAATTTATTTTTTGGGGGGAAGGGGGGGGGGAGGGGGGGTTTCATAAAAATCTTTTTTCTCAAATATAGTAAATATGCATATGTTAACAAATAAACACCTTTTGATATATGTTAACAAATAAACACCTTTTGATATATGTTAACAAATAAAAACCTTTTGATATATGAAAAATTTGTTTTGTTTACATAATATTTCTTGAAAGCACACTATATTATGCACTTCATTTTTTTCTGTCACATGCAGTTTGAACTACATAATATAAGATGACAAGAAAATTACTAAATAATAATATTATTATAAGGCCAAATAAAAAAAATGAATTGATTCTCAGGCAATTTTTTTTTCAAATCAGTGAGGGAGGGAGGATTTTATTATTATTATTATTATTTTTTTTTTTTTTTTTTTTTCGTGTAAAGGGTTGAGTATACTCAGTAAATCTTTTTTTTGCTGTCTTTCCACTTGAAAAAGAGAAAAGGTTGTATTTTAGTGTAATTATAGTATACCTTTTATAACTAACTGCCGTAACGACAGCTAAAAGGATTTGTATTTTATTGTTCTTTTTAATGGTATAGATCTGTCAAATATCATGATCCATTAAAATAGGCCCCAGTAACCAATGCTTGGGGTAGGAGTCCTCTGAAATGGGAAACATGGCTCTAAATGATTGGTTAAACTTGAGTTTATATCGGTGTTGCAGCCATTATTAGCCATTGTGCAGAAATATATGACCTTAAACACTAGCAAATAAATAAACAATTAAATCATGATCCAGTATATCAGAATTTGCCTTGTTACAGTTTATGGGAGAGTGCCTCTGGGCACTCTCCCATAAACTGCAACAAGAAAAACCAATTTACTGCAAACACAGCTAAATAATTATATGTTGAGAAATGTGAAAAAATGACCATTCCAATTTTTCACAAATTCTTAAAAAAAACATGACATAATAAAAATGCCTAATGAGGAGGTTCAAATCCAATGAGGGAGGGCCTGAGAATCAAAACATTATTTTTTTTAGCCTTATTATTATTATTATTATTTTTTGCTATGCTTCTGGTGTAATTCCCCCCCCCCCCCTCCCCAACCCTTTCCCCAAAATGATATATTAACATTTTTATTTTCACCATATTCTATAAATATTTCTTGTGAGGGGGTTTTGTCTTGAGGAGGTTTTGTCTTGAGGGGTTTTTGTCTTTGAATGCAGAAAGTGAGGGGGTTTTGTCTGAGAGGGGTTTTGTCTTGAGGGGGTTTTGTCCTGTTACCTTGTGGCTTACATGTGCTGCAGGTTTCCCGTGCTCCACCTTATTAATACAATAGTACAATAGTAACAATGTAACTTGTACGACTGAAAATTATGTCAATAAATTGACTGAAGCATTGAAAGTGTCACTGACACTGTAGCTTAACATGACTGTTTGTAGTGTTTGATGAAAAGAATAATGTTCAATGTTTATGAAAGGATTATGAAATAAGACAAAAATTGTGATAATTGAGAATATGTTAATTTCTGTACCCTACATGCTGTTTTCAATAAGAATAATTTGAGGTATAGGCTGTAATAAAGAATTGAGGCCTGGGTTGATGTGCACTCGCAGTTAACGTATGTCAACCAAAGTTACCAAGCTGCAGTAAAATCATTCCAAAACAAGTTATCCTACCAAGTCACAATGAAATCCCTTCATAAATATGACTTGTAGACTTGGCTAAACGAATCTAGGTCACATGCCAGTCCATTGGTCACTGTTGACCGATCCTGACCAAAATAGGACGTCCACATCTAGATATCATACCGAGTTATCCTACCAAGTTACAATGAAATCCTTGCATAAAAACAACCTGTAGACAGTACTAGAGGAATCTAGGTCATGTGCCCAGGCGATGTTAATGGCTGACCCATTGTGACTAAAATATGACAGGTTCATCTAGACGTCACACTGAGTTATCCAACCAAGTTACAATGAAATCGCTTCATTAATATGTACTGTAGACTGTGCTAAACAAATCTTGGTCACATGCCTGTGTGGCTGACATGGTTGACCAAGATAGGACATTCTCATCTAGACATTATACTGAGTCATCCTACCAATTTACAATGACATCCCTTCATAAATGAAACCTGTAGACTGTGCTAAAGGTTTTCAGGTTTTGGGTCCGCACATCCATTACAGTTGATGAATTGCGACCAAAATGAGACATTGTCATCTAGATATGACCTTGACCCTGCACATGAAATTTTGTGATGATTGGACAAGAACTATGGGGTGTAGCCTGTGCTAAAGAAAATGTGAACAGACTCACAGGCTAACAGACTCAAAGACTTCTGCACGCGTGGTGGCAATAGGTTATCTTGATCTTGTCAAGTTAAGCTAAAACAAACAAATTATTCTGAATTGACCACCCAATAGAAGCTTTTGTGAACTGTCAACAATGATGTCATCTTAATTAAAAATGCACCAAGTTCTTCAACATTTTACATGTATAAAATGGCTGCCCTTCTGTTGAACTTTTAACCCTTTACCCAACGAATCGCCCGCATCCACCCGCGTAATATGCAAATTCAGCATCTGAAAAAAAAAAAATTTTTCGAAAAATTTCAACAAAACCATATCATGTAACCCCTCTTTGGAACGAGCTCGACAAGCTTGTTCCAAAGAGGGATCACATGATATGGTTTTGTTAAAATTTTTTGAAACAATTTAAAAAACTTAGATGTGAGTCTTCCATGGAAGACGTGTGTCGCCTGGCGTTTCAGACAGAATTCTAAGTGGAAAAGGGGCATAACTCTGGAAAAAATACAGCGGATCAAAAAATAAAATAGGAGGTGCACAATGCCATTATGTGATAAAGAATCACTGAAAGTGTCATCAAAATCCATTCAAATTTTAAGAGGAGTGGCGGATAAGAGAGAGTTTGACGCGGACCACGCGGACGACGACGCGGACGACAAAAGTAATCCCTATATGTCGATCCCAACTTAGTGGGGCGGCGACACAATGATATTTAAAATAATAAATTTTGATATCGTCTGCGTTGGGTAAAGGATTAAACTGAAACAGGTTTACAAGATAACTGAAATATATGAATTTAAGATGCAGAATAGTTTTTGAAAGTTAGAGCTTATAATTTATCAAAGGGACACCTTAATTGGATATAAAAGTAGAGATGGGCGGTTAACCGAAAATTTGGTTCGCTTTCGGTTTTGTTAGCATAACAGAAACCAAAACAATTACAGAAAATTCGTCATCTCGATTTTCAACTTCAATGTTGAAAAACTGTAATCAGGTCTTCACTTCTGAGAATAAAGAGAGAAACAACCTAAAGTTAACCCTTTACCCAATGTAATGGCCAAAACCGGCCAGTGCTAATCTAAAATGAAAGTGTCAATGACACTGTAGCTTAACTTGTCTGTGTGTTGTGTTTGATGAAAAGGATAATGTTCAATGTTTATGAAAGGATTATGAAATAAGACAAGAATTGTGATAATTGGGAGTATGTTAATTTCTGTTCCCTGTATGCTATGTTTTTAATAAAAACTAGAAACTGTTTTAGCACAGTAAAACATATGTCTCCCCTTCCTTTCTATTTAATACACTGGAAATTATAGATACATGAATAATGATGACAATCATACCAAATATCTAAGGTCTAGGTCAAAAGACAAAAGTTCTGGTCCAGACGAAGTTTCCCTTAAAAAGCACATAAATCTGACCTTTAGGTCAAAGTTCAAAGTCACATGAAGTTCACTATGGTATGCGACACACCGGCTCATGGTGATACATCCACATGCCAAGTATCTAAGGTGTAGGTCAAAAGACAAAAAAGTTATGGCCCAGACAAAGTTTGTGTGATGTTTCCCTTAAAAAACACATAAATCTGGTCTGGACAATTGCTCCCTATTTAAAATACATAAATTAGACCTTGAGGTCAAGGTCACATGAAAGTCATGATTACATGTGACATGCAGTCTAATTGCGATACATCCACATGTCAAATATCTAAGTCCTAGGTCAAAAAACAAAAAAGTTCTGGTCTAGAAAATTATTCCCTATTTGAAGTACATAAATATTTTGACCTTAAGGTCAGAGGTCAAGGTCACATGAAGATCATCAAGGCAGACAACATAGGGTCTCATGGTGACACATCCACATGTCAAATAACCAAGTCCTAGGTCAAAAAACAAAAAAATTCTGGTCTGGACAATTACTCCCTATTTGAAGTACATAAATTTGACCTTGGGGTCAAGGTCACATGAAGGTCACAATGGTATGTGACACACCGGCTCATGGTGATACATCCACGTTCCAAATATCTAAGGCTGGATCAAAAGACAAACAAGTTTTGGTCCGGACAAAGTTTCCTTGAAAAAGCACAAATCTGACCCTCAGATCAAAGATCAAGGTCACATGAAGGTCACAATGGTACGCTACACACCGGCTCATGGTGATACATCCACACGCCAAATATCTAAAGCCTGACTCGAAATACAAAAAAATTCTGGTCCAGACAGTTTCCCTTAAAAAAACGCATAAATCTGACCTTCAGGTCAAAGGTCAAGGTCACATGAAGGTCACTATGGTACACTGCACACCAGTTTATGGTGATACATCCACACGCCAAGTATCTAAGGCGTAGGTCAAAAGACAAAAAAGTTATGGCCCGGACAATGTTTGTGTGATGTTTCCCTTAAAAAAACACATAAATCTGACCTTCAGGTCAAAGGTCAAGGTCACATGAAGGTTACTATGGCACACTGCACACCGGCTCATGGTGATACATCCACATGCCAAGTATCTAAGGCGTAGGTCAAAAGACAAAAAAGTTATGGCCAGGACAAAGTTTGTATGAGAAGAAGGAGAAGAAGAAGAAGAAGAAGAAGAAGAAAATGCACTAAAACAATATGTCTCCCTTCTGGGAAGAGGAGACATAATAATATGAGGTGTACACTGTACTAAAGTGCTGAGGGGTGGGTTAATGTGGACCTCACAGTTAATGTATGTGGCCCTCACAGTTAACAGATGTAACTGAAAGTTACCAAGTCACAGTGAAATTATTCCAAAACGAGTCATCCTATCAAGTTACAAAGAAATCCCTTCAAAAATATGACCTGTAGACTGTGCTAGAGGTTTTCATGCTCAGGCAGCCATCATGGTTGAATGGTCGTGACTAGAAGGGGACGTTCCCATCTAGACATTATTTGGAGTCATCCTACCAAGTTACAATGAAATTCCTTCATAAATATGACCTGCAGACGGTGCTAAAGATTTTCGGGCTTCGGGCCCCTGTAGCTACCACAGTTGCCCAATCGCATCCAAAAGGGGATGTTCTCATCTAGACATTATATGAAGTCAACCTACCAAGTTACAATGAAATCCCTTCATAAATATGACCCGTAGACTATGCTAAAGGTTTTCGTGCTTTGGGCTCGGGTAGCCATTATGGGTGAATGATCGCAACCAAAAGGGGACATTCTCATCGGGGCATCATCTGGAGTGATCGTACGAAGTTACAATGAAATCCCTTCATAGATATGACCTGCAGACTGTGCTCAAGGTTTTCAGTTTTCGGGCCCCTGTAGCCGTCACAGTTGACCAATCACGACCAAAAAGGGATGTCATCATCTAGGCATTATATGGAATCAACTTAACAAATTACAATGAAATCCTTCCATAAATACAACCTATAGACTATGCTAAAGGTTTTTGGGCTCAGGGAGCCATCAAGGTTGAATGATCGCAACCAGACCTGTTAACTCTCCCGGTTTCACCGTGAGTTTCCGGTTTGAGGCACCAACTCACGCTCTCAAGGTCACTTCCTATTTTCTCCCGTTTTGACACTTTTCAGAAATAATTGTCTGGTTCTATTTTGAAAATTTAACAAGTTGCATTGTGTGCCAAATATATTCTCATACTGTCGCGGTTACGTGAAATAAATCAAAAGCATATAAACTCAAAATATAAATTAAATAAAAACATAATTTCTAAGTACAATTAACTTCAGCTGACCTTTTATATATACTAATGTTATGGTTCATACCAAATTTATCCGTTTTGTGTAAAACAAAACATATTTGAAAGTTTGTTGAAAACTGAAAAAACTCTGTTGTGAGATATCACAAGAATTAAGTTACCTCCCCTTACTTATATACAAACAGATTCAGAACAATCATGTCCAAAATCCAGCAGAGTATTTTGTCTTTATTTTAAACCAACAGGATTATTTTTTTTTCTTTTTTTCACAATGGGAGTTCTGAATACTGAGGGCACCTTCTCTAATGTGAGTAATACAGAACACAGTTCAAATATTTTTTTTAATAAAAAACGAAAACGAAATTACCACATCACACACAGCTTCATTATACCGGCAACAGCAGGTGGTTTTTTTTAAGGGGGCGTCCAACCTAACTTTGGTCAAATTTCATGCAATTTTCTTTCAAGTCTAAAAAAGGCCCAAAATGAATAACCCCAATAAATTATATACCAATATGCTTGGAAAGAAACATAGAACATGTGGAAACTGAAATTTGCCATGGAACTGCTTCCATGTGTAAATAGCACCACCTGAAAGTCTGCTATGGCATAAGTAAGAGAACAAAATTTTTACAATAAAATACCTCAAAATAAAATAACAGCTGTATTCTATAAACATTTAAGTACATACTCGAAGGAATCTTTTCCTAATTCATGAAAGTAATAAAGATTGAGACCAAATGTTATAAGTGGAGTGCTCACTGATTGAAGGCAGACATTTTCTTTTGTTCATGTTTTGATTTGGGGAGTTCAACAAAGGTCAACTTGAAGGAGTCCAGCAGAAGAAGTATGGAAGGACAAAAGAGAGTCTCCCAATATAAAGATGTATGTGTTACTGTGGTGGTTTGGAAAGAAACTATGATATTCTCCTATGTAGAATGCACTGCAAAAGTCATACATTGTAGTTGAATAAATATATTTACAAACCCCTTGCACTGTAACCCCCGTTATCCAATGCATCAATTTGATAGTGATTAAATTGTTAAATTTGTCTGGTTTATCAATAAGTATAATAGCTTTGTTTACTCTTGGACACCAATACACTCAGGATATCTGTTGGAGAAGAAATAAGGGTAACTGTAACCTGTCACTGCAATAAACCATCTAATGTACTTAAAAGTACATTGTTATTCAAAACACATCAAATCAACCTTACATAACCATTACTGCATGTACTTTCCCCAAGGAGGCTTACTGGAATATTGAGATCAGAAGGGCACATCCAGAGGGTCTCACATATTTTTTTCAAGAACGCAGTACACAAAGCAATCCCCAAAAGGTGACAAGTGAGCGCCATTTGACACAAAAAATTTCCCGGAAGGAGGGGGGGGGGGGGGGGTTCTCTTCCTTGTATGACTCTACCTCCGGCACTCAAGGCATATGCCTTTTTTCTCAAAGTTTAACTCTTTTTTCTTTTTGAAGATCCTGGCCACACTGTTCCAAACACTATCAGACAGGTAACCCTCCAAATAAGTGTATCTGCAAAAATCATGTTACATTGCAAAACATTCTTTTTATAGACTTTTAGTTCTGGACCTTTCATGCTTCTTACTTCCAACTATAACACTTAATTTATCGATTAATGGGTGAATAGATAAGTCCTGCCATAATCAACATTTTGAGTTCCATAAGCCTTCAAAACAGCTCCGATAAAAGTGTCAAACATCAGATTGGTGGCTTTATACAGAATATTTATTAGGTTGTTGCTTGATAAGTAATAGGAACAAAATCTTCACAAGAAAATTCTGTAGCAATACAATTGAGGGTATTAGCAGGCACTTTGCAACAAATTGTAACAAATCAACTAGTTATAAACAAAGTTTTCTAACTCAAAAGAGTGAAAAAGTACCACAACTCTGAAAAAATGTAGGAAGAAACACATGCTACAGCAGCTACACAGGCATTGTTTCCCCATGATGCTCGATCACAACACCAAATATCCTTCAAATTGGAGTAGCAATGGTTGAGATACAAGGGAGAATGTTGGTACATGTAATGATGAATGGGTAACACTAAGATTAAGAGGACAGAGGTCACCACTGCACGGCCCTAGATGCACCTTTGATTTTCCAACTTCCAGGTCTGGGGCATAATAATCGCAACACACCCACCTTATCAATTCATAATTTCAGTAAAATAAAAGAAATTATCAATTTTAATTAATTAATAGATGATGGGAAATATTTGGCTTCCTTCGCCTTCTCGTACTATTTAATTACCACAAACAATAACAGTTTGATGCCGACAAACGAAACTGAATGCATGTGGTCTGGTTAAAAAGTAACTTGGCATGGATAATGAAGAAATTGCGAATATTCCGTGTATTTCATTTGTTTAAAAGCCAATTGCAGCTAATATTGACCGTGCATTCGATAATTCGTTTCGGTTTTGACCACACGGCCACACTGACACTCAGTGACAGCAGTTACGTTTATTGTGATATGCAAATTGGGGGATGGTTTCCGGTGAAGGAGATTTGTCACATTTGTCAAGTGTAAAACGATGACAAAAGACACTGATCGATGCTTGTGTTAGTATGGTTGGTTGCAAGAAAAAACTGAATTCTCAGCATTGTCCAAGCGCACCATATTTAAAAGTGCGAATGCATCATTTTCAACCCATCTTTAATCGGTCCTTTGCAGACATCAAAGACAGCCACGACAAATTCCATGGTTACTAGGAAGTAAATAACTTTGCAACATCAGGGAAATCAACACGCTCAATATAGTTCTAGGTCACTTGGAATATACTTTGTGAAAAAGTGATTTCCAAAGCATTCTGCTTACCTTGTTATGAACATTGCCTTATTTTATGTGTATTGTCCTGATTTTATACACTCGGTTATTTTTTTACAAGTGGTTCATGTTGTCTTTCTAGTGCGCAATAATTCAGATTTTTTGTCAACAAAAAAGTTCAGACGGCCTGTAAACACGAGAGGGAATTTCGAACCATATTTTGCAGTTATGACATTAACAGCTCAAGTATTTGCTGTCACCCGTTTGCAAATCCGCTCATACATTGTCTCGAACAAATAAAGGGCGTGATCACGTCCTTGCATTCTTACGATTGCCCAAATTGAATATTTCTGCAAGAACCACATCGTAATCACATGACCGGAATAAACATCATTGAAACATGGCCACATCCGGAACATCCAAAATTTGTGTTGGTGTTATTACATTCAAACGTCAAAACCCACCAGAGTCTGTGTCAAAAAAATGTTTTCTCCGAGTCTGTAGCATGTTATCATTATATTGAGGACAAGGCTGTAAAATTACCGATTGTTTTGTGGTTTTACCGGTTCGTTACTTACGCCATTGGCAAATTAATCTTCTTTAAAATCATAAAATTCATTTTTTTTCCTAAAAAAAAATTATATGTACCTTTTCTATGCACTTTACTCATTATTTTGATATATAATTTGCCTTTCCTTACTTCTCTTATCTGTTTCTGACGCATTGGGAAAAATGTCAACAAATTGACCAAAGTTAGGTTGGACGACCCCTTAAACAAAACGATATGTATTGTTAGCATTGAGTAATTTTTATTGTACAATTATAAAACCTGTCAAAAGATAATAAGAATGAATATTTTCAAACTAAAAATGTACAGACTGAACAAAGAATTTACATGAATAAATGGCATGAACGAAGAAGGAATGCTTGTGTTGCCACTGTGGGTTCTTGAACATTTTGGTCCCGGGGCGTTTCGGCCCAAGATGTTTCAGCCTCCATGTTTTGAAGCACCGGGATGGGCTTGCATGAGCAAGGAAAAATGACCGGACTGAGGGGGGAGGAGGGGGGGGGGGGGCAAAGTCTAGATAGGCATCCACTCACATAAAATTTGTGTTTGTGTCAGAGGGGGGTGGGGGTGGGGTGGGGGGACAAAATACCATTAAAAGTCTTAAAATAAATTATTAAAATGAAATATATAATGCATTTGGGTTGGGGGAGGGGGTGCCCGGGTGGGACTGTGGTAGGCATAACAAGGAAAATATTGATGTATTGGCCACATGCAAAAATCTCACTGACAAGCATTAAAATCTCACTGAGAGCTCATCAAAATCTCACTGACAGTCACCTTCAGAGGTTAACAGGTCTGATCGCAACCAAAAGGGGACGTTCTCATCTAGACATTATTTGGTGTCATCCTACCAAGTTACAATGAAATCCCTTCATAAATATGACCTGTAGACTATGCTAAAGGTTTTTGGACTTCTTGCGCCTGAAGCCATGACAGTTGCCCAATCACGTCCAAAAGGGGACGTTCTCATCTAGACATTATATGAAGTCAACCTACCAAGTTACAATGAAATCCCTCCTTATTAAATATGACCTGCAGACTGTGCTAAAAGTTTTTGGGTTTTGGGCATGGGCAGCCACCACGGTTGACAGATCACATCCAAAAGGGGATGTTCTCATCTAGGCATTATACAGAGGCATCCTACCAAGTTACAATGAAATCCCTTCATAAATACGACCTGTAGACTGTGCTAATGGTTTGGGGGTTTTGGGCTCGGGCAGCCATTCCGGTTGACCGATCGCGACCAAAAGGGGACATTCTCCTCTAGACATGATCCCAAACCTGCACATGAAATTTCTTGATGATCAGACAAGAACTATTGGATACAACCTGTGCTAAAGGAAAATGTGAACAGACTCAGACTTCCGCACGCGTGATGGGAATAGCTTATCTTGACTTTGTCAAGTTAAGCTAAAAATGCCAATTAATTTTCATTATTTTTTCTTTTTTTGTCTCATAAACATAGGTTACGACCCCTCGTTGGAACGAGCTGGTCGAGCACAACCCAAGGAGGGGTCATAACCTATGTTTTTGAGACAAAAAATGAAAAAAATTAGTTATTCAAGAATTATTTTTGCAAGTGTCGTCTGCTTTTCATTTTAGGTAAAGGGTTAACCTTGTTTTTAAACTTCAGAGTCGTGATACCATTTTTTCAGAACAGCTACACTAATTGATATTGCATTTGTGCATAGCATTTACCGTGAAAATAGGAGACAAAAATTACTTCTTACGCATTGTTTTTTAAATGTTCATCTGTTTATCAAATGTGATTTTCTTTACAGAACTGGAACTTGTCACTTGTTCCACATTTATAATGACAAACATATTTACTTCTACACGTAATTTTGAAAGCTTGAACTCCAAAGCCAGAGTCAAAATCACAGTTGAAGTTGGATGGAAATTTAGGGTTACAATGACCTATATGAGTGACTTTTACTCGATAAAATTTTTAACCCTAAACATACGTGTTGGGGAGGATGGGGGCTAATTTTGCAGCAGAGTCGAGGGAAAAATCATTTCTCTCAAGCTTTAAATTCTTCAGGTAATTTATGCAAATACATTGTGCTCAGAAAATCATAGTACCAGTATATTACACATGCGCGGTATATTACACAGGTGCATTTCCCCGAAAGGGAGTCCGTGTGACACTGACTGGCACCAAATACATCTTCTAATAAGCAAATGCAAGGTATCGCTACGGTAAAACCTGTCTTGAGAGACCACTGTCTTGAGAGACCACCTGTCTTGAGAGACCACATCTACCACACACAGATTGGTTTTACTCTGTAATGGACCTGCTATGGGAGACCACCTGTCTTGAGAGACCGCTGTGACCTGGTACCAACTTGTATTTTTATGCTGTCTTGAGAGACCGCCCCTTTCAAGGCTGAAACCATGACAAAAACTTTTTACTTGTTCTGGAATTGGAAAATCCATTGTGGTTATACTAACATAATTAAAAGTATTAAAAGCTCTTAATTGGGTTTCAATTGCTAACTCATTAAAGATTGAGATATTTTTATAAGACTCCTGTGAAAAGATTAGGATTATTGCTGAATAAACAATTTCATACATACCTGAAATGTGACAGATAGGAATAAAAAATAAATTTGTGTTGAAAATCTTTTTGTAACAAATTGAAATAGACTGTTATAAAAATTATAAAAATAAACTGGTGTTGAAAATCTTCAATGAAGATTTTCAACACTAATTTATTTTTATAATTTTTATAACAGTCCATTTCAATTTGTTACAAAAACTTCATAAAAAAGAACAACTACAAAGTAATTACAAAAATCCATTCCTCTCCATTTCTGAATTTTGTGGTTGGTTATTCACTAACTTGAGAAAACCTGAAACCTGTTATGAGACCACCTGTCTTGAGAGACCACTTTTGTGTGGCCCAAAGGGCGGTCTCTTAAGACAGGTTCCACTGTATGTTTGTACAAGGAAAAGCGAAACCCCGACTCTTGGAATGAAACCAAAACTGAAACTGGAACTAGGGCTTTCGCGATTATTTGATTAATCAACTAACAGTCAACTGTTGTGGTAGTCAACGGTTTTTATTTTTAGTCGATCATCGTTCATGTTTAAAGTGGTACAAGTCGGATTAAAATTCAGCTGTGTAATGAGATAAATTAACAGATTGTTAACCTTTGAAATGTCTCACCATAGTTACTTATAATGTCCCATGCCCTTTGTTTTCCTCGTTGTTGTGCAATAACGTAATTTTGAAAACACTGAGCCTTACCATTTGATCAATCCCTGTTCTCTGTAGTATTAACCAGCTCACGTTGATCAGCACTAAAGAGTATTGTTCAAATGGTGTGTCTTTTAATATTTGCAGTTTGGAAAGTCACTACAGAATAAATAGAATCTTCGGTCTTTTACACTTGGACACCCCTCTTTGGAATAATTGGAACTGAGAAAGTAAGAAAATTGTCACAAGATCCACATCGGTAACTTCACTAGTAGTACTAAGTTTACTAAATTTATTTTGTAAGTATATTAGAGATTGTTAAATTCACGATTAGTCGACTATGAAAATTAATATAATATGAAAGTGCCCTAGTCAAGGCTGTTGAGGCCGAGTGGTTGTAGCGTGTGCATTGTATAGATCCAGTGTTTTTCCCGTTGTTTTCTTGTCCGGGTGCTCGATTTGCTATTGAACATGAACGATGAGAAGAATAAATGGCGGACCCACCGTCCGTGATTGTAGTTAACTGGACAACATACCATCGGATTAAGAGTAACAGTAAACCTTCCCCCCCCCCCACTCATTTATTATACCAGCACACGCAAAGAGAAAAATTGGCAGATAATTTATCCGCCAACAATCAGTCAACAAACAAATTATCCGCCGCATATGTTTAACAATAGACAGAAGGCAGTCCAAATATCCGCCCAGAGACGGACATCTTATCCGCCAACATATGGTATATAAAGCGGTTACACACCGGATCAGAATCAAATACGAATCAATCCACTGAAGGGACTAACGCTGTCGAAACCGGTCTGGAACATAGCGTATGAGAATTCTACTCTCCTGAGGCTTAACTTCCAATTAATAAACATATATGAAAATTGATAGTCGTGACAGCCAGGTTGTCGCCAGTAAAAGTAGGCATAGTATACAACATAATTATGCCTACATTACATGGAAACAAAGGATCCTGAGTGTCGTTACGATACAGCATTGTACTCGACATTTTAACCACCAGCTTTTCGGACTGATCATAGTATGATTGGCAGAGGGAATGGGTCCAGTCGATGGACCTGCAGCCTGTCTAGCAGAAACCCTGGCTTATAACTTACTGTTGAATCCCTTACATTTATTCTTGTATTCTGTTGTTCTGTTACATTGTATACTATTAATTTCATGAGTTGTTCCTTTTTGTCTGTTTGTGTGATGTAATAGATATATCACTATTTTGTGTACTATATGGGTAAATAATTGTACAGTTGTGCAGGTGTCTTCCAATATTTGGACGAGGCTTTAAATATCCAAATATTGGAGGACACCTGCACAACTGTACAATTATTTACCCATATAGTACACAAAATAGTGATATATGTGATTTAATCCACAGCCCCTCAATGTTAACAAAAGTCAAAAAAATTATATTTTAGAAAGTTTGACATGAGTAAAACCACATTTTAAAACACTTTTTGCTTGCTCTACCCCCGAAAAACAAAATGGGCATAACCCATTGTTTGCTTGCTAGAAAGTCTATTGAAGTTATGACACGCATCAGGAGTTCAGATGTTGTGAACAGATCTGTGGCTTCGAAGTGAACTCACATCATGACGTAATTTTTTCTCTCGCTAATATTAGGTCTCAGCTCAAAGGTGGAACACTTATTCAATCCCTCATTGAAAGTGCGGCAGATAAATTTAATAATCGTTCATTTTTAAAGCATTTGGAAGAATAATTTTTTTTTTTATCTGAAGAGGAGGTTCGCTTTCCTTCAGGGGTGGCGGGTGGTGGTGCCTGATTGCTGTCTTAATATTTGAAAAAGGGCGTTTTTTTAGGTTATTCATTTATTTACTGGTGTTTAAGGTCACTTTTCGGCAGCTATGGCTAATTGTGACCGCAAAAAAAGGTGTAAAGTCAAGTTTAGCCAATCGTTTACACCCATGCTGCCCATTTTAGGGGACCTCTACCCCAGGCACTGGTGACCAGATCCTATTTTACCAGTAAGACTGAACTTGTTTACCACAGCAAACAAGCACTGCGTCACTTCCGAGGTCTCCACAGGAGTCCTTTTTAGGTTACCAGGGCTGTTGGTTATTAAAAGCAACAAAAAATTAAAAAGTACATTATAATTTGGACACGATGCACACTCAATTCAGTAGCTCTGTCGAGAAAAGCTTGTCGATAATTCATGTGTTAGAAAGTTTTTCACACCTCCTTTACAGCATCTTTACGTTTGAATGGTTATGATTACAGTACCGTGACAATCGTACAAATATCTAGTTATTGGGACTGTTTCAACACCGTTCCAATATCCAGATATTGGTACTGTTTTACTGAGCTGTTCTCATCAAAACCGTACTTAGTGTGATTTTATAGGTCTTGTTTTCATGACAGAGAACAAAAGAAATATTAGGTAGCTGTGGATTAAGTATACAATCGTCACTTTCAGTAATAAATATTGTTTAAACTAAATCTCAAGTTTCAGGATATTGCATAAAATCTTAAATCAACTCGCACCATAGTTCAAACATATGGATTTTGTCCCTTCGGGGACTGTACAGTAAAACCTGTCTTGAGAGACCACTGTCTTGAGAGAACACCTGTCTTGAGAGACCACATATACCAGGTACCGATTGGTTTTACTCTATAATGGACCTGCTATGGGAGACCACCTGTCTTGAGAGACCACCTGTCTTGTGAGACCACTGTGACCTGGTACCAACTTGTATTTTTATGCCATAATAGACCTGTCTTGAGAGACCGCCCCTTTGAAGACTGAAACTATGACAAAAACTTTTTACCTGTTCTGGAATTGGAAAACCCATTGTCGTTACACTAACATAATTAAAAGTATTAAAAGCTCTTAATTGGGATTCAATGTTAACTCATTAAATATTGAGATGTTTTTATAAGACCCCTGTGAAAAGATTGGGATTATTGCTGAATAAACAATTTCATACATACCTGAAATGTGACAGATAGGAGTAAAAATAAATTTGTGTTGAAAATATTTTTGTAACAAATTGAAATGGACTGTTATAAAAATTATAAAAATAAATTAGTGTTGAAAATCTTCAATGAAGATTTTCAACACTAATTTATTTTTATAATTTTTAAACAGTCCATTTCAATTTGTTACAAAAACTTCATAAAAATGAACAACTACAAAGTAATTACAAAAATCTATTCTTCTCCATTTCTGAATTATGTGGTTGGTTATTCACTGACTTAAGAAAACCTGAAACCTGTTATGAGAGACCACCTGTCTTGAGAGACCACTTTTGTGTGGCCCAAAGGGCGGTCTCTCAAGACAGGTTCTACTGTACTGTCTCTCTCATCTCAAGTGAGGAAAACTGGGTCATAATTATTGTACATATTGTCAGTCTCATCTCAAAATTATATTTTCACTTATCAGACACAATGGTTTTAATTTCTATTCAGAAAAGATAAAATGAATTCAATTTTCAAAAAGAACATTTAATGTGAGTGATCAGCACTCATGTGTTGTTATCTTCATCTGTTCATTCACCTTAAGTGTTCAATCCACCTGTTTAGGCCCCACAAAGTAGAACTCTGTTTCTCAGGCCATTTTTTATGACTTTGCATGCGGGCGGGCAGTTTTTAACCCTTTACCCACCACAGACGATATCAAAATTTATTATTTTAAATATCATTTTTTCCAATTTTTCAAAAAATGTCAACAAAACCATATCATGTGACCCCTCATTGGAACGAGCTTGACAAGCTCGTTCCAATGAGGGGTCACATGATATGGTTTTGTTGACATTTTTTAAAAAATAATATTTTTTCAACTGCTGAATTTGCATATTACGTGGGTGGATGCGGGCGATTCATTTGGGTAAAGGGTTAATTTTATTTTTGTAATTATTTCTTTGCCATCATAAGAACATGTTCTTGGTTTGTTTTATGTTTTAGGCCTCATAATCTACAGAATAGCATGGGTGATGGTGTATTTTGTCCCCTGAGTGCAATAAGGTTTTGCAATGCTAAAGCATTGCAAAGCTTTGTTGCACTCAAGGCACAAATTTATCAATTTTATCAACTTGGGTAAAATATCAGGCATAAACGATTTAATTTTTATTTTTTTAAGTTTGCATTGATTATAAAAAGAGAGGATGCAGCAGCAAAAAGGACTATGCGGGAGGGTCTGAGAAACAGATTTTTTACCTTTCTAGGCCTTATCGTGCCTGCATACAAACCAATTATTCACCTCATTTTTTGATTCATCAATCAGTTGCCTCACCATCTTAATTAAGCACCTGTTGTTTACTTTGTATACTCACAAATCTCTTACCTCATTTTCTGATTCATCAGTCCACTGTCTGTGTACTCATGAATATATCATTCACCTCATTTTCCAATTCGTCAAACAGTTGCTTTACCTTCGTGCACAAGTTGTTCACTTTGTCTGGTTACTCACCAATCAGTCACCACATTTTCTGATTCATCAATCAGTTGCCTCACCTTCTTAAGCACCAATTGATTACTTTGGCTGTTTACTCACCAATCATTCACCTCATCTGCTTACTCCCCTTCCTTTATCTACTCATCTGATGTTCATCTCATCTATTTATTAACCTGATGTTTATCTCATCTATTTATTAACCTGATGTTTATCTCATGTATTTATTAACCTGATGTTCACCTCATCTATTTATTATCCTGATGTTCATCTCATCTATTTATTAACCAGATGTTCATCTCATCTATTTATTAACCAGATGTTCATCTCATCTATTTATTAACCAGATGTTCACCTCATCTATTTATTAACCTGATGTTCATCTCATCTATTTATTAACAAGATGTTCATCTCATCTATTTATTAACCTGATGTTCATCTCATCTATTTATCAATCTGATGTTCATCTCATCTATTTATTAACCAGATGTTCATCTCATCTATTTATTAACCTGCTGTTCATCTCATCTATTTATTAACCTGATGTTTATCTCATCTATTTATTAACCAGATGTTCATCTCATCTATTTATTAACCTGATGTTCATCTCATCTATTTATTAACCTGATGTTTATCTCATCTATTTATTAACCAGATGTTCATCTCATCTATTTATTAACCTGATGTTTATCTCATCTATTTATTAACCTGATGTTCATCTCATCTATTTATTAACCTGATGTTTATCTCCTCTATTTATTAACCTGATGTTCATCTCATCTATTTATTAACCTGATGTTCATCTCATCTATTTATTAACCTGATGTTCATCTCATCTATTTATTAACCTAATGTTCATCTCATCTATTTATTAACATGATGTTCATCTCATCTATTTATTAACCTGATGTTCATCTCATCTATTTATTAACCTGATGTTTATCTCATCTATTTATTAACATGATGTTCATCTTCTATTTATTAACCTGATGTTCATCTCATCTATTTATTAACATGATGTTCATCTTCTATTTATTAACATGATGTTCATCTTCTATTTATTAACATGATGTTCATCTCATCTATTTATTAACATGATGTTCATCTCATCTATTTATTAACCTGATGTTCATCTCATCTATTTATTAACCTGATGTTTATCTCATCTATTTATTAACATGATGTTTATCTCATCTATTTATTAACCTGATGTTCATCTCATCTATTTATTATCCTGATGTTCATCTCATCTATTTATTAACCTGATGTTCATCTCATCTATTTATTAACAAGATGTTCATCTCATCTATTTATTAACCTGATGTTCATCTCATCTATTTATCAATCTGATGTTCATCTCATCTATTTATTAACCAGATGTTCATCTCATCTATTTATTAACCAGATGTTCATCTCATCTATTTATTAACCTGATGTTCATCTCATCTATTTATTAACCTGATGTTTATCTCATCTATTTATTAACCAGATGTTCATCTCATCTATTTATTAACCTGATGTTTATCTCATCTATTTATTAACCTGATGTTCATCTCATCTATTTATTAACCTGATGTTTATCTCCTCTATTTATTAACCTGATGTTCATCTCATCTATTTATTAACCTGATGTTCATCTCATCTATTTATTAACCTGATGTTCATCTCATCTATTTATTAACCTAATGTTCATCTCATCTATTTATTAACATGATGTTCATCTCATCTATTTATTAACCTGATGTTCATCTCATCTATTTATTAACCTGATGTTTATCTCATCTATTTATTAACATGATGTTCATCTTCTATTTATTAACCTGATGTTCATCTCATCTATTTATTAACATGATGTTCATCTTCTATTTATTAACATGATGTTCATCTTCTATTTATTAACATGATGTTCATCTCATCTATTTATTAACATGATGTTCATCTCATCTATTTATTAACCTGATGTTCATCTCATCTATTTATTAACCTGATGTTTATCTCATCTATTTATTAACATGATGTTTATCTCATCTATTTATTAACCTGATGTTCATCTCATCTATTTATTAACCTGATGTTCATCTCATCTATTTATTAACCTGATGTTTATCTCATCTATTTATTAACCTGATGTTCATCTCATCTATTTATTAACCTGATGTTTATCTCATCTATTTATTAACAAGATGTTTATCTCATCTATTTATTAACCAGATGTTCATCTCATCTATTTATTAACCTGATGTTTATCTCATCTATTTATTAACATGATGTTCATCTTCTATTTATTAACCAGATGTTCATCTCATCTATTTATTAACCTGAAGTTTATCTCATCTATTTATTAACCTGATGTTCATCTCATCTATTTATTAACCTCATGTTCATCTCATCTATTTATTAATCTCATGTTCATCTCATCTATTTATTAACCTGATGTTTATCTCATCTATTTATTAACATGATGTTTATCTCATCTATTTATTAACCTGATGTTCATCTCATCTATTTATTATCCTGATATTCATCTCATCTATTTATTAACCTGATGTTCATCTCATCTATTTATTAACATGATGTTTATCTCATCTATTTATTAACCTGATGTTCATCTCATCTATTTATTAACCTGATGTTTATCTCATCTATTTATTAACATGATGTTTATCTCATCTATTTATTAACCAGATGTTCATCTCATCTATTTATTAACCTGATGTTTATCTCATCTATTTATTAACATGATGTTCATCTTCTATTTATTAACCAGATGTTCATCTCATCTATTTATTAACCTGAAGTTTATCTCATCTATTAATTAACCTGATGTTCATCTCATCTATTTATTAACATGATGTTCATCTTCTATTTATTAACCAGATGTTCATCTCATCTATTTATTAACCTGATGTTTATCTCATCTATTTATTAACCAGATGTTCATCTCATCTATTTATTAACCAGATGTTCATCTCATCTATTTATTAACCTGATGTTTATCTCATCTATTTATTAACCTGATGTTCATCTCATCTATTTATTAACCAGATGTTCATCTCAACTATTTATTAACCTGATGTTTATCTCATGTTTATTAACCTGATGTTTATCTCATCTATTTATTAACCTGATGTTCACCTCATCTATTTATTAACCTGATGTTCATCTCATCTATTTATTATCCAGATGTTTATCTCATCTATTTATTAACCAGATGTTCATCTCATCTATTTATTAACCTGATGTTTATCTCATCTATTTATTAACATGATGTTCATCTTCTATTTATTAACCAGATGTTTATCTCATCTACTTATTAACCTGATGTTCACCTCATCTATTTATTAACCTGATGTTCATCTCATCTATTTATTAACCAGATGTTTATCTCATCTTTTTATTAAGCAGATGTTCATCTCATCTATTTATTAACCTGATGTTTATCTCATCTAAAAAACCCGAAACTTTTTTATAGGGCCAACCGAAAGTAAGTTTAGCTGTTATCTCATCCTAAACAATATCTATAAGCTCCGTAGTACTGGATTAGTGATTTGACACGTAGCCATTTCACCCTAGGTAGTGATAAAAGTAGTTAGATCTTTCTATTCCATTGTGTTACTTGAAATTTTGTTTATAAGGAGATTGCAGGAAGACAGCCTAAACGGGCTATGCTTTCTCCTAACGATGTACCATAAGTTCTGTTAATTCTGTTTTATATGTATTATGTAAATAGCATGATTTGGTATATTGTTGAATAAATTCTATTCTATTCTATTCTATTCTATTTATTAACATGATGTTCATCTTCTATTTATTAACCAGATGTTCATCTCATCTATTTATTAACCTGATGTTTATCTCATCTATTTATTAACATGATGTTCATCTTCTATTTATTAACCAGATGTTTATCTCATCTACTTATTAACCTGAAGTTCATCTCATCTATTTATTAACCAGATGTTTATCTCATCTTTTTATTAACATGATGTTTATCTCATCTTTTTATTAAGCAGATGTTCATCTCATCTATTTATTAACCAGATGTTTATCTCATCTATTTATTAACCAGATGTTTATCTCATCTATTTATTAACCAGATGTTCATCTCATCTATTTATTAACCTGATGTTTATCTCATCTATTTATTAACATGATGTTCATCTTCTATTTATTAACCAGATGTTCACCTCATCTATTTATTAACCTGATGTTCATCTCATCTATTTATTAACCAGATGTTTATCTCATCTTTTTATTAACATGATGTTTATCTCATCTATTTATTAACATGATGTTTATCTCATCTATTTATTAACCAGATGTTTATCTCATCTATTTATTAACCAGATGTTCATCTCATCTATTTATTAACCTGATGTTTATCTCATCTATTTATTAACTTGATGTTCATCTCATCTATTTATTAACCAGATGTTCATCTCATCTATTTATTAACCTGATGTTTATCTTATCTATTTATTAACCTGATGTTTATCTCATCTATTTATTAACATGGTGTTCATCTCATGTATTTATTAACCTGATGTTCATCTCATCTATTTATTACCTGATGTTCATCTCATCTATTTATTAACCTGATGTTCATCTCATCTATTTATTAACCTGATGTTCATCTCATCTATTTATTAACATGATGTTCATCTCATGTATTTATTAACCTGATGTTCATCTCATCTATTTATTAACATGATGTTCATCTCATCTATTTATTAACACGATGTTCATCTCATGTATTTATTAACATGATGTTCATCTCATCTATTTATTAACCTGATGTTCATCTCATCTATTTATTAACCTGATGTTCATCTCATCTATTTATTAACCTGATGTTCATCTCATCTATTTATTAACCTGATGTTTATCTCATCTATTTATTAACCAGATGTTCATCTCATCTATTTATTAACCTGATGTTTATCTCATCTATTTATTAACCTGATGTTTATCTCATCTATTTATTAACCTGATGTTCATCTCATCTATTTATTAACATGATGTTCATCTCATCTATTTATTAACCTGATGTTCATCTCATTTATTTATTAACATGATGTTCATCTCATCTATTTATTAACCTGATGTTTATCTCATCTATTTATTAACCTGATGTTTATCTCATCTATTTATTAACCTGATGTTCATCTCATCTATTTATTATCCTGTTTGTCTCATGTATTTATTAACATGATGTTCATCTCATCTTTTTATTAACCTGATGTTTATCTCAAGTATTTATTAACATGATGTTCATCTCATCTATTTATTAACCTGATGTTCATCTCATCTATTTATTAACCTGATGTTCATTTCATCTATTTATTAACCTGATGTTTATCTCATGTATTTATTAACCTGATGTTCATCTCATCTATTTATTAACCTGATGTTAATCTCATCTATTTATTAACCTGATGTTTATCTCATCTATTTATTAACCTGATGTTCATCTCATCTAATTATTAACCCTTTACCTAATGAAAGCCTGCATAATTTGCTAATTGATCAGTTGAAAAAAATTACTTTTCCAAAAATATTTCAACAAAACCATATCATGTGACCCCTCATTGGAACGATCCCACTGAGCTCATTCCAATGAGGGGTCAAATGATATGGTTTCATTGAAATATTTTTGAAAAATATTGAAAAATAGTAATTAAAATAATGAATTTTGATATTCTCTATGTTAGGTAAAGGGTTAACCTGATGTTTATCTCATCTATTCATTCACCTAATGTTCACTTCATCCATTTACTCACCTGCTGTTTGCTTCATCAGTTTACTCACCTTACTCGGCTTACCTGATATTCATTTCATATGTTTACTCACCTGGCATTCATCTCATCTGTTTAATCCAATTACTCCTGTATTTTTTTTAGCTTTGGACTTTGTCATCAAAGGAAAGATAATTATGAGTTTGGTCAGGGGTGGTAGCAGGGAACAGAGAACTTTCAGCAGCATGAAAATATAGATTCATTGAGAAGTTTTGTAAGACTTTATAGCGAACAGGTATACAGTGTTAATCAGTGTGTATAGCCAGCAATCAATCGACACATCTTTAAGACAAGCGATTTCTCCTTTGACAGTGTCCTCACCTACTGAATAATAGTGATGACCCTATTATGAATTATGGAGAAAAATGTCAACTATCCATTTGTTTGGTATTGACGCATAAAGTACAAGTCAAAATAAGTTGCAGCATAACTGCAATAAACTATGGTAAGTATACTCCTGCAATGATAAGATCTGGTCTTATAAGTGTAGGAAGAGAAAGATACATAGTTTATAGTGGTTATCCTACAACTTATTTTGACTTGTACTGTAGAGTGAAACAAGAAGAATGTTACTAAGGTAACACATGCCCTCCCTTGTGACCTTCACCTTGCAGATGCGGCGGAAACTATTATATGTGACACACCTTATGACTGTCCTTAACATTTGTAAAAAGTTTAACAATTGTACTATGATTCGTTTCTGAGTTATGGCTGAGACACGAATATTTTTAGTGTGACCTTGAAATGTGACCTTGACCTTGAAGGTACGATCCCAGCTATGGTGTGTGTATGTGTGACACATCCTCCCATGGTCCTTTATAATTGTGTGAAGTTTGATGACTGTGGCCCTAACAGTTTTCGAGTCATTGGTTCGGACACACACACACGCATGGACACACACCTCAATCACTATATGCCACCCGACCTAAGTCGGAGGACATAAAAATTACTTACATCAATAAAAATTTGGATTCTCACTGTTGGCTACTGTCTGCAGTGTACCAGATATGATTCAAATGCAGTGTACCCTATATCTAAATGCAGTGTACCCTTTATTAGAGGTTAACTGATAAGGATTTGCGACCGTCATCTCCTTGCTGATTAGCTGAGCACACAATCTGCCGGTTGTGAGTGCTGATGTCAGATAGTAAGAACCAAAAGGAGTAGTAAGTTTAACCCTTTACCCAACGTAACGGCCAAAACCGGCTAGCGCTATTCTCAAAAATCGCCAATTAATTTTCAAAATATTTTCATTTTTTGTCTCAAAAACATAGGTTATGACCCCTCGTTGGAACGAGCTCGTCGAGCTCGTTCCAAGGAGGGGTCATGACCTATGTTTTTGAGACAAAAAATGAAAAAAATTAGTTATTCAAGAATTTTTTTTGCAAGTGTCGTCTGCTTTTCATGTTAGGTAAAGGGTTAAGAATGCATAGAACAGGGTTAATTTTACAGTACAGCCAGGTTGATTGTTTTTCTGACCTCAAGAGAATGTCAGTGTGTGTATTACATTAAAAATATGGCTTCAGTATTTATTATTCATTTAATGGTGTTTAGGCCTAAAAAAATTAAAAATCTGTTTCTCAGGCCCTCCTGCATGGTCCTTTTGGCTGCCGCATGCTCTCTTTTTATAACCAATTTAAACTTAAAAAAAATAAAAATTAAATGGTTTATATCTGATATTTTACCCAAGTTAAAAAATTGTTGAATGTGTCCCTTGAGTGCAAGAAGGCTTTGCAATGCTTTAGCATTGCAAAGCCTTCTTGCACTCAAGGGATGAAATACACCACCACCCATGCTATTATGTAGATTATGAGGCCTAATACTTGAACCAAGAACATGAACTTTTGATGGCAAAGAATAAATTACTGAAATAAAAAATAAAATAAAAAACCGCTCGCACGCATGCAATTTCACAAATAATGGCCTGAGAAACAGAAGATCTACTTTGTGTGGCCTTAAGGTCACATACTTATGCACAACAGCTAATCATGACCGCGACAGTTTTATGGGAGGAGGAAGCCAGAGTACCCGAAGAGAAACACCCAACAACGACGAGCAGCTGCCAGCTCCCCAACTTCGTAACTCCGCACTGCAGTACAGGCAGGGTTAGATTGGTTGAATCCATGCACACCATCCACGTGCAGTACACCTTAGTACATGGCGTCATCGTGCCCTCATGTGGACAATCAGGGTTAAGTGCCTTGCCCAAGGACACAACACTTGAGTCCGAATCGATCGCTCAAACAGTCACCTATCCGAGGTAGGGCTGTCACGACTATCATTTTTTGTAATCGACTAATCGTGACCAGTAATCGACGGTTAGTCGATTAATAGTCACTTCCCATGATTTTTTAGCAAATCATTCTTCTGTTCGTAAAACTCTGAAAATGACAATGGCACCAGTGTGTTCAGACGAAGTGGGGTTGTGGGAACAACAAATCGGTCCCGACTGAAGCTACATGTAGTCCAATCTTGGACCCACAGTCCGTAATATAATTTTTGGGGTTGGTACGTCCTGTAGGACGTACCAACCCCAAAAATAATATTACTGACTGCGGGTCCAAGTTTGAACTAGATTGAAGCCGATGAATTAAAATGAATTTACCAAAGAACGTTCCTGCATATGTTTCCTTTCTGCAATAAGTTTCTTGAAATTTTGAACATTGAGATCTATGCATTCCCTCGTCAGTTGTTAAAATTGGATCTTAGTCTGAAGTTCCGAATTTTGAGAAGTGATCCGACGTTCTGACTTTCGTCATAATTTTGTCACTTCCGCGCTTTGGGTTTTCCAATGGGTGCATTCATGTGTACAAGACTGGAGAAATTCAGAAGAATCTATTCTTCTCGAGTAACTGTGAGTGTTCTTTCTTACACAGTCAGTGACAGTCGTACAGTCTTCCGGATATGAATGTTAACTATGGTTAGATATTTAAAGTTATTCAACTTCATTGATCATTCACCTCACAAAACAATGCAATTTAGCCCCGACGTGTAGTAGACATGTACCACCTTGAAAATGAACGACGATCGACTAAAAATAAAAAACGTCAACTACTTCAATAGTCGACGGTTAGTCGACTAATCGAATAATCGCGACAGCCCTAATCCGAGGACTAACCGGGCTTGACGTTGCTTAACTTCGGTGATCTGATGAGAACCAGTCGCTGCAATGCCACCGCGCCCCCACGACATCAGTGGAAACGAGTTAATAGCGCAGCGTCTTTAAGACACTGTGCTGTTAACTTGTTTCTGCTGATGTCGCATTTCACTGAGTCATCACACAGCTCGTGGGATGTGTGTCATGAGCAGCAATAAAGGTGACAAGGGCAACGCCCCCGGTCTCCCGACCAAGATGGCAAATTCAAGGGAGCTGTTAGGATGCAATTTGTTCGCAGAGCATGGCCATTTTTTAACTTGACCTGTATTTCCAACCAATTAAACCACATACTTAGTTTCATTTCAATCAAATGATCCAAAGTAAAGTTATCATCCGGACAACACAAAAACCGTATTTTCTAAGTCGAAAAAGGGGAATAAATCCAGTAAAAATCAGTGGAGCGTGCCCATTTTTGAACTTGACCTGCATTTCCACCCAAATAAGCGGCATACTAAATTTCGTTTCAATCAAATGATCCTAACTAAAGTTATCATCCGGACAACACAAAAACTGTATTTTTTAAGTCGAAAAAGGGGAATAAATCCAGTAGAAATCAGTGGAGCGTGCCCATTTTCGAACTTGACCTGCATTTCCACCCAAGTAAGACACATACCAAATTTAGTTTCAGTAAAATCATCCAAACTAAAGTTATCATCCGGACAAGGGTGTGACGGACGGATGGACGGACGGACGGATGGACACTGCTGATTACAATAGTCCCCCGAAGGGTCGGGGGACAAAAATCAGACCAATCAATGAGATTAGGCCAATGTTGAAGCCTGCTAATCATTGTGATAACTTATTAAGCTTGTTACTGCGTGTATAAGACTGTTAATCAAACATAAATACAAACAATTTTGATCCAGTGGTGTTCCACGTAACCATCAGCATGGACCGATGTTCAAACACCTCTACTGATCATCAACCGATGGCTTAAAATCAGCCGATGTCAGATGTGATTGACGAACATCTTTTAATCACTACCCTATATCTAAACAATACTCATTAATTGATGGACAAGGGGTATTTTATTACACCCCTAACGTCTAATTATAATAGGAATCGGTAAAAAATAATTTGTGTTCTCCCCTCACTAGTGAGATCAGACACCTCCGTGATTAATATTTCATGTGAACTTGAAATTTACAAATGAATTTTCACAAGCGCAAAACAAAAGTTGTTCTCGCTCCACTAGTAAGTATAACAAGACGTGATCTGTGTCAGCAGAAACAGCGATCAGCTGATTGTGTAAACAGATTTCTTGTGTGGTATGGGTGTCAGTTTGGATCATTTCAGTTGAAGCTTCAAACGAAAGGGGTATAATAAAAAGAAAATCTAATGTTTTCTTGTGAATTCCGGAATTAATCTCATTCGTGAGTAAGAGAATTTGTATTTTCACTCGCAGCACGCTGCTCGTGAAAATACGAATTCTCTCACTCACTCATGAGATAAATCCCGGTATTCACAAGAACACATTAGATATCCTCTATATATTATTAGGCTAAAAAAAAATAATGTTTTGATTCTCAGGCCCTCCCTCGTTGGATTTGAACCTCCTCATTAGACATTTTAATTATGTCATGTTTTCTTAAGAATTTGTGAAAACTTGAAATGGTCATTTTTTCAGATTTCTCAACATATAATTATTTAGCTGTGTTTGCAGTAAATTGTTTTTTCTTGTTGCAGTTTATGGGAGAGTGCCCAGAGGCACTCTCCCATAAACTGTAACAAAGAAAATTCTGATATACTGGATCATGATTTAATTATTTATTTATTTGCTGGTGTTTAAGGTCATATATTTCTACACAATGGCTAATAATGGCTGCAACACCAATATAAACTCAAGTTTAACCAATCATTTAGAGCCATGTTTCCCATTTCAAAGGACTCCTACCCCCAAGCATTGGTTACTGGGGCCTATTCTAATGGATCATGATGCTTGACAGATCTATACCATTAAAAAGAACAATAAAATACAAATCCTTTTAGATGTTGTTACGGTAGTTAGTTATAAAAGGTATACTATAATTACACTAAAATACAACCTTTTCTCTTTTTCAAGTGGAAAGACAGCAAAAAAATTTACTGAGTATAGTCAACTATTTACATGAAAAAAAAAAAAAATTAAAAAAAAAATATAAAAATAAAATCCTCCCTCCCTCACTGATTTGAAAAAAAAATTGCCTGAGAATCAATTCATTTTTTTTATTAGGCCTTATAATTAACTCAGTAACAGCCTGAAGAAAATGTCTCCAGATGAATTCAACCAAAAGGTTAGCAAGTCATACCTCCTTGTCATGTTCTGGAGCAAGAACTGGGAAGCTGCAGGCGATACAGTGTTCATCAGAGGGTGATGGGTTAGGGCTGTCGCAACTATCATTTTTTGTAATCGACTAATTGTGACCAGTAATCGACGGTTAGTCGATTAATAGTCGCTTCCCATGATTTTTTAGCAAATCATTCTTCTGTTCATAAAACTCTGAAAATGACAATGGCACCAGTGTGTTCAGATGAAGTGGGGTTGTGGGAAAAACAAATCGGTCCCGACTGAAGCTACATGTAGTCCAATCTTGGACCCACAGTCCGTAATATAATTTTTTGGGTTGGTACGTCCTGTAGGACGTACCAACCCCAAAAATAATATTACTGACTGCGGGTCCAAGTTTGAACTAGATTGAAGCCGATGAATTAAAATGAATTTACCAAAGAACGTTCCTGCATATGTTTCCTTTCTGCAATAAGTTTCTCGAAATTTTGAACATTGAGATCTATGCATTCCCTCGTCAGTTGTTAAAATTGGATCTTAGTCTGAAGTTCCAACTTTGAGAAATGATCTGACGTTCTGACTTTCGTCATAATTTTGTCACTTCCGCGCTTTGGGTTTTCCAATGGGTGCATTCGTGTGTACAAGACTGGAGAAATTCAGAAGAATCTATTCTTCTCGAGTAACTGTGAGTGTTCTTTCTTACACGGTCAGTGACAGTCGTACAGTCTTCCGGATATGAATGTTAACTATGGTTAGATATTTAAAGTTATTCACCTTCATTGATCATTCACCTCACAAAACAATGCAATTTAGCCCCGACGTGTAGTAGACATGTACCACCTTGAAAATGAACGACGATCGACTAAAAATAAAAAACGTCGACTACTTCAAAAGTCGACGGTTAGTCGACTAATCGAATAATCGCGACAGCCCTATGATGGGTGGATATAAGAGGCCTGACAGGTGTACAAATGTACAGAAACATGGACACAAGCCACTTTAATGTTTCTGCTGTCTTTTAATGGAGAATTCACAGATCCACAACTAACCTTAACATCCCAGTCTCTGTTGAGGTAATAAATACTTGTGACACACCGGCCATCTTTATTAGGGTTATCTACATGTCTAACATACCCTGTGCCTTTTCCTGGATAGCACGCAACCATTCCCTGCAAGCGAAAAAGTATATCAGTCAAAACGTATATGTATGTATCAGTCAAAAAAGTATATATATGTATCAATAAAAGGATATCTATAAATTAATTAAACAAGAGGCTCTAAAGAGCCTGTAATCGCTCACCGAGCCTTTAAATTTTTCCCAACTAACAGTGGCAAACAGTGTGTCGAAATAAGATAATTGTGGCCAAATTTTTCAAAGTTTTGCACTGTTTCGGAAATATATTGTTTGGCAAGGTCCCTGATGTTTGCAATGTAGCTTAGAGCTTACCTTCAAATGAAACAATGCAACAGATAAATAATTTTTTTAAAAACCTGCAGTGTTCATCACAGAAAAGCAATCGGCATCGACAGTTTGGCCAGGTCTCTGATGTTCGCAATATAGCTTAGAGCTTACCTTCGAATCAAACAATGCAACAGATAAATAATTTTTTTTTAAAAACCCGCAGAGTCTGCCACAGAAAAGCAATCGACATTGACAGTGTTGTATACGACACTGTCAATGACGATTGCTTTTCTGTGGCGAATTCCATATGATCATGTACTTAATTTATTTATTTATTGGTGTTTAAGGTCACATATTTCTGCACAATGGCTAATCGTGACCATGATAGTTTTACAAGTGGAGGAAGCCAGAGTACCCAGAGAGAACCACGAAGCAATGGCGAGCAACTGTCAGCTCCCCAACATACCAACTCCACACAAGCAGGGTTAGCATTGGTTGAAGACAGGTGCAGCATCGACGTGCAGTACGTCTTAGTACACAATGCCACCGTGCACCCACATGGGCAATGGGGGTGAAGGGTCTTGCCCAAGGACACAACGCGGTTGCCGCAGGTGGGATTCGAACCGAAGACCTCTCGGATCATGCACTTAAAGCTGGAGATTTAGTATATTCACATTTGTGGCATTTCTCAGTAAATGCCATGCATAATTTACATTTAAATACCTTTGACTCAACGCTGGGAAACTAAGAAGCCTTCTCGAGTCAGTCGAGAAAACTTATGTCAAAGGGTGGTGGGAGAGAACCAGTGATAATGGTGAAGACTGAAGACCTATAACAAGGTGTTGTAAAACTGCATTTTAAGACAGGTTACCTAAAGCCTAAAACAGATGCCAAGAAGAAGAAAATACCGGCGTTTTTTCTCTAACCATGCAGGTTATGAACCACTAAATAAGTGACCATGTGACTTGAATCATTTGACTACTCAAGTTGTGAGTAGGACAAAATAGGGATGATCAGCTGATTGGTTAAATATATTTTGACTTTGAAACCATTAATTAAAATTTTGATTCGTCCACTTTAGAAAGTATTAAGGCCAAATAAAAAAAATGAATTGATTCTCAGGCAATTTTTTTTTCAAATCAGTGAGGGAGGGAGGATTTTATTTTTACTTTTTTTTTACTTTTTTTTCATGTAAAAGGTTTGAGTATACTCAGTAAATCTTTTTGCTGTCTTTCCACTTGAAAAAGAGAAAAGGTTGTATTTTAGTGTAATTATAGTATACCTTTTATAACTAACTGTGGTAACAACAGCTAAAAGGATTTGTATTTTATTGTTCTTTTTAATGGTATAGATCTGTCAAGCATCATGATCCATTAGAATAAGCCCCACTAACCAATGCTTGGGGTAGGAGTCCTTTAAAATGGGAAACATGGCTCTAAATGATTGGTTAAACTTGAGTTTATATCGGTGTCATTTTTAGCCATTGTGCAGAAATATATGACCTTAAACACCAGAAAATAAATAAATAATTAAATCATGATCCAGTATATCAGAATATTCTTTGTTACAGTTTATGGGCGAGTGCCCCTGGGCACTCTCCCATAAACTGCAACAAGAAAAACCAATTTACTGCTAACACAGCTAAATAATTATATGTCGGGAAATGTGAAAAAATGGCCATTCCAAGTTTTCACAAATTCTTTAAAAAACATGACATAATAAAAATGCCTAATGAGGAGGTTCAAATCCAATGAGGGAGGGCCTGAGAATCAAAACATTATTTTTTTTTAGCCTAATAAGTTTGTTTGTAATTTGGTGCCGGAATGTGTGAGAATCTCTCAAAAACATGAGGCATGAGGAAAAAAAGTGTGAAGGTCATTCAGTGCAAGACCATACGGTAATTGTGAAAATTCTTAATTTAAACTGAAATTTGATGTGGCAACATATATTTTTTTCCAGTTTAATTTTTTCAAGAGATGATGTACTTTGTAGATGTATAGGTATTTTTTTTCAAAACAACTTGGTGTGTTGTACAGAGAGTGAAAGGTTAACACTATGGTCAATGGGATTTATTTAGTGGTTCATAACCTGCAGGCCACATCCATATTTGCCGTTGTGCCCAAATTAGACTGATTTAAAGGTCTGTCGCTCACCTGGCAGAACAGAAGAAGAAAATATGATTTCCAATAGGATTTCTATGGTAACTGTAAGCTGCAATTGTGGCCATGTTTGCAGCCAAATAAACATTAAATAAGGAGTGTTGGCAGAGAGTGTCCCAATCATCAAGCATGTGAAGTTTCAAAACATTTGGCCTTGTAGTTTCAAAATCCACCAATCAGAATTAAAAAATGCCTCTGGCAGCCATGTTTTTCATCCAACAGGACCAAAATGAGAAACAGTTGTAGAGAACCTCCCAAAGACCATTACTGCCAAGGTTGTTCACATCAGCAAGTAGTTCCAGAGAAGATGAAAATGTTATTTCCCATAGGGTTTCTATAGTAACTATAAGCTGCAATTGCAGCCATATTTGCAACCCGATCAACATTAAATGGGGATCGTTGGTAGAGGGTGTCCCAATCATCAACCATGTGATGTTTCAAATCATTTGGCTTTGTGATTTCAGAGGAGAAGATTTTTCAAAATCCACCAATCAGAATCAAAGAATGCCTCTGGCGGCCATGCTTTCCATCCAACAGGAACAAAATGAGGATCGTTCGCAGTGTACCTTCCATAGACCATTCCCGCCAAGTTTGGTTCACATCAGCTCAGTAGTTCCAGAGAAGAGAATGAAAATGTGATTTCCCATATGGTTTCTATAATAACTATAAGCCGCAATTGTGGCCATGTGTGTAAACCAATCAACATCAAATGAGGATTGTTGGTACAGTTAAAACTAGAAGTCCTGTCATGAAATGCGCACAAATAGAACGTCGGTCTGCGCATTAATCTACATGTTATGACCATAGTAAGGCTATCAAATTCTGAACATATGGCCTGTGAACAAGCAATGTTTCAGCCAACGGACCTCCGGGTCAACCGGAGGTCCATTGGCAGAAACATTCCATGTGTTTGCTATGAGTAACCAGAAGAACCTGCCGTGCTTTGGATGACATTCGATATGCCAATTGCACGCAATTCTTGCACTCAATTAAGCCCAGATAAGCGCACAGTTCGCGTCAGGACTTCTGGTTTTTACTGTAGGCACACAGTTTGTGACAGGACTTCTAGTTTTAACTGTAAGTCTGGATTTTGTTTATAGGCTTTTTAGCTGCGACTAGCAGCTCTATAAGTGGCAATGTCGGTCTGTCTGTCGGTCGGTCTGTCTGTGACCAACGAGTTTCAAAACTCAATAACTTTTGAAATACTTGATGGAGTTACCCGGTGGTCCATTGGCAGAAACATTGCCTGTGTTTTCTATAAGTAACCAGAACCTGTCGTGCTTTGTGTGCCATTCGATATGGCAATTGCGCGCAATTCCAACGTGCAATTAAGCCTAGCTAAGCGCACAGTTCATGACAGGACTTCTAGTTTTAACTGTAGAGGGTGTCCCAGTCATCAAGCATGAGAAGTTTCAAAACATTTGGCCTTGTCGTTTCATAGGTGTCCATGTTTTCCATCCGACACATCACATAGACCATTCCTGCCAAGTTTGGTTCACATCGGCTTAGTAGTTCCAGAGAAGAAGATGAAAATGTGATTTCCCATGGGGTTTGTATAGTAAATATAAGCTGCAATTGCAGCCATGTTTGTAACCTGATCAAAATTAAATGAGGATCATTGGTAGAGGGTGTCCTAATCATCAATAATGTGAACTTTCAAAACATTTTGCCTTGTAGTTTCAGAGAAGATTTTTGAAAATCCACCAAACAGAATGAAAGAATGCCTATAGCGGAGCCACGTTTTTCAACCGACGGAAAGAAAATGAGGAGCATTTGTAGAGGTCCAAGAGATGATCAGAACTGGCCACCACAATCAGCCAATTGTGGGCAATTGGATGACAATGGCAACGGCCCCTGGATTCAATCAATTGTTGCCAAGCATTTTGTGATGATTCATAAACTGCATTTTATTATCTGCTTCAACTGATAATGTAAAATGATGTCAATGATACCATTCAATAAAGTTGAAAAACAACCACAATGTGTTTTCTTAATCTCTTTAGACGCCTCTTTATGGGATATACAAGTTAAATGACATGTAAAGTTTACAAATGGGCATACTTGCGGCAATAGCCAGTTCATACCAGAAAAATAAAGGTTGTACTCCATTTAATCAGCTCTCAGTAAAAATTACCAGTTGCGTGCACTTGGGTGGTAAACCCAAGTGTGCACGACTGGGCAAAGGAGTTTAACACTATGAAATATGTTCAATTTAATGTACCGTATTTACTCTATATATTGGGACACTCTATAATTTGGGACACACATTTTTTCCAGAAAAATATTTTTTTTTATGCTCCAATGTTTGGGACACTCAGGCAGGGCTGGGAGGAGTTAAAATTTTCTTAACGTAGTTAACGCGTTAACGAAATAATGCGTTAACGCGTTAATAAAACATTAACTGTGGTCTTTTGTACATATGAGCAATATCGACAATTGTTCAACGTAACATGATGTTACATGTTTTAATGAACAAATAAATGACTAGTAACTCATGAACAGCGTTCTTCGCGTTCTTTGAAATACTGGAAAAACTCCGGACTCCGGCAAAGTTCGATGAGTGCGTGCTTCGGGCGCTCAAAAGTTCTATACTCTTAAGTTAAGTCAAGTTAAGTGATAGTCGCTCACTACGAATTCTCATGCATAAATATTATTGACCGAGCCACGTCTTTAGACAAAGACATCCGTCTTTGCTCGAACACCAGGCCATATGTCGAAAACAGCCGCTCTGACGATGCGGACGTAGCAGGAATAGCTAAGTATCTTCCCGCAAGTCCCCCCATTTTGGGAAGGAGTCTTTCGTGGTCTTGCCACCATTTCAAAGGGTCGGCTGTGACAGGAGCAGTCCGGAACTTATCATACTCAGCAACTTCATCAGCAGATGATTCTTGGTCGTTCGATCCAAGCAATTCTTTTTTCTTGCTTGTTTCGTGGGTGGAGGTTGAACGCCCTGCGAAGAAGAATTACTGACTTCATCAGTTTCACTGGTCGCCAGTTTGCCGACTTCTTCTCTCACTGTTCGCTTCACTGATGCGGCCACATGTGGTTTGACAAATGATAAGTTTTTGAAACGCGCATCCAAGTAAGAGGCAATCATGGGAATACTCATATCACTGAGGAACTCATCGTCATTCATAGACAATCTTTCCGTGATATTGTCAATCAACATAGTCTTGAGTGCTTCCCCGGAGGATGTGGTTTTGATCGATTTCATCGACTCTACGACTGCAAAGATAACAGGGTACACAGTCGACACGGTCACAAATTTCTCCCCCTGCCACTGATCAGTAGTTTTCTTGAGATTCTCGAGCAGGTTCACAATGTCTGTTACCAATGAAACTTGCTCTGGGCTGAAGTAAAATTTTCGCTTGTTTTCTGGCTTACAAACGCTACGTCTACTGCCGTGTGGCCATGTCTACTGCCGTGTGGAGTTTCAGAAAACTTTTGAGGTGGAGTTCCATCTGGTGTCACAGTCCATTTGTAACTCAACCTTCTGCACATCATCTGGTAACACTTGCTCGCGATATTTTCGAATCTCCCGGGATAAGTTCTCCGATTTCCCCTTGAACTTTATCAGTTCACGAACTCTGTCAATCAACTCTATCACTTCACCTCCATCACTCTCTTTCAAAGCATCGTTTATTGCCAATTGCAGGACATGTGCTAAACACCCGAAGTCATATTTCACACATTTACTAAGACGCAGACTTTTGTTCATATTTGCAGCTGTGTCATGAACACACACGAAACACTCCATTTCCCAGTCTTGTATGGTTGCATCTATAACTTGTGATACATTTTCACCGGTATGACGGCCGTTGATATTGGGACTGTCTAAATTATAACATTTCATTTTCCAGTCTCCGCTTATGAAATGTGCCATCACCGAGAAAAATCCCACCATTTGTGTGTTGGTCCACCCATCAACAGTAATGCTAACTTTCATACATTTCAACTCTGACATCAAATGCTTTCGATTGACGTCGCATATTTTCATCAAGTGTTCCCGCATCGTTCTATGGGTTGGGGGTTGGTAATTTGGTTCCATGAAGAGCAACCATGTGCGCATCCCTTCATCTTCGCAGAATGAAAGTGGCTGAAGGTCTTTCACAACACAGCCCACTGCCAGTTTCGTGAGTTCTGATGCTCGGCCTGCTGAACAGGGTCGTTTTTTTTAAGCAGACACCCATTCTGTTAGGACGGACTGTCCTTGTGCAGCTATTGACGTAGCCCCCTTTTGCTTGATGCTACTCCCACTGACTACCCGACCTGAAGCATCTCGACAGGAAGCATCCACATCTATGACGAGCTCTGTACCGGCTGTCGTGTGTGTGGTACTAGAAGCTGATTGAGACTCACCCTCAAGCTCAGAAGCTCTGGTTTCCGTGACCGATGACTGAGAGAAGGAAGGCGGGAGTTTCAATGTAATTTTAGATGGAGTCTCACCTGTGGGGCATCTCATTCCATGAGTCTTCTCTAAATGGTACTTGAGAGTAGTTGTACCCCCTTTCATCGACATTTTCTTATGGCAGTTGTTACACTCAACTTTACCGTCTTCTAACTTCGTTAGGTGCTTCCATATCCACAACATAGGAGGCATGTTCAGTTGGCCACACGAGACTCGCTATCGTTGAAAATTTGAAATATTACTTACACTTATTATGATGAAAGAGATTGAAGATGCTGAATCGAATCTCTGAGCAAGTGTATGGCATGACCGACTGGAACTGGATGACCGCGCTGGGCGATTCCATTTAGATTTTAGAGTAATAGGTTATTTCATCATCTACAAATAAAACTTTGACGCGAAAACACTGTCATCGTCGTGCGTGGTTGATTTAATCTCCGAATTTGAAGACTCGCGTTATTAACGGGTTAATTTTTTTCTAACTCAGTTAAAATATTTTAACGCGTTAACTCCTCCCAGCCCTGCACTCAGGAGACTTATTTCCAGTTGGCCCAGTCACCTGAAACGGTACAAAATGCTCAATATTAAAGCTAAGTTTGTGTTTAATTTTCCTTTTTAAACAATAAATGAAAGTGTCAATGACACTGTAGCTCAACTTGACAAACTTGAACTTGGTAAGTTATAAATGAAATGGCAAAATTGAAGATCATTGGTACTAATGTCATTTTTTTTGCCAGTGGCAACATTTTTTGACAGAAACCGAAGAAAATTGATAGCTCCCATCTAGAGGCCGCCCCAAACAAGCATGCCAGGTTTCAAAGCAATCTGATCATAAATGTGCCCTGTAGGGTGTATAAAAGGGAAATATTGTGGTCTGACTAGACTCAATTCTAAGAATGTTGGCCGTGACAACATTTTTTGCGGAAATGGAAGAAAATCGATAGCTCCCATCTAGAGGTCACCGTAAATAAGCATACCAGGTTTCAAAGCAATCAAATCATAAATGTACCCTGTAGGGTGTGCCAAAGGGAAATATTGAGTCTTCTGACTAAACTAAGTTCTAAGAACGTTGGTCGCGGCAACATTTTTTGACAGAAATTGCAGAAAATCGATAGCTCCCATCTAGAGGTCTCCCCAAACAAGCATACCAGGTTTCAAAGCAATCTGATCATAAATGGGCCCTGTAGGGTGTGTCAAAGGAAAATATTGAGGTCTGACTAAACTAAGTTCTACGAACGTTGGCCGTGGCAACATTTTTTGCCGGAAATTGAAAAAAATCAATAGCTCCCATCTAGAGGTCACCCTAAATAAGCATACCAGGTTTCAAAGCAATCAAATTATAAATGTGCCCTGTAGGGTGTGCCAAAGGGAAATATTGTGGTTTGACTAAACTAAGTTCTAAGAACGTTGGCCGCGGCAACATTTTTTGACGGAAATTGAAGAAAATCGATAGCTCCCATCTAGAGGTCACCCCAAACAAGCATGCCAGGTTTCAAAGCAATCCGATCATAAATGTACCCTGTAGGGTGTGCCAAAGGGAAATATTGAGTCTTCTGACTAAACTAAGTTCTAAGAACGTTGGCCGCGGCAACATTTTTCGACAGAAATTGAAGAAAATCGATAGCACCCATCTAGAGGTCTCCCCAAACAAGCATACCAGGTTTCAAAGCAATTTGATCATAAATGTGCCCTGTAGGGTGTGCCAAAGGGAAATATTGAGGTCTGACTAAACTAAGTTCTACGAACGTTGACCGTGGCAACATTTTTTGCCGGAAATTGAAGAAAATCGATAGCTCCCATCTAGAGGTCACCCTAAATAAGCATACCAGGTTTCAAAGCAATCAAATCAAAAATGTGCCCTGTAGGGTGTGCCAAAGGGAAATATTGTGGTTTGACTAAACTAAGTTCTAAGAACATTGGCCGCGGCAACATTTTTTGACGGAAATTGAAGAAAATCGATAGCTCCCATCTAGAGGTCACCCCAAACAAGCATGCCAAGTTTCAAAGTAATCTGATCATAAATGCGACCTGTGAGGTGTGCCAAAGGAAATTGTGGATGTACATACTAACGTACGTACGTACGTACGCCGACGGACGAGAAGTGATGGCAATAGCTCAGCTTGACTTTGTCAAGTTGAGCTAAAAATTGATAATACATACTGATTTGTGTTGTTTTTATTAAATCTGTTCCTAAGTTTTAATATTTACAGTCCGGACTGACATGAGGAAGACTATTTAATATTACATTGTGACAGTCTTCAACCCTTTACTGAACACTAGTGGCAGATGACACTCATAAAAAAAATTATTGTGCGACTAAAAATTTTCATTTTTTGCTTCCAAAACATAGCTTATGACCCCTCATTAGAACGAGCGCAATGCGCATGTTCCAATGAGGGGCATAAGCTATGTTTTGGAAGCAAAAAATGAAAATCTAAAAAAAATTGGATGGCGATTTTCGTATATAGTGATGGAAAACGAATCACACACAACTTGATTCAGCATCAAAACAAGACCAGGTTGTGTTTTTTCCCCATTTTCTAAGATGTGGGACATCTGTGAAAATATTTATTTTTAGCTGTCCCAATACATAGAGTAAACACGGTAGTTCTTTCAAGTCTTGACTTATCTAGTAGTGAACGGAATGTAAACCTGTAAAATATGTTCAATTTAATGTAGCTCTTTGCGAGTCTTGACTTGTCCAGTAGTGCACAGAATTATAATCGGAATTGGCATCAGAATGGGCCGATTTGTGAGCTCAAATAACCAGTAATCGGTCAGCGACCATTTTTGGTGTTCGATTGAACACTATTGAAAAACATGTGTTACCAATTTGTACGTCAATGGAAGTAACAAATACTGTATCAAGACTCTGAAAATTGACATTGATGCGAATCCACAGCTGTTTTCTGGGACAACTTGGATATAAAGAGATTTGATGGACTCATATAAGCGTGAAATTAATTGAGTGAAATATTGAATTGACAATTTTACAACACTGGTAACAAATGTTCATAATGTGAGTGATAGTACAGTAGAATCCTCTTAATTGAATATTCATTTTGCCAGTGAAAATTATTCAATTAATAGGAGTATACAATTAACAGGGATTTGGTCAGTTTCTTGTGTTTTGGAGGTAAACTGAGCATTTATTCTATTATGTCTTGTTTGACAGAGCTCATAGAGCTCTGTAAAACAAGATATAATAGAATAAATGCCTGTATTGGATGTAGTGAGGCCAGAAGGTTGATAAATAAGGGGAATATGGTGCGTGCCACAGCAATTTTTTCGACATATTACAAAAAATTATATACAATTAACAAGAGTTTACTCTACAACTCATATGCAATTAACAGATCAAATTTGTATTGAAGGTATGGTAAATGCTTTTGTGTTTGAAAATTATATTCAATTAACAGGGATATACAATTAAGAGATATCCAATTAAGTGGGCTCCACTGTAATTGTTCTTTGTTGAAATAGAAATATATGTAGAACTACAGATTTGCTTAACCCTTTCTACACTGGTGGTATTTTCCATGCCAGTTAAATAACAGAGAGTCCATATCCATTATCTGGGGGTAGAGCAATTAATATTTCAGCCCTGGTAATTCACCTTCAGCAATCAGCAGTACCGAGGACACTGAAAATATCCACAGCAAAAATAATGCCGAGGATGCATTCTTCAGAAAGCCTCGTGATGGTAGAAATTGCACAACTTCCAAGTCAAATACAAGGAACCAAGCCATATGGTTTGCACTATGCTGTATTGCTAATCTTACAATTGGCAGTATAAATTGCAGCATACAGTTAAAACTAGAAGTCCTGTCACGAACTGTGCGCTTATCTAGGCTTAACTCTGAGTTGGAATTGCGCACAATTGCCATATCGAATGGCATCGAAAGCACGACAGGTTCTCCTGGTTACTCATAGAAAACACAGGCAATGTTTCTGCCAATGGACCTCCGGGTTACCCGGTGGTCCATTGACTGAAACATTTCTTGTGCACAGGCCATATGTTCAGAATTTGATAGCCTTACTATGGTCATAACGCGTAGATTAACGTGCAGATCGACGTGCTATTTGTGCACATTTCTTGACAGGACTTCTAGTTTTAACTGTATCCACTAGAAACTACGTGTTCTGCTTCTTCTATGTTGATAACACCAGAATCTTACATCAGTTTCTGGATATCATGAAGCATGTGAATGCTGAGAAAAAAATTTTGGAAGTAAGCAGGCGACTTGCTCAATATGTCTGATTCTGGTATTATCAACATTATCAGGTCATTGCCTAGATGTGTCTCATTGCTGTGTCACATACTATACATGTACATGTCTTACGCAAGTTGAGCTACAGTGTCATTGATACTTTCATTTTTTCTTCAAGTAGGTCTACCACTAATATACATGTAACTAAGTGTCAAATACTTCCTAGGGAACAAAAGCACTCATTATTGTATACTGAATTTGAAACATAAAAATGCTACACAATTTTAAACAATTGCTATACATTGATTTTTTGAAAATGTATAGCATTTCGCTGTGCAAATAAAAAGTATTTTGATCCCTGGAAATAATACATAGGTAATGCCCCATAAGTGATGACATGTTCCACTGATCAATATGGAATTGGCAATCTACACACATCATAACTTATGGGGCTTATAAAATCCCTGGTAATTCACCCTCAGCAATCAGCAGTGCCGAGGAAAATGCCGAGGAAAGGAAAACTATCCACAGCAAAAATACTGCCGAGGATGCTTTCTTCAGAAAGCCTTGTGGTGGTAGAAATTGCGCAACTTCCAGGTTAAACACCAGGAACCAAACCATGTGGGTTGCACTACGCTGTATTGCTAATATTACGATTTACAGTACAAATTGCAGCATAACCACTAGAAACTACATGTTATGCTTCTATGTTGATAACACCAGAATCTGATGTCAGTTTCTGGAAAGCTCTTATAGAGCTTTCCAGAAACTGATGTGATATTCTGGTATTATCAACATCGAAGCAGTGAGATACTTAGTTTGTGGTTATGATGCATCTTATTTTCACTCATACCATACATATTGAGCAAGTCACCTGCATACTACCAAGATTTTTTTCTCAGCATTCACATGGTTCATGATATTGACATGATCAAATTGAGTGAAAGATTCTGCACATTGAATGTGATTATATACACATGTACGTCAAACTACTTTCACATGTTAAAGTTACTTAAAAGATTTCACTTCACCACATGCTACATATACATGATAAATGCGACTATGTCCTGCCCTCTGATGATTTTTACACAATCGAACAGACTTCACAGCAATTGCCGTAGAAGCACCAGTTTTCCACAGCAATTTTTTTGCCGAGGAAACAAGGATGAATTACCAGGACTGATATTTTCAATGTGCAACCTTCAGAATGCTACTGAAAATATTAATTGTTCTACCACACACGTTCACTTAGTAGCCATTCTACTTAATGAAATTATGACGAATCTTGTTGCTGGGCTGGAAAAACGGTCTCTCATGTTGAAAGAGTTAGATTATAATTTATTTTTATAATTTTTATAACAGTGTTGAATTAGTGTTAAAAATCTTCAATGAAGATTTTCAACACTAATTTATTTTTATAATTTTTCTAACAGTCCATTTCAATTTGTTACAAAAAGATTTTCAACACAAATTTATTTTTATTCCTATCTGTCACATTTCAGGTATGTATGAAATTGTTTATTCAGCAATAATCCTAATCTTTTCACAGGGGTCTTATAATGAAAGTGTCAATGACACTGTAGCTTAACTTGTGTGTTGTGTTTGATGAAAAGGATAATGTTCAATGTTTATAAAAGGATTATGAAATAAGACAAGAATTGTGATAATTGGGAATATGTTCATTTCTGTTCCCTGTATGCTATGTTTATGATAAAAATAATATGAGGTGTACACTGTACTAAAGATCTGAGGGGTGGGTTAATATGACCTCACAGTTAATATATGTGGCCCTCACAGTTAACATATATCAACAAAATTACAATGAAATTATTCCAAAATGAGTCATCCTATCAAGTTACATTAAAATCCCTTCATAAATATGGCCTGTAGACTGTGCTAAAGGTTTTCGGGCTTCGGGCCCCTGTAGCCGTCAGTTTCCCAATTGCGTCCAAAGGGGACGTTCTCATCTAGACATTATATGAAGTCAACCTACCAAGTTACAATGAAATCCCTCCATAAATACGACCTGTAGACTGTGCTAAAGGTTTTCGGGCTTCAGGCAGCCATCAAGGCTGAATGATCGTGACCAAAAGGGGACGTTCTCATCTGGACACTATTTGGAGTCATCCTACCAAGCTACAATAAAATCCCTTCATAATTATGACCTGTAGACTGTTCTAAAGGTTTTCGGGCTTTGGGCCCCTGAAGCCGTCACAGTTGCCCACTCGTGTCCAAAAGGGGACGTTCTCATCTAGACATTATATGAAGTCAACCTACCAAGTTACAATGAAATCCCTGCATAAATATGACCTTAGACTGTGCTAAAGGTTTTCGGGCTTCGGGCAGCCATCATGGTTGAATGATCGCAACCAAAGGGGACAATCTCATCTGGGCATCATCTGGAGTGATCCTGCAAAGTTACAATGAAATCCCTTCATAAATATGACCTGTAGACTGTGTTCAAGGTTTTCGGACTTCAGGCACCTGTAGCCATCACAGTTGACCAATCACGACCAAAAGGGGATGTCATCATCTAGGCATTATATGGAGTCAACCTAAGAATGTTACAATGAAATCCTTCTATAAATATAAACTTTTGCCTATGCTAAAGGTTTTTGGGCTCGGGCACCCATCAAGGCTGAATGATCACGGCCAAAATGGGACGTTCTCATCTTGACCTTATTTGGAGTCAACCTACCAAGTTACAATGAAATCCCTTCATAAATATGACCTGTAGACAGTGCTAAAGGTTTTTGGGCTTCGGGCGCCTTTAGCCGTCAAAGTTGCCCAAACATGTCCAAAAGGGGACGTTCTCATCTAGGCATTATATGAAGTCAACCTACCAAGTTACAATGAAATCCCTTCACAAATATGACTTGTAGACTGTGCTTAAGGTTTTCGGGCTTCGGGTTCGGGCAGCCATCATGGTTGAATAATCGCAACCAAAGGGGACAATCTCATCTGGGCATCATCTGGAATGATCCTATGAAGTTACAATGAAATCCCTTCATAAATATGGCCTGTAGACTGTGCTCAAGGTTTTTGGGCTTCGGGCACTTGTAGCCAACACAGCTGACCAATTACGACCAAAAGGGGATGTCATCATCTAGGCATTATATGGAGTCAACCTAATAGGTTACAATGAAATCCTTCCATAAATATGACCTTTTACCTATGCTAAAGGTTTTTGGGCTCGGGCACCCATCAAGGCTGAATGATGGCGATCAAAAGGGGACGTTCTCATCTAGACATTATTTGGAGTCATCCTACCAAGTTACAATGAAATCCCCTCATAAATATGACCTGTAGACTGTGCTAAAGGTTTTCGGGCTTCGGGCACCTTTAGCTGTCACAGTTGCCCAATCATGTCCAAAAGGGGACGTTCTCACCTAGACATTATATGAGGTTAACCTACCAAGTTACAATGAAATCCCTTCATAAATATGACCTGTAGACTGTGCTAAAGGTTTTCGGGCTTCGGGCTCGGGCAGCCATCATGGGTGAATGATCGCACGTTCTCATCTAGACATTATATGAAGTTAACCTACCAAGTTACAATGAAATCCCTTCATAAATATGACCTGTAGACTGTGCTAAAGGTTTTCGGGCTTCGGGCTTGGGCAGCCATCATAGTTGAATGATCGCAACCATAGGGGACAATTTCATCTGAGCATCATCTGGAGTGATCCTAAGAAGTTACAATGAAATCCCTTCATAAATATGACCTGTAGACTGTGCTCAAGGTTTTCGGGCTTCGGGCACTTGTAGCCATCACAACTGACCAATCACGAACGAAAGGGGATGTCATCATCTAGGCATTATATGGAGTCAACCTAACAGGTTACAATGAAATCCTTCCATAAATATGACCTTTTGCCTATGCTAAAGGTTTTTGGGCTCGGGCACCCATCAAGGCTGCATGATCGCGATCAAAAGGGGACGTTCTCATCTAGACATTATTTGGAGTCATCCTGCCAAGTTACAATGAAATCATTTCATAAATATGACCTCTAGACTGTGCTAAAGGTTTTCGGGCTTCGGGCTCCTGTAGCCGTCACAGTTGCCCAATCACGTCCAAAGGGGGACTTTCTCATCTAGACATTGTATGAAGTCAACCCACCAAGTTACAATGAAATTCCTCAATAAATATGACCTGTAGACTGCGCTAAAGGTTTTCGGGTTTTGGGCTCGGGCAGTCGTCACGGTTGGCAGATCATGCCCAAATGGGGAAATTCTTATCTAGACATCATAAGGAGTCATCCTACCAAGATACAATGAAATCCCTCCACATTAAACATGACCTGCAGACTGTGCTAAAAGTTTTTGGGTTTTCGGGCTTGGGCAGCCATCACGGTTGATAGATCATGCCCAAAAGGGGACGTTCTCGTCTAGGCACTATACAGAGGCATCCTACCAAGTTACAATGAAATCCCTTCATAAATACGACCTGTAGACTGTGCTAATGGTTTTCGGGTTTTGGGCTCGGGCAGCCATACCGGTTGCCCGATCGTGACCAAAAGGGGACGTTCTCATCTAGACATGACCCCAAACCTGCATATGAAATTTCGTGACGATCAGACAAGAACTGCGGGGTGTAGCCCGTGCTAAAGGAAATGTGAACAGACGTCACAGACTCACAGACTAACAGACTTCCGCACGCGTGATGGCAATAGCTTATCTTGACTATGTCAAGTTAAACTAAAAACATCTCAATCTGTAATGAGTTAGCAATTGAAACCCAATTAAGAGCTTTTAATACTTTTAATTATGTCAGTATAACCACAATGGATTTTTCAATTCCAGAACAGGTAGAAAGTTTTTGTCATGGTTTCAGTCTTCAAATGGGTGGTCTCTCAAGACAGGTCTATTATGGCATAAAAATACAAGTTGGTACCAGGTCACAGTGGTCTCTCAAGACAGGTGGTCTCCCATAGTAGGTCCATTATAGAGTAAAACCAATCGGTGCCTGGTAGATGTGGTCTCTCGTGACAGGTGGTCTCCATCATGCATCATGTACACCACATCGTTGATCATCATCACATACATTCACACTTCTGACTTCAGAGTGTGAGCACCTCAGCAACAACATGGGAGCACTGGAATTACCAGCAAGACTGCAAAACACCATTTCAGCTCTGGGCATCTTTCGTCCCATCACCTGGACTATCCAGGAGAAGGGCGAGAGCATCTATCTGACACAGGAATTCTCCACAGAAGAAAAGATCACACCACCCCCACTCCCCAAGGGTAGAGGTAGTACCTTTAGTGAGAGGATTCCCATTCACACTGGTCCTCACCCAAGGGGGTCTGGAGGCCCTGAAAAGGGAAGGAAACCGTGAAGTAAGAGCCCGTCCACAAAGTGGAGGGATGCCCGACGCTTGGAGGCATTTTTGGAGATGAAGAAAGAGAACTGTGGGGAAAAGAAAGAGCCAGAGGTGGCCACCACTTCCCCTCCCACTCCCACAGACAGCCCCATCCTACTTCCAGTTCCCCAGCCGGTGTTGTTGGATGTGGAAGAGCCTGTGGAGACTGAGGTGGAAATGGAAGCTGCCCTCTCACCTCTTCCTGATCCCCACTCGTCTCTTCCTTCAGAACCAAAATGCCAGGATGCGGACGACTGGCTGGACAACATCATACGGGAAAACAAGATACAAGGGGACCTTCACAAGCAAGAGATGGACAGGAAATACCAACTATTCCTCCAACAAGTAGAAATCTCAAAACTAAAAGAAACCAGAAATCTTCAACAACAAAAGCCTCAGCAATCACCCATAACCACTCCAGACTCGGCCAGGACCAGACCCAACAAACCTCACCAATCACCATCAGGCAGCGAACCAACAACACCAACTGCCACTGTTTCTCCTTCCAAACCTCCACTTCTGAAAAAGAAGCAAAAAAGACATAAGCACTGCTAACTACCCACAGCTTCTCCTCCTTTACCACAGTCTGACACTACAAAAATTCCATAGCTAAAGAGGGTCGAAAGGGGCTTGCTCTGCAAACCGTCCCTGAGCGCCTTTGACACGCGAAACCATTTGATCTAGACAGTGGTCTCTCAAGACAGGTTTTACTGTGCGATCATTTTTTTTCAACCTGGTGCATAATAAAGAATATTATGTACAAATGTGCTATCAATATGTGAATATTCCATGGAGCCTACATAATATGTGGGGGAGGAATGGTGTTCGATCTAACTTGTGGAGTTGGAGAAAGTAATACTGAGTATTTTCTTTGCTTTATTGAAGTGCTGTGTCTGTGTGTTCACTATTGTTAAATAAATGCCAGTAGAGATCCATTTTACACTCTGTTTGAGGAGTTACGCTTACCTGAAGTATTAGCCTACAATACAGTCGTCGAGGACTGGTCACTTTCCACGGGTGGGCAATATTTCCACGGACGCTTTATTATTAGGTTCTGAACACTAATTACAGGAATAATCATCAAAAATTTAATTAATGAAGCACCGGGTACAACCCGATGCTTCATTAATTAAAATTTTGCTAATGATGATTTTTACTACGTAGTAAACAGATGCGTGGACATAACTACCCACATGTGGATTACAACCAATCCACGGTGATTGTACTGTACATGTAGTAGGGCTGAAACGATTTTCGTAACCGACTAACCGAGAGCTATAACTGGATAACATCCAGATATCCGTGGCCATTATTTCACCAAATATGGGATATAGGAATTGGAAAGCAGTTTCCTCAAACTATTCCGTAGTGTTACACAAATGAATGTTGTCACATACTCGACAACATTCGTTCGTATCCACACTACGGAATAGTTTCTGTGATTACTCATTACTCACAGAAACTGCCGATCATTAACAAAGTCTTGAATGCCAAAGTCGATTCTTTCTCAATTTACATAATACGGCTTCGATGTGTAATCTTTCACAAAGGAGAAGCGACAGATATACTGCGTTTTAAACATGGAATGATGATCACTATCGATATTTTGGATAACCTGTTCAGTGACGAATGGGAGTAAAATGGAGGCGAGTGGAAAATCGCTCACCACAAATAAAGTTTCCGAGAGTGAAAAATGTGAGTGAGGAGAGGGATTTTGATTTAGATGTATTTCGTAAATTCGGAGTTTCCACTGACAAGCGTCCTTTGAATCAAATGTATGAATACAACTGAACATAGATGGAAATTCTGACAGTGAAAATATATGTAACCCACTAAAATTAGTTAGGGATTTTAAATGGCAGATTATTAAAATCGTGGAAAATGGATGCGGAAATTTCAAATCAGGCACATTAATTAGTGTCACTGGTGAATTGGAGAGACAGGTGTCACATATATAACAGAAAATAAGGAACAGAGCAACATTCTGCATGTATTTGATAAAAAAAAAATACGGAAGTATTAAAACGTTTCTCAGATCTCAGAATGACCGTTTTTTTTTATCTGAACATGCGTGTTCCTTTTGTGGTGGGAATAAGCTCTGGGCGAGTTGTCAATGTACAAATCTCTTACTGTTGGCGTGTCGTGTGTCATGCTCATAACGAAGGAAAGGAAATTGTTTGGAATTGTACTTCAAACGCTTCAAATTGTGAGTGATGCTTAAAAATTTCCCAACATCAAAACTTAATTGAATGTTTCTGTTGATGCAACTCAAAAGGATGAAAACACACCCAAGAATAGAGGCGAGCGATTATTTGCGCAACTTTGCCAATTTTTGCGTGAGCGACGGTGCGCGAGAGCGATCGTGCGCTTTTCCCATGCGTCACTGCCTGTTGACAGTTTTCTAATCGGTCAGGTAGCTAACTGGTATCAAGCCGATCATCCAGTTAACCATTTCAGTACTAACATGTAGGCAGGTCCCTTCTTCAATGCTATGGTCAGTGCAAACGCTAATTTTAAATCTTTGCTATTTAATATGTTAGTCATTCTAAGAGTCTTGCAAGATTTCAAAATAAGAAATAATGAGTAAATTAAACAAAGGCCTGCTAGCAGGTACAGTGTGCAAAAATGACTCTAACCGACTGACTGTTCACGTAGTTTGCTCAGCAATGTAAAAATTCTTGGGAAGCTGCTTTTTTATCATTAACCCTTTACCTAACATGAAAAGCAGACGACACTTGCAAAAAAAATTCTTGAATAACTAATTTTTTTCCATTTTTTGTCTCAAAAACATAAGTTATGACCCCTCTTTGGAACGAGCTTGACGAGCTCGTTCCAAAGTGGGGTCATAACCTATGTTTATGAGACAAAAAATGAAAAAATAATGAAAATTAATTGGCGATTTTTGTGAACAGCGCTGGCCGGTTTTCGCCGTTACGTTGGGTAAAGGGTTAACCCTTTACCCAACGCAGACGATATCAAAATTTATTATTTTAAATATCATTTTTTTAAATTTTAAAAAAAATTTCAACAAAACCATATCATATGACCCCTCATTGGAATGAGCTCGACGAGCTCGTTCAAACGAGGGGTCACATGAAATTTCAACAAAACCATATCATGTGACCCCTCGTTGGAACGAGCTCGTTCAAATGAGGGGTCACATGAAATTTCAACAAAACCATATCATGTGACCCCTTGTTGGAACGAGCTCGATGAGCTCGTTCCAATGAGGGGTCACACGATATGGTTTTTTTGAAATTTTTTGAAAAATAATATTTTTTCAACTGCTGAATTTGCATATTACGCGGGCGGATGCGGCCGATTCGTTGGGTAAAGGGTTAACAAGTATTCATATTGTGTGTGGCGTTCATATATATATATATACATGTATATATATATACATGTATAAAGCCTCTAAAAATCTATCAAGACACAAGAAAGGCTTGTTAACTGGTAGAGTGCTAGACGCCTATATTTGGGCTTCATTCTGAACTGTAGGTTATTTATTTATTTATTGATTTTAAGATCACATATTTATGCACAATGGCTAATCATGACCGTGACAGTTTTACGGGTGGAGGAAGCCGGAATATCCGGAGAGAACCACCGAGCAACGACGAGCAGCTGCCAGCTCCCCAACATCGTAACTCCGCACTGCAGCACAGGCAGGGTTAGATTGGTTGAAGACATGCGTACCATTGACGTGCAGTACGCCTTAGTACACGGCGTCATCGTGCCCCCACGCGGGCAATGGAGATGAAGTGTCTTGCCCAAGGACACAACGCGGTTGCCGCAGGTGGGATTCGAACCGAGGACCTCTCGGCTTGCAGCCTGCACCTCTACCTGCTGAGCCACCGCACTCCCCTGAACTGTAGGTACCCAAACTTAAAGACTTCATATTCCGTGGATGTCCTTATTTCCATGAAAGTAAAATTACTTCATCTCCATTGATTTGTATTTTATTTTCCTCCCTGAATTTTGTCTGTTGAACTGCTCGGAAACATGCTGTACGATTTTGACCAAATTTGGCACACTTATGTAATGTCATAAAATCTAGTGAAATGCGGTATCGTCATATCTGTGAAAATGTGTATTTTCAAAATATTCTGCTAAAACCTTCAAAATTTCACCATTTTTCGAATGTCTCAAAACTGTTCACAGTTATTTAGCTCAAATTTTCCACACATTTAGAGCATAATATGATACACCACAATCACCACTCAGATCTTTCAACTGTAACCCCCAATGGCCAAAAATGACATGAATATAGATTTTTTCTTTAAAATTGACCACCTTCAAGGGCAAATTTCTGTAATAACAAGGTTGTTGAAACAATTATTTTGGTATGGATAGATGGAACAATGATTGCGGAATAAAGTTACTGTTTACTTTTTAATCTCAGATTTAACCATCAAGCACAATGAGGGCGAAGATAAGAGTACCATTTGAAAATGCCTAAATTAGTCAACTTTGGTTGCTTTTTCTATCATTTTGGAGAGGGTTAATTTCAAACACTTTTCATGTACGTATTCACAACTGACTATTGAGCATATTTGTTGTTGTAAGTTTGGTTATAAAGTTTAACCCTATCCCATTCTGGTTGCATAAAAGTAGGTACTGTCCAAAAAAACTACAATTTTTCAGAATTTGGTAAGTTCAGATGGTGATTTACTCCATTTTTCATTGCTTGAGCTCCGAATGTTTTCTATAGCTGCTTGCAGCAGTCAAAGTATGACAAATTTTGTTCTATATGTTATTATTAAAAGTTTAACCCTTGGCAGATTTGAAACTTTCTATAAGGGTACTGTCGGGATAATTGTTATTTTCGCCAACTTCAAGGGCAAATTTCTCTAATTACAAGGTTGTTGTAACAATTATTTTGGTATGGCTAGATGCAACAATGATTGTGGAATAAAGCTACTGTTTACTTCTTAATCTCATATTTAACCCTCAAGCACAATGAGGGCGAGAATGAGAGTACCGTTTGAAAATGCCAAAATTAGCCATCTTTGGTTGCTTTTTTTTATCATTTTGAAAAGGGTTAATTTCAAAAACTTTTCATGTACGTATTCACAATTGACTACCAAGCATATTTGCTGTTGTAAGTTTGGTTGTAAAGTTTAACCCTATCCCATTCTGGTTGCATAAAAGTAGGTACCGTCCAAAAAAACTACAATTTTTCAGAATTTGGTAAATTTAGGTGGTGATTTACTCCATTTTTAATTGCTTGAGCTCTAAATGTTTTCTGTAGCTGCTTGCAGAAGTCAAAGTATGACAAATTTTGTTCTATATGTTATTATTAAAAGTTTAACCCTTGGCAGATTTGAGACTTCCCATAAGGGTACTGTCAGAATAATTGTTATTTTCGCCAACTTTTACATGCACTTTTTCAGCACTGGAGCCATATTGTCTCAAAACCTTTTCCATGAGAGGATTGGGCCTTCATCCAAGAACAATTTTGCTGTTATATATTTTATTCAAGTTTTAACCTTCATCCAGTTTTCGGAACCTGAATTTGAGTGCCCTAAAATTCTTCATAAAATTAGCTAATTTGGAGCTCACGTTTCTTCCATTTTCGAAAGGAATATCGAAAAATGATTTACATGTTCGTATTTACAATTGCCTACCGAGCATATTTGCTGTTGTAAGTTTGGTTGTAAAGTTTAACCCTATGCTCATTCTGTTAGGTGCAGTCCAAAAAAACTATCGTTTTTCAGAATTTGGTAAGTTTAAGTGACGATTTACTCCATTCCTAATTGATTGAGCGCTGAATGTTTTCTATGGCTGCATGCAGCAGTCATAGTATGACAACTTTTGTTTTATACGTCATTATTAAAAGTTTAACTGTTGGCAGATTCGAGACTGCCCATATGGGTGTGGTCGGAATAATTGATATTTTCATAAAATCACTGAATATTGATAAGCGTGCAGTGGTAGATTGGAATAGAATATCTGAAAATGCTTTCGAAATTTGAATTCACAGTTCAATTCCAAGAATGTTTTCTGTTATAAGGTTGCTGTAAAGTTTAACGCCATCCCTGTCTCAGATGCATAAAGATTGGTGCCGTCGAAAAAAACTCTCATTTTTTCAGAATTCCGTAGGTTTAAGTGACAATTTACTCCATTCCTAATTCATTGAGCACTGAATGTTTTCTATGCCTGCATGCAGCAAGCACAGCATGACAACTTCTGTTCTATACATTATTATCAAAAGTTTAACCCTTGGCATATTTAGGAGTTCCCATGTGGGTATAGTCGGAATAATTGTAATTTTTGTAAAATCAATCCCTGAATATATTGGTAACCGTGCAGTGGCCTTTTGGTGGTGCTACATGAAGCCGCAAATAGTTAAGGTTGAAAAGCAATTCCAATGCGCAATTAAGCCTACACAAGCGCACTATTCGTGACAGGACTTCTAGTTTTAACTGTAACTCAGCCGGCGACAGGTAAATAATGAATGGAAAAGTCGTTGAATTGAAAATAAGGTAGGGACAAATCGCACCCACGGTATTTCCACACGGTCTCGCTACTTGACAAAGATACTGAACTGTCGGACAGGGACAGTAGAAACATTCTGAGAATTTCAAGTTGCTACCTTGCATGGTCGGGACATAACTGGCGTATATCCGACATTGTATCTGTTCAATTTGAATGTCAAATTAGCCAGATGTCGGCTTTTTCGCCACCGGGTCGAGTTGTCAGTTTCTGTCGGACGGTCTAAAATAAGCAGTTTAACTCAAAACTTTCTGTCCCATATGAATGTGCGAATATTTAAAGCTGAACAGTTCATCAAATAGACAGAAATAATGCCAAACTCGCCCGGTGATAGGTAAATAGTGAATGGAAACGGCATTGCATTGGGAATAGAGTAGGGACGAATCGTCCCCGCGATCCACGTTCTTCCCAGGCGGTTACGCCACTCGACAAAGATACTGTCCTATCGAGCAGGGATAGAAGAACAACTTCTGAAGATTTCGTGTATCTGCCTTCACTGGTCTGGACGCAGTGGGCGTATGAGCGACATTGCTGTCTGTTCAATTTTAATGTCAAATTAACCAAATTACCGCCTTTTCGCCATTAACCCATGCGCGATTTCTGAAAACTTTTCATTTTTGGCAATTATCTAACTGTTATCCAAGAACAATTTTGTTGTTATATGTTTTATTCCAAGTTTTAACCCTCACCCAGTTGTCAGGTTTGAATTGGAGTACTCTCAACTTGAACATGTTCATTCAAATACCAAGATTCAAGATTAGTCCATGTCTCTTTTCCGACACTCAGTCTGTGATTGATGTTCACACATTAAGAGCATAATATTATACACTAAAATCACCACACAAATATTTCAAAATTAACCCCTATTGAACACAAATGATATGAATATATCATTTTATCTTAAAGATTTACTAACTTCAAGGGCAAATTTCTCATAATTGCAAGGTTGTTGTAACAATTATTTTTGTATGCATAGATGCAACAATGCTTGCAGAAGAATGTTACTGTTTAGTTTTAATCTCATCTTTAAACCTCGAGCAAATGAGGGTAAGAGTACCATCCGAAAATGCCAAAATTAGCTAACAGTGGTTCCATCTTCCTGTCATTTTGGAAAGGGTTAATTCTGAACACTTTGTTTTGCTATAGGTAGAAATTCCGAATGAATAAATCCTCTGGTGTAAGTTTTGCTTTGGGGCTAAACACAATATAAGCTTTGGCCATGTAAAGAATAGTACTGTCAGAAAAAACATTGATTTTCAGTGAATTTTGCAAACATCTGTACTCATTTCCTCTAATTGCAAGGTTATTGTAGCAATTATTTTGGTATGGATAGATGCAACAATGATTATAGAAGAAAGTTACTGTTTACTTTTTAATCTCAAGATTTAACCTCCACGCAAAATTAGGCCGTGAATAATAGAACAGTGAGAGAATGCCAAAATTAGCCAACTTTGGATGCTTTTTGTCTATCATTTTGGAAATGGATAATTTCAAACACTTTGCTTTGCTATATGTGGACTGCATTTTCACATTGGAAAGTTGGGAAAGCCCGTAATTTGTCCAACAAATTATAATTCTCTAGTTATCTATTGGGGTTTAACAACACTTTCAACAGCCAGGGTTGCCTCCTGCCAGACCGTTTTATGGGTGGAGGAAGCTGGAGTACCCTGAGAGAACCACTGAGCAATGGCCAACAACTGCCAAACTCCCCAACATACTAACTCCACACAAGCAGGATTAGCACTGGTTGAAGACAAGTGCACCACTGACATGCAGTATCCTTAGTACACAATGCCACCATGCCCCCACCATGGGGGTGAAATGTCTTGCCCAAGGACACAACACAGTTGCCACAGGTGGGATTCGAACAGAGGATCTATCGGCTTGCACCTCCATTTACTGAGCCACCAAGCACACCCCCCCCCCCCCCCCCCCCATAGTGTGTACTGTGGCAACATACAGACCACTGTGCCATCAAAGAGCATGGTGGCAGCCTGTTTGCCAGTTGTGAATAATTTATTTATTTATTTATTTATTTATTTATTTATTTATTTACTGGTGTTTAAGGGTGAAGGAAAGTTCAGCGAATAATGACCAAATATATTGTTTTCTATATAGTTGATTCCTGAGGTCACACAGTACAATTAAATCAGGTCTGTCACGATTTTTCAATTTAGGAGTCGATTAATCGTCGCAAATAATCGATAATAATCATACCTAGATGACCCCCACCCCCTCTCTTTGAAGTCGATAAAAATGAAGTTCAAGTCACCTGACCTACCTCAAGTAAACAACGAAGACGATCAACTTTTAGGTACATTAAAAGCTTTGAAGTTCTGAACTTTTGAACCGCCAGTATAATAATCAAGACCAGTCGACAGTTGCGATCTTCACAACTGCCGACCGGTCTTGATTATTACACTGACGGTTCAAAGATTCAGAACATCAAAGCTTTGATGAATGTACCTGGAAGACAAATGCTTCCAACGGCTTCTTGGGGTTTAACATCGATGTTCTTAACTCAATACCTTTAGAAACAATAGTTTTTTCATCAAATTTTCTTTTAATTATTAAACATCTAAAACGGGATACAATTTACCGATTATTCGACAATGAAAAATACTAATCGATTTTGCCGTGACCGATCAATAATCGATTAATCAATTGATCGTGACAGCCCTAGTCTGGCATTCTGAAAAATGCAGGGGGGCAAAAAATCGCTCTCCTCAATCAGTTTAGGAGAGCAATTAGCTTTACACAGCATTTTAAGTATCCAGTTGAACGAACTCATTGAAACTGAAACCAAAAGACTATTACATCAGTGATTTAATAAACTTCACAAAGGTAAAGCGAAATCTCTTAGACATCTAGATGTCTCACTCAACAACCGAACACACACTTGACAAGACCTGTGTGTGTGTGCCCAAGTTGGAGGGGGTGCGGTGGGGGTAGGTGGGTTGAAGGTGGTAGTGGTAGGCGTATGACTTTCTTGGACAACAGGTCTGCTTGAATCTACAGTCACATCCTGGTGCACGCGCTTCAAGTGACAGGATAGTAGTAATGGTAGTATATTATAGTGTCAATATTCCTTGAATAATTACCCTTCAAACTGTGATGTCAGTTGTTGAAACTGACAGGAAAAAACATATTGCTGTGACCCATTTTGCATCAAATGATTGCAACTCACTGTGTTTGGGTATGTACAAAGTACATACCCAAACACAGTTGCAGCCATTACCTTTTACCACTAAACAGGGCTTATATTTCGTGTAAATTTGTGGGAATCCATTTGGATTCTCGTGAAAATGGTTGCAAGAATCCATACATACTTTGAGTGTCCCAGGATCCCATGACGCCACCATGGTTCAACCACTGTTGAATACTGATAACACATATTAACCTTTCACCCAACACACCTTTTTAATTTTTAAAACTAAATTTGATAATTTTTAAACAATAAATAAAAAATAAATAATAAAATAATTAAGTGAACAATATTTACCAATAAAATCTTACAAAATACAGTTAAACCTAGAAGTCCTGTCACGAATAGTGCGTTTATCTAGGCTTAATTGCGCGTTGGAATTGCGCGCAATTGCCATATCGAATGACATCCAAAGCACGGCAGGTTCTCCTGGTACCTCATAGCAAACACATGCAATGTTTCTGCCAATGGACCTCCGGGTTACCCGGAGGTCCATTGGCTGAAACATTGCCTGTGCATAGGCCATATGTACAGAATATAATAGCTTTAATTGGGCCATAACGCACACATTAACGCACATATCAACGTGCTATTTGTGCGCATTTCATGACAGGACTTCTAGTTTTAACTGTATGGCTGTCGTTGGAACCGGCTCAATGAGCCAGTTCCAATAACAGCCATATTTGTGCAATTTTATTGACAAAGTGTCAGGAGACTTCAGGTCATCATGAGTCATGTTAGCCTTCTATTGGTTAATTTGTTGCTAATGTGTTAGATAAAGGGTTAAATTGACTCAATTCTTTTCACGCGAATCCTAGCAGAGGTGCAGCAAGAATCTACATGGATTCTCGCCGGTTTTATTGCGCGAATCTTTGCTCGGATTCTCGTAGAAATATAAGCCCCGCTAAACCACTTTCAAAATGAAATTACGTGATGTTATGTGACTTCGAAGTTAAATTACATTTTTGCTTTACAACAAAAACTGAAAGTGAGCATACATGTAATACATGTAATCTCTATCATCCCAGACCAAAATATTTAGGAGGGCAATTTTTCGCTCTCCTTAATTCTTTCAGGAGGGCACTAAGGAGAGCTAAAAAATTGCTCTCCTGAAATTGCCAAGCCTGTTAAATTAGTCTTTAATTATTTTTCTTGAAAAGTTGATCATGAAATTTCATAATCATTCTAGCCCTGACGATTATACCTTTGTTCTTCCACTGATGGTATAATTTCCTAGTTTCCCTGAACACTGTGTCATTATCGCATCTAAAATTGACACCAGAAAGCCAATGTTCTCGCATCCTGTCTCTGTGCCATCAACCCAAGTAATCTCATCACCTCTGATTAGGTTTGTGGAATCACTTGCAGAGTTTACAACCTGGCCTTGATTGAATGTACATGTACGGTGCCGGTGTTTCACCTCACTTAAAATTTCAAGACCCTTCAGTTCTCCAAGAAAATTGTCTACAACACAAATGCCATATTTATTCAGACATTCTACAACATATTCTGCCAACATTTTATTTCTTGACTCAATAACATCAATATAAGTTTGTCGGGTATCAATGTGCTGTATTCGGGATCCATTTGACGTTGAATCTGTAGCAACCACTGAACTATCTATTGCTTGAGTTGAACTTTGAATGCGTCCTCCACCTGTTTGATGATGTGGATCCAATGCATTTGTATCCGATTGAAGGATATAGGATTCGGAACTTCCTTCAGAGAAATCATATGCACCAATCTCACCAACAGAAGCGTCTACAGTAGTGACAGACTGTCCCAGCAACCCAGTAGGGGTTGGGGTTTCAGGGACAGTGCTGCCACTTTCTGCAGTACGCAAGCCTGGGCCCTGGAATGGGTTCGGGTCTTTGCTGACTACATTTGTGCTGACAGCTTTTGGTGTTGATATTGACAAAGAGCTAATGCCTCCTTCTGGGGTTGAGAGGCTAGCCTGTGTGGGATATTGGGTCACGAAGTTCAATCCTTCGGAAAACACGGGATCACAGGTGCTTTTCTGATCTCTTCGATTTTCAGAATTCCCCAAGTTTTGATGCGCCATTCGTTTCAGACACACATGTTTATGAGTTTTCCAATCTAATTTTTGGTGGTTTTTACCACAATAGTATGTTAATCGGCAGCCAGCACATAACATCAGATTTCCAACAGCTCCGCAAAGTTGACACAAATTGCGGCGTATGCTGGACAAGTCACGTACACCGTTTTCTGCTGCCATTCTTGTTTACACTTTTACTTACGGCACAATCCGAAAACGATCGGTCAATTCCGTTGCCTCAAAACGGTATCAGGACATCTTAACTACGGCAACTCGTACCAGTCAAGTCGTACCCAAAATTGGACGACTCATACCCATTTTTGTCTGGACAACTCGTACCCACGATTGGACAACTCGTACCCACAACGGGACAACTCGTTTTTGATATTATTTACAAGGAGGAGGGCAGATAGTAACACATATATAACAGATCAATGCTTACATGAGCGAGAGCGAAAAGACCCGGACCGTAGGCTAGACGGGGGGTGGGAGGGGGGCAGCCCCCCCCCCAATTTTTTTCCCTAAAAATAAAATCACCAAACATGCAACCACTACGGGGTTGTCATTTTGATATTTTAAGACACATTCACACAGAGCGAGATAAGACTAAGTTTAGAGTGAATCGTAAAGCCCTTGAAAGAGTTTATTTTTCATTCGTTCACCCCGCATTGAAATATGCAGACGTAGTGTGGGGTAACTGCAGTGCAGAAGAATCCCGTGTGCTTGAACGAATTCAAATTGAAGAAGCCCGGTTCGTGACCGGAGGAACTGAAAGTGCGAGCAAGCAGTCTCTGTATATTGAGACTGGCTGAGAAACTTTGATTTCAAGAAGGAAAAAAACATAAACTTATGCAGTACTTCAAAATGTACCATGGTCTAACACCTCACTGTATATCATTTATCTATCTACACTCGCGGAAAACCAAAGCTATAACCTTCGAAACAACTCTAACCTGAGTAACGCCAGGTGCCGACCTCACAGTCACCAATCTTCCTTTTTACCTTCCACAACGGACCTTTGGAATGAGACCCCAGTTCAGGTGAGAGAAAACTCTAATCCGGCACCTGCTTCAAACGGTATATTAACGAGGACAATCGTCTCTCGGGAAAATGCTTTCAAAAGAAGAAATTATGAATGTTTCTATGTCTTCCATTTAAGTTTTGTCAGAGATAATTTCTGGCCATATAATTTTGTTTTTGTGGCAGAACAGAATAAATTTCAGTGCTTAGAATGCAGGAAATAGCATTCTGGCCAATTTCTGGGGAGTTTTTTTCAGGGGAGCACGCTTCCTTGCCCTCTTGTCTTCCCGGGCCCTCGCGGCATTCAGCCCCCCCCCCCCCCCCCAACACACACTTCCAAAATTGTTCCGGAGCCTCTGTAATGACAGAAAAATAATAAACCAATGGTTCAATTTCATATGATATTTATTAATTTGTGGTCAGAGCCCAAGGACGAACAAACAAAAAACACCATAACTGATGTTGTCGAACTATTTACATTGAGCACGGGTGTCTAATATTAACAAGTAATTAGAGCACAGAGCGCGAAAAAAACAAAAAAAGCACTATTAATTGATCTTGTCAATTAGATTGCGCACGGATATCTCATAAGGTGTACAGTCCATTAAAGACCCGGTTTCCACCACCCTTGATTCCTAGTGCAAAACTAGTGGTGACGAACCCGGTTTGCGTTACTATCTAAAGCACTGGGAAAATACCAAGTGTAACCAATTAACAGTACCGTCCGACAAAAAGAGAGAATGAATGGTTTCGCGCGCCGAAGGCGCGCAGGGACGTAATTAGGGAACAAGCCCCTTTCGACCCTCGTTGACTGTATGGTTTTGTCATGTCAGAGCGTGGCAGAGGAGGGAAAGAGTAAAGGTGTTCAGCGGCGTCTGTGTCTCCTGCGGTTTTTCTTGGTGGGAGGAGGATGTGTTGGAGAGATAGATGTTGGCGTTGTTGGATCTGGAGGATTAGTAGGTTCCTTGGTAGTGAATGGCCTGGTCCTAGCTGGTGTTTCTTCTTGGGGTTTCCTATAGTTTTTTAAATTTATTGTGAGGATTGTCCTGATTGAGTGTGCTGGAAATTGTTTGGATACATAGAAGCTGTAGTTGTCTTGGACTGTGGCTCGGGTGTTATCGTCCTCGATCTCCTCCCCAAGGAATGCCTCCGCGGACTCCGGGAAGCTCTCCTCCTGGTCGGACTCCTGGTCCAAAGAAGCTGGAGAAGCAAGAGCTGGAGGGGTGAAAGGTGCGTCATCAGAGACAGCTTCCTGCACCATTGACAGAGCATCCTCCTCCATCTCCTCTTCAGATGAAGAGTCTGATGAGCTGGAGAATGAACTGTCACCTGACGACCCATGGTCCTCCGGACCCTCCTCCTGGGAGAGGGGTGCCGGGCTGGACAAGGGTTGTTCAGGGGTGACAGGCGTTGTCCCCTTGACGCCCTCACTTGCCTCCTTCTCTTCCTTTTCCTTCTTCTTCTTCTCCAGGAACTCCGTCATTCGGCGGGCATCTCGTCGTCTGGCGGAGGGTCCCTTCTTTCTTATTCTCTTCTTCTTGATGGTGGCTGTGGCTGTACTACTCCGGCTGCCTTCATCCAGCTTTTCCGTGTCACTAGGAGGGTGACCAGTGTGAGGGGAAATCCCCTCACGAAAGGTGCTACACCTCTCCGAGGACGGCGGTTCCGATTCTTTATCAAAATCCACTGTCAGGTGAATTTTACCCTTGAGCACCTGGATACTCCAGGTGGTGGCAAGGGTAGCCTTCACTCTGACAAGTGTCTCTTGGATTACCAGTGGGAGCTCCATTGATCAGTTGTTAGCACCTCGGAGTCCAAGGTGCGAATGAACACGACAAAAAAATCAACCTCTGGAATTAAATGTCGAACAGGCAAGATTTGAATCAATCAAAAGAAAACTATTTTGTTCCAAAATGCATAACCATAAGAAACTTATTAATTTGACAGGTCTACGTGTCGAAAAGGTGTCTATAATACGACATTTTAATCCGCGGAGTGCTATTCTGTTTTCGACACACTGACATGACCGTAATCCTTCCCATTAATTATTACCAACCAATGAGGCGCCGTCACAAATATGTGTGACATCCCACCAATGCTCACTGCACACTGCGAGAAAAAAAAATCATAGAACATCTCAGCGCGCATCCACGGTGGGTTGGGGTCCTACTAGAAACCGGAATCGACCGGAATCGACTTTAAAGACCAAAATCGACTCATATTTTACTGATTTTTCGCAATGTTTTGTACTTTTACCAATGGCATTCTATCTAATAAGTTTCCACGTGCAAGATTTAGTAAATGTCAAAGGATTTCATGGTACAGGAAGAGGTTAGCAAAGAGTCTTCCTCGTTTAAAAAGCTTTTTTTCTTTTGATCGAAACATTTTCCAAGAGAAGTAACTTGTCGCGTCATTTTGAACTCGATGTTTTATCATGCATGGCCAATACAACTCAAAATTAATTATTGCTCGAGAAGCGAGAATATCAAACTTGAAGCTGACTGAAATGTGTGTGGTGTGTGGGGGGGGGGGGGGGGGGGGGGGGGAGGGGGTCGGGCATCAAAAAACGCAAACTAATCAAGATTAAAATTTGCTCAATTTGAATGAGAAATTTTTTGAACAATCATTGAACCAACCAAGATGACGATTCGCTAAATTTCTCATTATATTGAGCAAATTTTAATCTTGATTAGTTTGCGTTTTTGATGCCCGACCCCCTCCCAATCCCCCCCCCCCCCCCCCCCCACACACACACACACATTTCAGTCAGCTTCAAGTTTGATATTCTCGCTTCTCGAGCATTAATTAATTTTGAGTTGTATTGGCCATGCATGATAAAACATCGAGTTGAGTTCAAAATGACGCGACAAGTTACTTCCCTTGGAAAATGTTTCGATCAAAAGAAAAAAAGCTTCTAAACGAGGGAGACTCTTTGCTAACCTCTTCCTGTACCCTGAAATCCTTTGACATTTACTAAATCTTGCACGTGGAAACGTATTAGATAGAATGCCATTGGTAAAAATTACAAAACATGGAGAAAAATCAGTAAAATATGAGTCGATTCCGGTCGATTCCGGTCTTTAAAGGCGATTCCGGTCGATTCCGGTTTCTAGTAGCACCGGTGGTTTGCATTCACAGTACAAATGTATATCTTTAAAAACATTAATTGGTTGTGTTTGTGTTCATTGCCGTTCATTTAAATTCATTCACACTTCTGTTTTTATTAACCTGTGGAAAAATATACTCGTGCGAACGGTAAACTTTATCGTGGGATCGGCAGTTACTCATTACAATTTATTCATGATAAAAATTAAAATGTAGGCCTGCCTCAATCTTTTTTTTATATCGGAATATTAATTTTAAACTCGAAGAAACTTGAATATTTAGAAACATTTTTTATTATTTCATGACTTACCCTTTCCTTTTTTGGAAATACGATTTTATTTTAAACGTTTTAAGACAATCGTACCTAGAGCAATTCTCGCCAGTCAACTCGTACTCCAAATTGGACGACTCCTACCCATTTTTGTCTGGACAACTCGTACTCAACATAGGACAACTCCTACCCAACGCTGGACAGACAACTGGTACCCGGTATGTTTTGAATCACCAGACTCAACTGGAGTAATTTATGACATTAAATAATACATATTGTCAAAAATAGGTGGCCTGATACCAAGCCAGAAAATAAGCAGATGGTCACCTGAAAAATCAGGTCCCCAGAAGGTGAACTTAGTGATGCTACCCTGCACAGCAGGGTAGCATCACCAAATTTACTCTCTGTGAACCTCAATCTGAATCAGGGTCTCAAAACTAAACAGAAAGAGGTACCCAGAGGATAAACTGGCCCACTGTATGGGATTGCATCATTAAATTCGCCCTCTGGGGACCTGATTCTGCAAATATCAGACTGCTTATTTTCAGGCCTGCCTGAAACTCTCAAAATAATCTCCTAACGGCACTTGCTTCACATTTTCATCATTCTTCAGAAATGAGTGTACCGGTATTGAAAAGAGCTGTGTGAATGGTTTCTCCATCATTTTAAAGGCCCCGTCATAAACCAAGTCTTTGATTGAGTCAGTGGGGATACTTGCTCTTCTGTGGCAAAGGTGAGATTCTTTCATTATCCGCACCGACATCTAGTTTTGGAAAAATCAATTCGGCAAATAATCCAAGTCCAACTGAAATGAGATAATCTATTAAAACCGTAAACGCTTCAAGCAAAAATTACAGGACGTTTCACATTTTTTGTGTGCCAGAGCTAGATAGGCGTGTGGATGCGAAGGGGTGTATGAGTGAGGGGGCGGGAGTGAAGTGAAGAGGCGACCAAAGAACAAACATCAGCGAGAAGGAGAAAAAACAGCGACAACAGAGTATGCAGGCCCACAGATGACTCAAAAACTGTGTGGGTAGGGGCGATTGACGTTCTGTTTTTCTTATTCATTTGGATTTCATGCAAGTCACAAATTACCATATTCATTTATATATACATATATTAAAATTGTTGTTTCCGGTGAACCCCTGTTGATTTATGCTTTTCCAGGACAAGTTATTGACCCCTTCGGGATAAGAACCACCCCAACAAAGTGAAACGGACGCGTTTGTTACGACGAGACATACGTTCATGCACGAATTCAGGCGACACTCCTTGAGTTTTGACTGAATACGCGACGTGAATCTATATCTCCCAGCAGCGACAAAGCCCCGGTTTCCGACAGCCAGGGCCGAGTTTGAACGGGTCCAAAAATTACGGTATCCACATGGTTTGCATTTTTATGGGTTACAAAGTGTCCCCTGTAACTAACTTAGTACATAGGTTTAAGTTTGACCAGCTAATCAAAGCTTTTGCCAAACATAAAGTGGACGACGAATTAGAAGAACGTCATTGAATCCAATGGTTTTTGCGCGGGAGGGGGGGGGGGGGGGGCGCAGGGACACTGTGGGATAAGATCCCTTCGACCCCCTTTAACTGTATACAATTTTAACTGCTTCATATCCGGGTGTGTTAAAGAGGGAAAGTGTCCAGGTACTTAATTAGTGGCGCCTATATCTTTGACTTTTCTGGATCTTTTAAGAAGGAGCTGTCTGTGGTGGAGGGGACACGGCTGTCGTGGTTGTTTTTTTTTCTTTCTCTTTCATTCATATGTGGAAATTGGGGTTGCGAATTTTGAGAGCCTCTAACTGGTCGTGACTGAGTCGATTGAAATGGTAGATGTTTTCTTGTGAGTAGCCGGCGTGGTTGTGGGTGAAATCTATGAATTCTTCGACTGAGCCCGCGAAATCTAGTTGTAGTTCTCCATGTTGATGAATGAAAAGTTTCAGCGCGTCGAAGGTGCACAGGATTGCGCCCCGAATAGCTTTATATCTTTATTTGCTTATAAATCCACGAGAGTCGGAAGCGAGAGCTAATTATCTTATTTAATTTGAGTGTGCGCACTGGTAGTAGGGTGGTGGGTTGAGATCCCAGAGAACCCGAACTGGAAGAATTGACGAATTATGAGCGAGACCGCTCTCAAATAGAATAATTTCGCAGAGAAAAAGTTTGAATACGACACTGGAATCTACGGAAGCCGGTTAGTTCCACCTGTAAATCAATTTTTATGTCGTAAATTACGACATAGTATGTCGTAATTACGACATACTATGTCGTAATTCGACATACCATATCTCGTAATTACGTCATACTATGTCGAATTACGACATAGCTATCTCGTAATTATGACATACTAAGTGGAATCTGATTGATTCTTCGCGTTCACATCGACAAATGAAACAACAATACCGAAATGCACTACGGCGTGAACCAATTAAAAATTAGTTACATCGATCCATTTTGAACACGGAAATGACTGGAGGCCAACAAATACTGTATTAAACTTGTGCTATGAAAAGGCGAATAATAACAGAGAAATTTAGATCTTTTGTTGTATTTTGTTTCACCTGCTGTTACCAAATCCTTTACTCAGCAATCAGGCACCATTCGAAGACTTTGGTTCTTCCCCACGCCACTCTTTCTCGAAATTCTGTCAAGTGAACCTCACACTTATCACTACGGGGAAATTGAGAGGAAAACATTTTTCATTTGAAGTTGATATCTTCAGACCCAAAGGAAATTAGGAATTTTACCAAGCTAATTCTTGTTCTATTTTTACCTCTGATAATCATTCCGACACGATCACGACACAATTTTAGCTAGTCCAATTAAATTCGTTGTTAACTGCCTTTAAACACAGAGAGATCAAACAAAACTCATAAGGACCTCATATCCCACAGTGTGACTTCAAGAACCTCGATCAAGAACGGGGGTGCAATGACGAGGAATGCGCTTCAACGCCTTAAACTTCTATAAGATGAACATCAGAGGTAACCTTTATACTTTTGGGCTACAAACTGGTTGACGGGTGACATCCTGACTGAGGTGTGGGTCTCTATTTTGTACAAACAGATAGCTGGGGTATGCTTAAGGTATGGTTAGGGTGTGGGACCAAAAATGTAAATGAGCTCAGAGATGTGGTTGGGGTACCTAATATGAGGTGTGTTTAGGGTACTTTCATAAGGTGTGCTTGGGGTATGGTTGGGTACCACCATTGGGTCATCCCAGTAGTGTGGTTAGGGTACCCCATTAGGTGTGTTTGGGGTGGGTGTAAGGTGTGCTTAGGGTACCACCTGCAGGTGTGTCAAAGGTGTGGTTGGGGTACCATCATTGGGGTGTAGTTAAGGCATGCATTCAGTACGAGAAGAATGGATTGTTAGTAATTTGTTACAAATCATTCGTGGGTGGTGTCATCCAGACAATGACAGTCAATTCCTGTGGTAAGCATGAAAAGGAAAGGCACAGTTTTAGCCAAGGGACCTCTGAGTTCTACCTGGAGGTCCCTTGGCTGAAACTTTGCTCGTCATTCTAAATATGCTTTTCCCAGACAAGGATTTGTTGTCTGAGTGGAGACTCCACCGCATGCGTGATTTAGTAAAAGTGTTCTCTCCATCATGCCGTAAGGTATGCTTAGGGTACCTACGCGTGTAGTGTCTGTTGTGTGCTTGATGAACCTCCACAAGGTTTGGCACGGGTGTGCATGTGGTGCATCTGGGATTTGTCAGCACATGCTCTGTACATGCAGTGTTCTGTCTGAGGTATGTTGACAGCATGAATTTATTTATTTAAATATAGTATACCTTACACTTACTGGTTTGAAATCTGCAGTATGGGAAACAATAAACATATAACTTATTTATCAGGTTATCCTTCATATGGTGTCAAAATGTAGAGTTAGAGATAGCCGTCGGGGGAGAGAGGTGGTTGCGGATCTCCCTCAAGTAATCCCTAGTACAGTAACCGCACCTACCTTTATCCCTGGTGCATTGACCCCAAACAAAAACGTCCAACTAGGAGACGTAGCTGGCGGTTCTCGTTTATTTATCCTATTTATCCAACAGTGTGGCGATGTTGGGGGAAAACATCAACTCATCGTGTGGGCCAGTGCTGTAGTTCACGTCTTACACACGTTTTTTTCGATCGGATGCACGATCAATACGCTTCCCAATCCTGATAATCATGGAGTGGTTTTCGCTTAGTACGGAAATGGTTAACCGAATAACCGGTTTGAAACCGGTTACCTACTTAAGCGATTAAAAAAAACGACAACCGGTTATCCGAAATATCGATAATGATCGCCATTTCACGGTTAAAACGTAATAAAATCAGCCGCTTCTCCTTGGGGATAGATTGCACATCGAAGCAGCGCTGTATATAATGAGAAATAATCGACTTTGGCGTTCTTGACTTCGTTAATGATCGGCAATTTCCGTGAGTACCGAGTAACCGCAGAAACTATTCCGTAGTATGTATACAAACGAACATGTCGAGTACTCGACAACGTTTGTTTGTATACACTCTACGGAATAGTTTCTGAGAATACTGCTTTCCAATTCCTATAGTTTTGATCCCAGCTTTGGTGAAATAATGGCTACGGTTAACCGGATATTGTCCGGTTACAGCTCTCGGTTAGTCGGTTGTGAAAAATGAGCCAACCGTTTTAGCCCTGTTTTCGCTTCCTTCATTCGCGTCTTATGTTGGTGTTCTTGATACTGACAGCGCGAAAACGCTTGCGAAGACTCCCTATGATATAAGATTTTGCCTGTTTGTCCAGTCGCGCAATTGCTCTGGAAGACAGATATTACTATTAGACTGATGGTCCGATACTGCATATATTTCAGTCGGTACACATTTAAACAGTCTTCGTATAGCCGGTAGTCTGAAGTTGTGACTTCATTCAAGTCAGTTCAACCGAAGTCAGTACTCTTTTCAGTTTATTTTCATTCTTTCATAAATTTCCTAAACAGTGAGTCAAAGTTTGGGTTTGGAATGTCAAGTACAAATAGTAAAACTGAATCTTCTTGCGATCTTTGAAGCTGGGTTTTTCCACAGCCTTGATTTATTTATTTATTGGTGTTTAAGGTCGTATACGTATGCACAATGGCTGATCATGACCGTGACAGCTTTACGGGTGGAGGAAGCCGGAGTACCCGGAGAGAACCACCGAGCAACGACGAGCAGTTGCCAGCTCCCCAACATTGTAACTCCGCACTGCAGCACAGGCAGGGTTAGATTGGTTGAAGACATGTGCACCATCGACGTGCAGTACGCCTTAGTTCACGGAGTCATCTTGCCCCCATGTGGACAATTGGGTTAAGTGCCTTGCCCAAGGACACAACGCGGGAGTCCGAATTGATCGCTCAGACGGTCACCCATCCGAGTACTAACCGGGCTCGACGTTGCATAACTTCGGTGATCTCATGAGAACCGGTTACCTTGAGACTTGTTATCCATCATCGATTTTCAGTTGGAAGACTTGGCTGCAGCGTCATTGACATGACGTTGTAACGTTGTATGGAAGAAATCTTTGCCTTTATAAGTATTTTGTATATTACTCGGGGGGGGGGGGGGGTGGTGGAAACAATTTGCAAAACACTGATGCCGGGGTGGGTGGGTGGGTGGTCAAGGAGGACAGAAAAAAAAATTTCCGATGCTTGCAAATTTTTTCCTCAGACACTTTTGGGCAACATTGTTTACCAATCAGTGAAGTATCATTCAAGAACCAATAAAAAGACAGTCAAGTTATCAGGGGGTACCTACCATGGGTTATATACGATTATAAAACTGTAATTGCGGCTGAGCTATGATTCGGCTTATAGTGATACAATGTATGACATATTGAAAAATGCAAGTTAAAATGCATCACTAATTGCAATTATCAAACACTGCACTCTAAGGATAAGTTATCTTGAGGGTGTTCCGTTTGATTAAATTTCTAATATGTTCACCCTGGTGAGATCGGCTGGCTTAGATGAGGAGCAACGACAATTATGTGAAGTCAGGAACAGTTACAGATTTCAGCCTCAGGAACAATTCTGTACAACGATGTATCCAGACCTATTACGAATACACCAGTGACTCTTATTGCCATTGTAGGAAGCATGTAACACAAAAACTACTAAACATTGAACCTGATTGAACTGCTAATTTATTTCAAACACATCTGAGAACACAGGTGTCAACAAAATCATGTACAAGGCCTTCTCGGGCTGGACTTAAAATAAGTAATAAATCCCCTCCCCCAATCCAGCCTTGCCCCACCCAAACCTTCGTAAAAAAAATAAACAAATACATAAATGACTAAACTCATTGCTTTTTGCATACACATACCGTGGAACCTCTCTTGAGAGACCAACATTTTTGCCAGACAAAAGGGGTCTTTCAGACAGGTGGTCTGTCAAGACCACCTGCCTTGAAAGATCACTGTTGTCTGGCCGAAATTCTGTTGCTCCTGGCTGCATAGAGATTTTTTTGCTACACCAACACCCTTCACTTTGATACTGAAGTATAATTTCTCATCCGCAGTTATCTCTCTTCATGCCAGTCCATGCTGGTCCATGCATGAAGTCAAAAAAAAAATCAACAATTTGTATGATATTTTACAAAGCTCTCTGAACTCTGTCGAATACCATATATATTGTTGGTTTCTACAACATGTCTGAACACACGTTGAGATAACTATAGGTAAAAAGTTAATGATATCACATTCAAGAGTGTTAATGAATTACAATAGAACATGTCTTACTAAACATTGAACCTGAACGAACTGCTAATTTATTTCAAACACATCTGAGAACACAGGTGTCAACAGAATCATGTACCAGACCTTCTAGGGCTGGACTTAAAATAAGTAATAAATCCCCTCCCCCAATCCAGCCATGCCCCACCCAAACCTTCGTCAAAAAAATAAACAATTTGTTTGATATTTTACAAAGCTCTCTGAACTCTGTCGAATACCATATATATTGTTGGTTTCTACAACATGTCTGAACACATGGAGAGATAACAATAGGTAAAAAGTTGATGATATGACATTCAAGAGTGTTAATGAATTACAATAGAACATGCTTTAACAGACCGATGTCTTTGGAGACCATGTTTTATATGGACATACCTGGACATAGCAGCTTTACTCTATATTTGATTTGTTATGGGAGACCATCTGCCTTAAGAGACCACTTTGGTCTGATAAAACGGATGTTCTTTCAAGACCTGTCCTCCTGTGCAAGGTAAATCATTCAATACTGTATGATAAAATTGGTTATGGTGTAGTATGGTGGGAAGAATGATGCAGAAGCATGTGTTTAGTGGGGGTGGGTGGTTCAGATAATCCCTGAAAAAAATTGTAAAACTGGAAAAAAATTACATGGGATGGGTGGGTGGGTCCTCCGATCGGTCAAAAACAAAAAAAAATCGGTATCGGGCCATCGGTGTCTGCAAATTTTTTCCTACCCCCCCCCCCCCCCCCCCCCTGTAATACTCCTCTTTAACAGGAGCACCAGTATTAACCCTTTACCTATCCTGAAAAGCTAGACGGGACTTGAAAAGAAAATCCAGAAATAACTAAATATGTGCACCTGACCGGTACTTCACTTCGTGTTATTTTTTCTCTCTTATTTGTTGCATGACCCCCTGTTTTCTGTTTTCGGCTCAAGGCTATACTTGACAAAGATATTTGAATACCAAAATTAAAGTGATGCGATCATATTTCTTTCGCCTGAACGTTATAATGGTCGCCTATGGGAAAATATTTAGTTCCGTGCTACCTTTAGACAAACGTTGTTCTAAAAATCTACGGAAACGTCTTCTTGAAAAAAACTCGTCTACATTGACTCATTGCTCGTACATATGAAGCAGTTGATTTCTTTGCTACAGCTATGGAACAAACTTCGTTAAATATAAAATCTTCAAACACAACAAAGTTGAACTGAGCGCAAATTTAGATAGAAAGTATACTAAAACTAGTAAACATTTGAATCTCAAAACAAATCTTGAAAGGAATAATAAAAAGAATTTGTTTTGTTTTAGGCATTGTGGTGAGTTCCCACATGTTTGGAAAGTCATGCCCTGTCCAGGGACGTGGCTAGAGGTTTATGATTGGAGGGGGTGCAGGATAGTGAATTTTCAACTGGAGGAGGAACCGGGAGGGGGGAAACCCCCTCCTGGTCCCTCCCCCAGTTGGAAATTCACTACCGAGAAAGATTTTGAAAATGAAGCCATGAAAGGGCCATAACTTGAATTGATACAAGTAAGTGAAATGCCAACACATTTATGATAGAATTAGCAGGTTATTATTTGGTATTCTTCTGGGAAATGAATATGTGCTAAACAAATGCTCAAGCTGAGAACTTCGAACAGTTCACCCTGTCCTAACATTAAATCAGATATGATGCAGGAATGATCAATTTTCTGTTTCATCATTTTTTAACTTTGAATGAAGGAATTAACTCAGGATAACGATTTTATATGATGTGATTTTCTTGAAGTACATTTCGAGGATTTTTGTTTATTACGATAAGTAAACGTACTACAGAAATCTCGTACCGATTGACATCATGCATACTTATGAAGCTCGATATTGTGTGCACTGTAGATGTAAATAGTAACAGTTCGAATTTTTGCCGATTTGAAACCGAGTTGGAATTTTGGGATGTAAAGGAGATATCAGCATCACGAAAGAAGCTCTAAAATCCAGATAAATGAAATTTCCAACAACAGGAAATTTTGGCCAGGAATGGGGGGGGGGGGGGGGGGGGGGGGGGGAGTGTGTCGCCACGTCCCTGGTCCTGCAGTTGGAAAACTTTATAATGTATGTTTTCTAACTCTGAAAATCACGAGCTATGTCAAGTCCTATAAATAAAACAAACAAAGTTCACCAGATAGCCGCTTGTAGCCAGTGGCGGCGCCAGGATTTCAATTTAGGTGGGAGCCTAAGTAATACATGGGGGTCCAAGATCGAGATGGCGAAGGCAACTCCCGAACGCCGCAGGCTTGAGCTAGAGGAGGATAGGGGAGGAGGTAGTTCAGTGATCTGAATGTAGTGGATACCCCCTGTAAGTGTGTAGCCACTACATCCAGATCGCTGGACTGGGTAGGAGAGTGTCCCCTCTCGTTTGGGGGGGGGGGGGGGGAAGTCGGGGGATCTCCCCAGGAAAACTTCATATTTGGACGCTCTGGGAGCGATATCTGAACGTCTCTACAACACCTGACATGATTTGTATTGTTGTGTGGTCGTTTACGGGTGTGATATTGGGTGGGAAAACCGCGGTCAGATAGTAATATGAAGTTTGATTTTGGGGGACCCGAGGGAAAAGTGGGGGGGGGGGGGGGGCTCCGAGGCGCCCTGTGGCCCCGCCACTGCTTGTAGCGCAACTGAGGACGATGAGGAATATACTTTTTCTATAAATCATCAAAATTCAGACAACATTCAACCTAAAGTGAAAATTGGTTTAAATGGTACTTTAACTAAAATGCTCATCGATACAGGCACCACCATCAACTTGACTAATAAACATTGTGTCAACGCATGAGCATTTTACAGAACGACATTATTGATTGAACGCGTTAAAAATGATTCAACTCCTTGGGCTTCTGCATTACACCCAGAGCCCAAACCGAAACAGTGACGCTAATACGATGCCAGTAACATGTCAGGGGCTTTTGGGGAATAGGTTGCCGGACTTCGCCCCGGACCTCGGAAGTGACGTCATGTCACGTGACCCAGTGGCGCCATGTTTGGTTGTCATGGTAGCCCGCGTGAGCTACCATGTTGTGATGTAATTACCATAATGACACGTGGCGTCAGTGCGCATGCACAGCGCGTGTTAGTGTGTTACGTGTTTCGTCGTCCATTTTGTATACTGGAATCAATCATCTTAGTTTCGATGGTAGGCTGGAAGAACATAGTTGCTATGTGACCAAAAACCTTTTTATAGGACAGAGGTATGTTAGATTGAACAGGAGTAAATCTAATTACCACAAACAACCCGACAACCCTTCCAAATCACCAAAAAGGCATCCCAAACCACTTTATTTTTTACGGATTCCACCAGAATCCCTCTTTTTCCCAATAATAGGCGTGTTCCTTTGTATAAGTGTCAATCTAATTACCCAAATAGACCCTACAATTTTCCCAAATCACCCAAAACCACCGAGACGGACTTGGCGAAGCCCATTTGGCGCTTATAAGAGTAGCACGCAGTGCTACAATATGCGTTCTATTTAACTAGAGTAGGGCTCGAATTTTCCCACTAATCCTTCGTTTCTATACCTGTTATTTGGATCCCCACATTTTGGATTTATAAGAGAAGCACGTAGTGCTATGGGCGCGTTCTATTAAACTGGATCGAGTCTTCCCAATTTTGGATTTATAAGAGAAGCACGTAGTGCTATAGGCGCGTTCTATTAAACTGGATCGAGTTTTCCCCATTTTGGATTTATAAGAGAAGCACGTAGTGCTATGGACGCGTTCTATTAAATTGGATGGAGTTTTCACCAATTCCCTGCTGTTAGTTGGGTTCTTTCAGAATCCTCTGTCTCTGCTATGCACATATAAGCTATAGTTTCCGCCAATTCCTTTATTTCTTTTGTTTGGATACCACCTTCCCCAAGTAACGAATATAGACTCTTGCACTTGATGACACTGAACTGGCATGGAAGATATCACCATGCATTGTTCAAGGGATTTAATAGTCCACCCCTATTTTTACATACCATCAAATGGAATATTTCAGTTGGTCGAAGAAAAAAGTCGAATGTCATCGAGAAAATGAGCTATTGAGCAATTGCTCGAAAGAGTGACTCCAAATACTACTCTACGACTCATCAAGGTATTTGAGGATACCTGTGACATGGCAATGTATCATTTGGGCAAAGTTGTCCTGCGAATCGGCCGCATCCGCCTGCGTAAGATGCAAAAATATTATTTAAAAAAAAATCAACAAAACTATATCATGTGACGCCTCATTGGAACGAGCCCAAGCTCTTTCCAATGAGGTGTCTCATGATATGATGTTGAAAATTTTTGAACAGTTTGGAGAAATAATATTTGAAATAATAAATTTTGATAAAAGCGAAAAGGGTTAAAAAGTTTATGAAACTCTTCCTAATTTTGTCCCCAGAAAAATATTTTTCGGGGGACTATTACACTCTAAATCGGTTGGGTTAAAAATCAACCCAAATCGACTGGGTTGAGTGAATATGAACCCAATTTGGGTTCATATTCACTCAACCCAGTCGATTTGGGTTGATTTTTAACCCAACCGATTTTAGAGTGTAAAATATTCGTTGTCCATCCGTGTGTCCGACTGTCCGTGCGTACGTCTGTCCACTTTGGTTTCCTGATGATAACTTTAGTTATAGTTGACCAAATCAAGTGAAATTTGACCTCTTGGTGTATAAACATAGAATACAGGCAAAGTTCGAATAGGGGTGATGTCCGACAATTTTTGCCAGAGTTATGCCCCTTTTTTACTTTAAAAATTCACTTTACTTTTGGTTTCCGATGATAACTTCAGTTATAGTTGCCCAAATCAAATGAAATTTGGTATGTAGGTGTATCAATGTAAAAACAACAGGTCAGGGTCGAATTGGGGTGTGATTTGACAAATTCTGCCAGAGTTATGCCCTTTTTCGACTTCAAAAATTCTTTCCTTTTTTTGTTTCCCGATAATAACTTCAGTTATAGTTGGCCAAATCAAATGGAAATTGGTATGCAAGTGTACCAACATAAAATAAGGGTGTGATCCTACAAGTTTTGCCAGAGTTATGCCCCTTTTCCGACTTAGAAAATTCTTCCTTTTTTTTGTTTCCTGGTGATAACTTCAGTTACTGTCGATCGATTCAAATAAAATTTGGTATGTAGGTGTATCAACATAACATACAGGTCAAGTTCAAATCAAGGTTTGGTTCGATATTTTTTGCCAGAGTTATGTTCAATTGTTTTCAAATCTCAAATTGCACTCTTTTTTCGGGAGACGTGTGGCCGGGCGGCCTTTTATTTTATTGAGAGCACATTTTCTTTGGGGAATATTGGAATTCAGTTAACATTATTTTGCATATTCCTTAACCCTTTATCCAACGTAACGGAAAGACCAGTCAGCGCTATTCACAAAAGTCGCCAATTAATTTTCATTATTTTTTTCATTTTTTGTCTCAAAAACATAGGTTAGGACTCCCTTTTGGAACGAGCTCGATGAGCTCGTTCCAAAGAGGGACCATAACCTAAGTTTTTGAGACAAATAATGAAAACAAATAGTTATTTAAGAATTTTGTTTACAAGTGTCGTCTGCTTTTCATGTTAGGTAAAGGGTTAAACTGCTACTATGATTGAACACACTACTGAAAGAGTTGAATAAAGTACCGGTATTAAGAGTTTAGTTTTTGTTTTCTCAATTCTCAAACATGACAGCAGTGAAATATTATCTTTTTGATGTCCTTTGATGGCCTCCCATATTGCAAGTATGACAGCGGCTCCGGCTGGTGTAATCCAATCAAGTAAAGAGAAGGGTCTTACATAGGTCACTTCAAAGCAGTAAATATATATAAATAAATAATAAATGTAGTTTAAAGTCGAAAATCCTCATAGAGCTCTTGGGCTTAACACACACACACAAAAAACTTTATATAAATATATCTATTTACTGACTGTCTCCAAGTGGATGAATCACAATCGGCGGTCTTCATCATAAGTTATATACTCGCTGGAACAAATGCGATTTGAGAGCTGATCGGAAAGATGGGAGACTCTGGGATGCTTTCAGCCCACTCGGAAGCAGGTTCCAAAGGAATGGAGCAGCCACCGAAAAGGCCCGATCGCCAGCTGTTGTGAAGTCACCTGGTGCATGGACAAGATTGTGTGATGTTTTCGAACGTAGTGATCTACCGGGTTCGTAACGTGAAACCAAAGTGGACAGATACGGTGGGGCCTCGCCATTTAAGCATTTCCAAGTTAATATGAGAATTTTGAATTCAATGCGTTCCCTCGGAGGCAGCCAGTGCAGATTTTTAAGAATAGGTGTAATGTGACAGGAACGTTTGGTCATAGCAATTACACGTGCTGAACATTTTTCTATTGTGGCAATTTTGTCAACGATGCTATGTTTGCAACCATTAATAACAATAACACTTTGGCCGGCCGCTGATTTGTCGCGGTTCTCGGACGAGAAGGCCATGGTTACCCCTGTACTCCCAACTGCCTCCCTATTCCCATGCTTCTCCTCTCCTCCCAACACTCGGAGACGAACTGCTTGATGATATCCCTTGCTCCATTCTTCCCAATCTCTTCGATTAGCATATTGACCCTCTCCTTTGAGTCTCCCCCTAGCCACATGTCCTTCATTCTCCCATCCCGCTTCCCCATTATACTCCCAGTGAATCTTATTCTTTTAGGCTGGTACTTTGGGCATTCTAGAAGGAAGTGCTCCAGGGTCTCCACCATGCCCAAATTAGAGAGAGTTGCAATAGTCTATGCGACTTGTAATGATGAAGGCATGGACAAGTTGTTTAGCTGTTGCCCCATCAACCACGCCCCGCACCCTGCTGATATTTCGGAGATGATAATACGAAGCCCTGCAGACATGCAAGACATGTTTTCCCACCAAGACATGTAATATCTCTTAACCTGCTGAGTAATTTTAAAATATTTTTCATTGAATCTAGTCATGGCTGCTATGAAGCAGCCATGACTAGATTTGATGAAAACTTAATCTAAATATAACACGAGAAATCATAGATGAAAGAATCCATTCAATTTACAGGTTGCAAATATTATTAAATGTGCCAAAATTATATTGATTTCAGTGACAATAGAAACCCTGTACTGGGCAAGAATATCCGCCAGCAGCATGCAAAGGGTTAAATACTTCTGGGCATCTGAATATCCATTTTGTTGGTCCATAAGGTTCATTTAATTGTTATTTTATCATACAAACAGATCTCACTGACTCTCCAGGAAAGACCCCTTCAAAAACACATTTTTTTCGACCCGACACCCTCTCCATCCACCCCGCCCTAGGTGTTCGGAATTTTGCTGCTGCCCCCTGTCCTGGTTGGACATTTTACTGTCTTTATCATTATGTGTTTCGGGATACTACTTGTCATGAAGAAGGTTGTACACAAAACATTCTTTCCCAAGACTCAATACAAGACTGTGTGTGAGAGGGGGCAGTTGCGTGGTAGAACAACCACGACCCCCAGTTTACCCACGCATCTACCCCGATTGCCATACATTCCATAACTAAACACAGCTTTCATCGGTTAACTTTATATTGTTATCAAACAGTTTCAAACGTGGGTCATTAGATGTATGTGTGTTCGTGTAGAAATACATGTATTTACTGAAAAGATACAAGATTTGAGACACATGGGCTCTTCGTATTATCAAAATGTCAATATATTAAATAAAAAACATATTATACTATTAACAATAAAAACACCCACGCGTTTTCAGTGTTCTTGGTATTAGATATATATATTGTCTTAACTATGTTGCAATTTCAAGAATACGATGAGCGCCCGTGATTTGAGAAAGAGACTCCAATGCAGAAAAGCATATTACGGAGAGCCGGCTCAGTCTCTGAGACTTTCTTTTTAACGATTATTTTATTACAATTGTGGCTTTTTTATGTAGCCTCGGATAAGACAAGCTCGTATTTATTATTCTGAATTGTTCTCCGCCAATCTCTGACCACACATTTAACCCTTTGCCGACCACGAAAAGCAGACGACACTTGCAAACAAGATTCTTGAATAACTTTTTTTTTCTTCATTTTTTGTGTTAAAAACATGGCTAATGCCCATCATAGGAAAGAGTTCGTTCCGACGAGGGTCATAAACTACGTTTTTAAGATAAAAATGAAAAAATAATGAATATTGAATGGTGTTTTTTGTTAAACGCGCCAATATTGTCGTTACGTTGGGTAAATGATTAACCCTTTACCTAACGTAACGGGGAAAAAAAGGCCAGCGCTATTCACAAAAATCGCCAATTAAATTTCATTACTTATTTCATTTTTTGTCTCAAAAACATAGGTTATGACCCCTCTTTGGAACGAGCTCGTCGAGCTCGTTCCAAAGAGGGGTCATAACCTATGTTTTTGAGACAAAAAACGAAACAAATTGGTTATTCAAGAATTTTGTTTGCAAGTGTCGTCTGCTTTTCATGTTAGGTAAAGGGTCAATCAGGAATAACACGGTCTTCATTCTCTTCCCACGAGAATGTGGAGAAAAAACGTGTAAATTTAACTGTCATCCTTTTGAATACATCTTATTTTTGTCGCATTCGCCCCAAAATCATTAAACAATATTCCAATAAAAAATTATAAACACAATACATGACTTTATCAAACAATTTGCTTTGAGTTACGTTATGGTTGTGCACTTTCTGTTCACGCACTACACACAGGCGCCTTTGATTACATAACCGGACCTGACATTCAAGATAGAGGATGAATTCCGAAAGACTAAAGACAAGCCCTTTTTAACGGGGCAAAATCATTTAGTGATCTGGACACATGATAAGAACAGAGAGATGGATTAATGAATTCTTTTATCCCTCCCTCGCAAGAGGTGTATTTCAAAACTTATTTGAGTCACGTGAAAGGTGTGTCTATTCGCTATACATACCGGTATAAACGAAATTAGGGCACCAAGGAAATAGTGTACGAAAATTTCAATTTCTTTTTTCAAGACTTGCATGATTTGCTATCATTATTCTGTACACAGTACCTTGTCTCCAAGAAAGAAGTTGCAGGACAACTGTTAGAAAACGCTGCTCTTTGAAATGCTCACCGAAAACATCGTCTCCTGTCGCAGGTCCTTGGAAAGCTTTTTCTAAAATCTGTACCAGTAGTTAGTTTTATTGATGAAGAATAAGAAATTATCAAGTAGACAGGCCCCCAAATTCGTCCAAATAGCGGCGGTAAACAATGCGCCGAAACAATGTAATTGTGCAGGGGGAAGCCGGATTTTTTTGCCAGACGTTAGGTATGGGGGTGGGTGGGTACATGGGCCGCGAAAACACATTTTTTTGTGGATTGTGCAATTTTCTTTATTTAGACCTTCTAGCAAATTTATGACGGGCCGTCCATGGTTCGGGCCGTCGTAGGAAAATTTTACATTCCAGGGTCCGAAAACCCCCCATTTCCATGTATCTGAACGGATATTTTGAGATTTTTCAGGAGATGTATTTGAAAGATTTCACACTTTGAGAGCCGTTAAAAAACGTCAGTAAAGCAAACAGGTGAGGTCTATTTATCAGCTTTGGACGTAACGACCAAAGCTGATAAATAGATCTCACCTGTATGCTTTATCAGACGTTAACAGCAATGAGACAGTCTGTGGATTATCTTGTCTGGGGTGGATTTGGTACTTGTATGTCTGTAAGATTACGATCTTTTTCAGTTGACCGATTTTTTAACAGACTATATACATTTTAGCGTTTGCTGCCACTTATACTGCAAAAATGATCCGAAATCCATCGAAACTGAACCAGTATGAGAGAAAAATAGCTGGCGAAAATATGGGGGAGGCTCTGGATCCGCCTCTTGTTTCCCCAGTCATTGGTTGTGTTAAAAAATATGCATACAAAAAAACATGGTCCGGCAAAAAAAGTGTGGGGGGGGGGGGGGGGGACTGACCCCCCCTCCCCGGTTCGGCCGCCCTTGTAATGCATCAACCATGAAGATAGTTTAGACCCTATGTGTAATTTTTTTAAGAAAAAATGGTTTCAATGAGTCATCCAATGGGGGTTGGTACCAATATCGGAGAAGCCGTGAGCTGTGTTTCTGAGACAAAGAAAGATAAAAAAACTAATAAAAATTGAATGGTGATGTTTGTGAATAGCCCAGGCCAGTTTTGTCCACAGGCGCTTGTCAAATTAGCAGAAGTTAATATATTATGCTTAATATATATATATATACTATCAATACGATGGTATAATGTATTTTAAACCTAATATTTTAAATTCTGCCTCCCCTGAGTGAAAAAAAGATTGGTAGTGAACGAGTAGACGATATAAAAGCAAAAACTATGAAGCTTGTCTCGGTAATTATAGTTGCGCGCATTTCGCAGAATAGCGCGAAACTTTTGTCCAGGCGGCATCAATAAACATCATTATGTTTTGGGATGGCCTAAGTTGGAATAGTCATTGGTCAGTGAATACTTAAGTTGACCAATGAGCTTTCAGGTGTTTACTGAACGCAATTGAATGATTTTTTTGTGATCACTTTTGTCAATTCTTTCAGCAGGTTCATACTGGATTATCCTATTAAAATATGATAGGAATGATATTAACTCTTTACCTAACCTGAAAAGCAGACGACACTTGCAAAAATAATTCTTGAATAACTAATTTTTTTCATTTTTTGTCTCAAAAACATAGGCTATGACCCTTCGTTGGAACGAGCTCGACGAGCTCGTTCCAACGAGGGGCCATAACCTATGTTTTTGAGACAAAAAATGAAAAAAATAATGAAAATTAATTGGCGATTTTTGAGAATAGCGCTGGACGGTTTTGGCCTTTACGTTAGGTAAAGGGTTAATCTGTTTTCTAAGTGGTGATTAAGCTTTGTTCCACGGCTTACCCTGTAGCTGGCACGTGCACTTGGGTGTGGGACACAGGTTTTCATAGTTATTTTTGCCCATAAATCAAAAGGGGGTTTATCTATGTTTTTTCCTGGCCGGCTGTGTCGGTGTTACTGGGGATATTGTTCAGTTTTGAAACGACGACATGTTTGTAAAGATTGCAAATAAACCTACCAGCGACAGACTGGCTATTCACACAGTACGTGGTAGTTGTTTTGAGTTAATGTAGCATAGACTATTTTAATCCAACAGCTCGACAGAGCTGTTGGGTTAAATTATTACTGAACCTCCCAACAAACCAGGATGGTTTCGCCCATTTAATTGTTGACATTATTGACCGAAATGATACCTTCCAATGCGCCAGTGTTGGTAGGGTTAAACGGGGATTTGGCTTTGTATATGTATACCGAAGAACTCAGAAACTTTCTCGAGTAACATTAATTCAAGGACGAGCTCCATCAATAACGTTATTTTTAATGATATGTAACACGCATAGGGCCCCGCGAACCCAAATTTCAGGTCGAATCGAATCTCGAATCGAATGTCGCCCCTTTTCAAGTTATGGATAGATATTGCACCTTCTTACAACCATAAATATTACCTGTATCCACCCAAGTATTGTGTTCAACGGCGACACGTGTAAATCAGGTAAAAAAATGAAATATTCCAGAACGGAATCAATGTAAATTCGAAAATGGAACCTTCTGGAACTCTTATTCTGTCATCAGGTTTCCTGTACAGGAAACCTGATGACAGAAGAAGAGTTCAAGAGGAGACAACTCTTTGTTATATCTTTAGAACATCTCGACGGTTCGGAAAATTTCGAATCTGCACGATTGAAATAGAATGGAATCGGGCCATGGGTGCTATTTCGAATCGAATTTCGAAGTTTCGCATGGCCCTAATAACAGGAGAGTGTAAACTATGATTATTATGGGGTGTGTGGCGGGTAGGGGGCTGAAGCGTATATGAAAAAGGCGCCAAGAAGGTGAAACTATTGGCGCCTTTCTCTCCCACCAGGCCACAATACGGTCAATTCGTATAAATCTGTCGTTGTGTCCAAATTAGACTAAAATAAAGTCCCTGTTAGGAAATGTATATTATAAGTTATCCCCGCCAACATGTATGGAATATGGAGATTTAATACCCGGATGTCGGTTTTTAAACACCGAGCCGCAGGCGAGATGTTCAAATGAGACATCCAGGTATTAAATCTCCATATACCATACATGTTGACGGGGATAACGTTTTTGTCCCGTTTGAAACACAATAGAAACAAAGTGGCAACAAATTTGTGGACGTGTTTCGCACGCTCCGCAATCAGTTGGACCAAACGCGTGAATAATTGGGGTTTTTTTTACAAACACAAGAGACAACAGGTAGAGTTACATCCCTTGCCCTTGGAAACACGTTAACATATCGGCTATTTTGTTATTAAATTTGCTCTTATTTCATTTTTTCTAGAGTTGTTTGATTTAATTATTTGACTATTTCATTTATAACAGCAAAATACAATCGAATTGTCGGAAATCTGATAATATTTGTGACTATTTTCAGTTTTGTTGGTTCGATTTTTATATCGAGGAGAGCAAAAGCGAAAGGCTTTCATTTAAACCATATACCCCCCATGTTTCGCGTGCGCTTATACCCTGGATGTTGCACGCTCTCACAAACCTTGGATGTTGGGTGCACCCTTTGCTATGGCTATTTGTCCAAGGCATTCTGACCAATCAAAACACAGAATTTATCGGGTTACATGGACAAACTACTTTATTCATAAATTAACTCCTTACATGCAGCTGGTGGGTATTCTTGACCAGGACAGAATTTCACTTGCCACTGAAATAAGAATAATGTCGGCATGTTTAACCCTTTACCTAACATGAAAAGCAGACGACACTTGCAAAAAAAAAAAAATCTTGAATAACTAATTTTTTTTCATTTTTTGTCTCAAAAACATAGGTTATGACCCCTCGTTGGAACGAGCTCAACGAGCTCGTTCCAACGAGGGGTCATAACCTATGTTTTTGAGACAAAAAATTAAAAAATAATGAAAATTAATTGGAGATTTTTGAGAATAGCGCTGGCCGGTTTTGGCCGTTACGTTGGGTAAAGAGTTAATCGAACTTTCCCTTTGTAAATGGAATTAATTTTTTTTACGAGTACCCCGAGGGAACCTGGGAAATTGAAGCAGTCCTTGTTAACTGTCGTAAACAAGCTCCGTTTTATTGATAAAAAGATGACCCGGTCACCAATGCCTGTGGTGAAAGCCCTCTAAAATGAGCTATATGGATATAAACGATTCGCTGGACTTGACTTTACCTCCATGTTGCGGTCACGTTTAGCCAGTGTGCAGCAGTATGTGTGACCTTAAACATTAAAATAAATAAATAAATAAATAAATAAATAAATAAATAAATAAATAAATAAATAAATAAATACATTTTCACCAGTGATGTCTTGAATTAGATTTAGATTAATTTTTTTTATCACATTTAGTCATGGCTGCTTCATAGCAGCCATGACTAAATTTGCTGAAAAGTATCTTGAAAAGACTCAGCGGGCGAAGAGTTAACCATCTACCCATACTTGATGGCCACAAACAACCAACCCTCATATATTCACAAAAATCGCCAATCAAATTTTATTACTGTTTCAATTTTAGCCTCTAAAACACAGCTTATGACCCCTCATTCAAATGATCCGAATGAGCTCGTACCAATGAGGGACGATAAGCTGTGTTTTGAGGCAAAAATATGAAAATTTTCTGTCAGTCGAAAATTTGTTTTTTTTAGTATCTCCTGGTCATGCTATTTAAAGTACTACACGTTTCAAAGGACTGTCAACTAAACTATGATGTCAGCCCCAACTAGTACCCCGGGAGGGGGGGGCGTTTCAGCATTGTTCCCTACACCCACCTGTCACTTTCCTGCAGTGAAACGAGGTATGGAAGTAACGACCTGGAGGTGATGCTTGGTGTTACGTACACCGAGTCACTATGTCTTGTGTGACAAAAAGACGATTATTGCATCAGGGGATGAGCTAAAAAAAACCCAAAGGTTGGTGGGGGGGGGGGGGGGGGTCAGCTCAAACATTCCACTAATGCTTCTACACAACACAGCCTTCCATCCTACGAACATTGAATAATGCCCTCCCCGGTGATATAGGTCCTGGATCCAACCTTGCTATTAATCTCTCTATAGGGAGAACTTTGCAAGCAAGCCAGGAAATAAGCAGACTGTTATCTTCAAAATGAGGTCCCCAGAGGGTGAATTTGGTGATGCTACCCTGCACAGCAGGGTAACATTACTAAATTTGCCATCTGTGAACCTCAGTCTGAATCAAAGTCTCAAACCTAAACAGAAAGAGGTACTACCCAGAGAATAAATTGGCCCACTGTGTGGGGTAGCATCAGTAAATTCACCCTCTTGGGACCTCATTCTGCAAATGACAGATTGCTTATTTTCAGGCTTGTTTGTAAGTCTCATGATCACAACAGATCTAAATCAAGCATCTTCACTTTCAATTTTTCAGTTTCTTTTTTCTTCACTTTTATCTTTATATCCCTCAAAAAACGCACATCAACGTTATTTCCATCACCCAGGTCAACCATTTCTGAATCACTAACCGCGTGCGCTGGATCTGTCTCTAACGGTGGGAGTTTGTCTCGTTTAGACATCACTTTTACTTTCCGTTCCGGATCTTGCAGTTTCGATTGAAGTTTAGCATCTCTCACAAGACCGACCTGAAGCAATTCTCTAATAATAGCCTTGGATTTCGCTCTACTGGCATTCTCAATGATACCTTGTTTCTGTAGTTCTTCTATGAGAAGTCTTTCTCGCTTACTTAAGCCAGGGTGTTTCACGGGACTAAGGGAATGTTTATCGTCGCCAGAGTTTTTGTCACTATATTTGCATCTCCAGTGTCTCTCAGTAGCAGTGTCGTCGCTGCGATATGAGAGACTTCTGCTTGAACCTTTATATCGTTTTGTTTTAGCTGGTCTAACACGATGTGCAAATTTAGCTTGTCTGATTAGGACAGGGATGCGACTTTGAAACATTCTGAGGTCTTGTGTTGAACTATTATTGGAGTCCGATATTGGTTTTCCGTTTCTATATAATTCATAACCCTCCAAGTCCTCCATAATAACATCGTTCTCAACTCTTATTTTACTCGGTGTAAAAAAATCTCCTTTATTCGAAATAAATCTAGCTTTATTCTTTGAGATCACTCCTCGGTAGACAGAATGTTGTTGAGCATCATCTCCTGTGTCATTACGCTCGTGTCCTTTTCGAATTTTTCTGTTAAGTCTAAAATTTTTCTCAGATTTCCCATTTGTTTCTACTAAAGAGTCGATGCTTTCAACTTCCACGTCGTTTTTGTCAATAGCTCTTCCATGTTTGTTCATCGGTTTACCGACATTGCATTTTAAGTATTTTGATGATCCTGTTCCCATCTCTTACCTCATCTGCCTGGCCGGCCTCGGCTACTGGACATTTCTACAGAAGCTCATGTCATTGGTCCATCTCTGAATTTGATGAAACACAAATAAAACAGCAAAATTAACACCTTTTGGTTTTTAACAGAGCTCTCAAGTCGCCGTTACACCATTGTTGGAATGACGTTGTGGGAATGTCGTCACAGATAAGTGGCGTTAGATACTAGCTTCCGTGTGGTATGTCCGCGGAGTATTTATAAATATGTTTAATAAGAAATTAAACCACCGTGTAGCCCATTCTACCACAGACATCTATGGGAAACGCGGCATCTAGCAAGCAAGTAGTCCGTCTCAGTCTAAAGAATGCAAAGGAATCTGAGACGGAAAATAGTGCGGGCAGATCAGGTAGAAATGTCAACGACCAAGATAGATGTGATAAACCTCCTAATACACACAAAAAGGTTCAAGCACATATCGAGAGTGATTCCGGGTCACATATAATACCGTCGTCCTCTGGTGGTGGTCTACCATTTAGTAGACACATGGTAAACCAACAAAATATTCTTCACGCGGAGAATAGAAACGATGTCACTGATACGGAAAACAACAGTCGACTTTCTGAGACTTCAGATCAGCGAATACGCAACCAAAGTGACATTGTCAGAATACCTTCTTATCCAGATAACTCCATGAGGAAAGGAAAGGATTTTCAAACTATTAACAGATACGCCATGAGGAGATCTTCACTACAATCAATTCCAGAGAAACAGTTCACCACAAGAAGACCTTCCCTAGATGTTGTACACGAGAAGCAGAACTTCTCACGACCTGTAAATGTTTATGCAACCAAGAGTGTTCCGCGGTATTCCGATGCGCTTCGGAGATTTAATTTCGATTATGATGTCTTAGCGAAAAGTTATTCGGACTCATCCACTTCAAGGCGGAAGTACAGCGGTATGACGTCTGTTCCAGTATATCTACAACCACAGGGGAAGCGTCCCCCTACTCCGTTCCCAGACCCAGCTTATCAGGAGAAAATGCCACCCGACAAATATGTACCCAACTTTGCTGCCTCCACCGATGCAGTGAAGCTGTCTGTCGCAAAGTTAGGAGTGATCGAGGACGAGGAGCTGAGTCCGAACAGGGAGATTAAAGTGTCGGATCAGCTACAAATGATGTCATTCAAAACTGCACAGGATAGAGGGGGCATGGGTGTATATAAATTGTCTATATAATATATATATATTTCATTTGAATAATTTTCATTTTTCTAAAATATAATTTAAATACATAAGTTGTAAACGCTCCTTTAACCCTTTACCTAACACGAAAAGCAGACGACACTTGCAAATAAAATTCTTGAATAACTATTTTTTTTTACTTTTTTGCGTCAAACCATAGCTTATGACCCATCATTGGAACGAGCTCTACGAGCTCGTTCCAATGAGAGGTCATAAGCTATGGTATTGAGACAAAAAATTTAAAAAATAATGAAATTGAATGGTGATTTTTGTGAATAGCGCTGGCCGGTTTTGTCCGTTACGTTGGGTAAAGGGTTAAAACATTGTAAACATTCGCAAATGTATATTTAGTGGAAAATGGACACTGCACGGGTTTTGTGAGAACGGGCTACCTAGGTGGTTGCAAATAGAGGAGAGAAAAGGAGAAAGTCTTGATGGTGGTTAAAAGATGGGGGAATTGAGGAGAACCTCTACCAAAACTGAAACTGAAGACAAATGAAATCTTGATCGAAATAACAGATCTCGATACCCTACTTTTTCTTAATTTGTTAATCTTTGCTCAATGTAACGGCCAAACCGGCCAGAGCTATTCTAAAAAATCGCCAATTAATTTTCATCATTTGTTTGTCTCAAAAACATAGGTTATGACCCCTCTTTGAAACGAGCTCGTTCCAAAGAGGGGTCATAACCTTTATGTTTTTGAGACAAAAAATGAAAAAAATTTAGTTATTCAAGAATTAGTTTTGCAAGTGTCGTCTGCTTTTCATGTTAGGTAAAGGGTTAACCCTTTACCTAACGTAACGGCCAAAACCGGCCAGCGCTATTCTCAAAAATCGCCAATTAATTTTCATTATTTTTTTCATTTTTTTTGGTCTCAAAAACATAGGTTATGACCCCTCGTTGGAACGAGCTCGTCGAGCTCGTTCCAACGAGGGGTCATAGCCTATGTTTTTGAGACAAAAAATGAAAAAAATTAGTTATTCAAGAATTATTTTTGCAAGTGTCGTCTGCTTTTCAGGTTAGGTAAAGGGTTAACGCGTCAATCTCTCGAAATCGGTCCTTACAATATGTTCATTGACGTGAAAAGAGTAAGAAGAGTCGAAAGAAGCAATCAGAACCAAGAACAAAATTTTGAACTGACCTTCCTATTCACACTTTCCCAAGAGCATGGAATGAAACTGACCCATCCATGCAAACTGTGCCTCTCCAAAAATTAAAAAAAAAACCTCACAACATCAAACTTCCTTGACCAGTATTACGATACAGTAAACTGTGATTATTCTGAATGCCGAGACTGTGCTGACAACGCCTGATTATTTTTACCCTACACCTGGTGAATGTAATAAAACAGTTGCTACCCTCTCTGCTGGGTCAGTGTGGGGATCCATGGAGTGCGGGAGAATGACAGCCTCGGACTTCGGTCCCGGTCGATATATTTTCTGCGCTCCATGGATCCTCGTATCGATCTGGCGGAGGGGCAGCAATTGTACAATATTTACAGTTCACCTAAGAATTGAATGCAATTTTTATAATCTTTATTGGAGTATGAACGTCTGGGAATGGGTACAAATTATGTATGAATCCCGAAGGGATTCATACAATTTGTACCCATTCCCACACGTTCATACTTCAATAAAGATTATAAAAATTGCATTCAATTCTTATAATTACATTCCGTAACTGTTTAAACTACTTTTTACCAAACAACAAAGCAGAAAGACGAAATAAAACATGTACGAACGAATATAACCACCCTCACACAAAATACAAAGCGCACAACTCTGAATCACCAAAGAAACAGCAGCGGAGTTGATCACTGCGAGAGGCGCTAAAAGTTAAAAACCCACCCAAACACCGCCCGAATTACATTCTGTCAACTGCGCTCTATCGTAAATGCGGGTCAGAGTTCGACCAAAGGTATTCATTGGAAAATGAATTACATTTGGTCATGACGTTTTCATCCAGCTGACCAATGGGAATTGAGTATTTGGACCCAAAAAGTAAAACTACATTAACAGTGTAATTATAATTTGTTAAATAACAGAATTAGCACAATATTGGCAAGCGACAAAAGACAAAAGATAAGAAATAGCATTCTCGTCTCATCATTAAATAGAATAAAGGAAAGTTCTTCGCCAAATAGGAATCGAATGGTTAGTCAACGCCTTTGGACTGACTGGGCGCACAAATGAACGTGCGTTTCGCCATTTGAAAGACTTTAAAATAAAAAATAAAAGACACTTGAAACTTTCTAAATTTCTGAATTATCAACGTTTCCCTTATATACTCCCAAATCGATCTTTCCCAGTTCTTGGGTTCTTATCGTATACTTGTGATTAAGTTTGCATAATGAAGTGTGATTGCTGCCAGGTATGAAGTTGATGGTTTCTCCGGGAATGTCAGGAAGACAGCCAGATGGGCTATGGTATTCCCCAACAGCGTAACCTTTAAAACCTAAAATATGTTATCTGAATTTATTATTGCGTGTACTGTTGAATAAATTGAATTGAATAGAATGTGAAGGGGAGTCTGAACCGGGAGGGAATATGGGGCATATGCCCCCACCCTTCCATTTTTTCAGAAATAGCTGGAAGAGAGGGTGGTGGTGGGGGGTTGTTAGGTCAACATTATCTTTACCATTAACCCTTTCTTGCACCTCACTGGAAATTAGCAGAAAAGAGATGCACAGACTCTTCACTCATAAGATGTAACCAAAGATTCGGACCTCGTTTCATATGTCGATACTATGGAGAGATTAATGCACATTTTGGTTCCATATTTAATAAATTTCCCCAACGGACCGAAACCTCCTTTCGGTCCGTTGGGGAAATTTATTAAATATGGAGATAAAATGTACATTTTTATTCGCCCATTTGAAAAAACGGTCGTATTAAGTTATCAGTCCGTCCGTCTGTTCGTCCGTTAACATTTTTTGTTTCCGACCGATAACTCCAGTATGAATTATTTGATCTCAACCAAAGTTGGTTTGTGTATAACTCAGCCAGTAATACAGACCAAGTTCGAATATGGGTTCCGTCTAATTATTTTTACACGAGTTACGTCCCTTTCTCCCAATGTGGTGATACAAGAGTCCAATTATTTATTGGTGTTTAAGGTCACATATTTCTGCACAATGGCTAATGATGGCCACAACATGAGTATCATCTCTAGACCAGGGATGAGCGTTAATAAGCCATGTTGCCCATTTCAGACAGGGTTTGCACCTCCCAAGCATTGGTGACTGGGTCCTATTTTACCAGTAAAACAGAGCCTGTTTACCGCAGTGAACAGGACACGAGTCCAAACTTTACTTTGAGTATTGTGTTCCTACCACACCATTAAGGCTCAAGAGCCACCACTGAAAAATATCAATGAGTAGATGTCCTTATATGACCTTGACCCCAAGTTGGAAATTCTTTTCACGTCCATGAATAAGACTGAATGTCATTTTGACTTTTACTCCAACAGTGGATTAGATCTGTTCCCTTCATCTTGCACAGCATCAGAACAACACTGTCAAAATATAATTGAATGCGAAAAGTGTTCAGTGTTCTCCTTCAAAACATATCTTATGACCATCCATTGGAATGATCTCGTTCCTATAAGGGGCCTGAAGCTATGTTTTGGAGGCGAAAAATGAATTATTAACCCCTTTCCTAAAAAAATCGACCGCATATTTTCCAAAATGAGCCGTCGAAAAACAATTTTTTCAAAAGATTTTAACATAACCATACCGCGTGATACCGTCATTGGAACGAGCTCGTTCCAATGAGGGGGTAAAATGATATGGTTTTGTTTTAATTTTTTGAAACATTTGTAAAAATAATATTTAACTCTTTACCCAACGTAATGGCCAAAACCGGCCAGCGCTATTCTCAAAAATCGCCAATTAATTTTCATTATTTTTTCATTTTTTGTCTCAAAAACATAGGTTATGACCCCTCATTGGAACGAGTTCGTTCCAATGAGGGGTCATAACCTATGTTTTTGAGACAAAAAATGAAAAAAAGTAGTTATTCAAGAATTGTTTTTGCAAGTGTCGTCTGCTTTTCATGTTAGGAAACGGGTTAAAATAACGAATTTTGATATGGTGTGCGTTGGATAACGGGTGAATAATATTGGAATGATATCTTTTGTAAATAGTCCTTGCCGAATAGCCGTTACAATTGGCAAAGGCCTAAAAAAAAAACCAAACAGAATACTGGGAGAGAAATGAGGGAGACGTAAATGGGGTATACGTGATGTATTTTTTCAGATATGCTTCTTTCAGAGTGAAGCTAATTTCTGTAGGAAATATTTTGGCTTCATTATAGTGACGGTGTTTGCCCCACTCAAATGCTCCTTACACACCTTCCCTCTTGAAGAACATGTCGTCTCGCACGTCTAACCCACCCCCACAAATAAACAAAAATGTTGCCGCCGCTGGACTCGATGTCACCAAAAGAAAGCTGTTTATATGCCACTGAAATATGTGACCTTAAACACCATTAAATAAATAAATTAAATTATATGCCACTGACAGTCACGCAATCCACATACTCCAAACTGATTGCGTAGGTTGATATTTATCTCAGCCTGTTCAATTGTGTGCATTCAGTCTTTTGATATGATGTACATCTAATCTTTTCAACCCGGATATTTGATCAGTTAAGAGTTCGGTGTTCAATTCAGAATTATAATGGAAACTGAACTATCGTATTTCCTGCACCTCGAAGTCCAATCACACATAACAGATCTTGAGCTCTGCCGTCAATCATTGAGATCTATGCCAGCGAAAAAAAACAGTCTGTGTAACACTCCACCCCACTGCAGCTAGCGTGCTTTAGAGGGGGTAGGAGTAACCCAATGCATGCACTATGGAAGGAGTTTACAGAACAGTTAGTGAGAGATCCAGGATTCTTGACGGGGTGGGAGCACTACATTTCAACCATGAGTCATGATGCGAGGGGTTGAGTCCTTGGGCAATACACTTCACTCCCATTGCCCCCGTGGGGGCACGGTGACGTTGTGTACTAAGGCGTACTGCACGTCGATGGTGCACCTGTCTTCAACCAATGCTAACCCTGCTTGTGTGGGGTTGGTATGTTGGGGAGCTGACAGTTGCTCGCCGTTGCTCGGTGGTTCTCTCCGGGTACTCCGGCTTTCTCCACCCATAAAACTGTCACGGTCATGGTTAGCCATTGTGCAGAAATATGTGACCGTAAACACCAATAAATAAATAAATAATACATGATGCGAAGCAAGTTGGGAGCGAGCACGAGAGGATATATTCTATACACTCTCTTTAGCGATGTCACGGTGACGGAGCCACCCCGAGAGATTTTGGAAAATAAAAATGGAGGATTCGGGCAATGTGACACCTCCCGCACAATACTTTGTAGACAAAATATGTTCGTGAATTTAGATAGCATTCAAATTGTGAAAAGACGGAACACGCATTATATAATGGCACACATGATACTCGCGCAGGATCTATAGCTGTGGGTAGGGAGTGCTCTAACATTCGCAATATCGCATGGACGTCCCCAGGCACGTAGCGATCAGGGGTGGGGTGGGGTTTGGGGTTGTTGCACCCCCCCCCCCCATAATAGCCATCATAATTTTCAGTAGTTGGGAATTCGAAGGTATAAATTTTAATCCTTTACCCAACGTAACGACCAAAACCGGCCAGCGCTATTCTCAAAAATCGCCAATTAATTTTCATATTTTCATTTTTGTCTCAAAAACATAGGTTATGACACCTCTTTGGAACGAGCTCGTCGAGCTCGTTCCAAAGAGGGGTCATAACCTATGTTTTTGAGACAAAAATGAAAAAAATTAGTTATTCAAGAATTTTGTTTGCAAGTGTCGTCTGCTTTTCATGTTAGGTAAAGGGTTAATAGCTGGAAACTCAAAGAAATCAATTTCCTTTCAACTTTTCCGACAAGTCGATTTGAATTGTCAAACCGCGATCATAGTTTTCAATTAAATTCTCCAACATTTAAAATCAGCTGACAAAATTTTCCGAAATTCCGACTCAAATCTGTGACCGGTCCGGTTTTTCGAATTCATCGATCTTTTTGTCCTTGCAAGGTAACAAAGAGGACGCCAGAAAACGACAAAAGACTGACCGCTATTCAGCCAATACCAACTCATTCCAACAGACTGGCAGTCAGTTGGAAGAAGGTATTGGTTGAATAACTTGAGTCTATAGCCCTGGTGTAGCTTGGTCAATGTAAGGGAAAACTCATGGGCCTACCCTGGGAAATGATTTTTTCTTGTGGATAAAATGACTATAATTAAGCCGGGGGGGGGGGGGGGGGGGGCTGTGAATCCACCGCAGTGGTTCAGAAAAGAAAATTTTTTCCAGAGGTTGCCTCCCCCATCCCGGACCCCATCATCGAGAGGGTGATACTCTCCTCCAACATATCGTCGCCGGAGTGCTAGAATGTCCTATGTCCCCTAGGGGACATAGGACATTCTAGCACTCCGGCGACGATATGGTATGTCGTGCTGGGACCCCCCCCCCCCCCCCCCCCCCCTATTGAAGACACTCTAGCTAAGCCACTGGACATCCCCTACATCTGTTAGTAGATACCAGTGTGCTATAGCGCGTAATACTGTGTCCCCTAGTCCTGATGCTTGTGAAGAAAGATTGAATCAGAAAAATAAGGGAGGGGCGCCGGTGTACCCTTTTCCCTTGAATCCTCCCATTTACGATAACTAGCGATGCTTGGTATGTCATCGTGAAACATGTGACACACGGCGATATTGATTCGCGTCGCTAGTTTTATAGCAGATTAAAAACAAAACTCAAGGATCCAACTTCGACTATAAATGTGATCTTGCTTTCTCTTCACTCTTTTGGAACGTCTTGTTTTTCTAGGAACTCGTTAGGAATATCATCTACACCTCCCGCTTTACCATTCCTTAATTTTGAGGCCACTTTTCGTACCTCTCCTACCTTTATTTCGCTACACACGAAGTTCTTTAAGTTTTTCGCGACCTCATCATGACACTCCGGTGGGTTCCCCATCGCTTATCGTTCAAATTTTCCCAGTGCTTGACTAGTTTTAATGCGATTTCGTCTTGATCGTCTATATTTCCACCCTCCAATTCAATACTCTGTGAATTTCTTCAGTAATATAGTTCGCACGTTTCGTACCTCTTAAGGTAGCCCTCGGCGGGGGACCTCGGCAGTGACGCCTTGTCACGTGACCCAGCGGCGCCATGTTTGATTGTCACGGTAAACCACGGGAGCTAACCGAGGGTAGAGTGGAGACAGAGAGAGTCAGCATGACTGTAGTCGTGCTACAAGTCCGAAGTAATGGTGCGAGGCTGCAGCGGGGGTTGCAGACTATAGCTTTGGGTGACTACGGCAGAAGCCGATCACAATCATAGAGGATATGGAATGAGTGTTTTTCTCATATAATATTTATGAAACGAGTCTAAGAATTGATTGGAACGGGGGAGGCAGAAACAAAGGCATGCTTACAGGCAGTTGTGGGAGTCCGTTACATGACTTTTTGCGTTTTGGCGAACCCAAACGGAAAATTCGGACGAGTTTCATAAATATAATATGAGAAAAACACTCATTTCATATTCTATTTATCATATGACACACACACACACAAATTAGCCCTTAGCATGACTTTTTATCCCATCACCTACCTTGAGTCGCAACGGCACTTGGAAAAATCATCCTCGTATAACTAATTTTTTTTTATTTTTTGCTTCCAAAACATAGGTTATGACCCCTCATTGGAACGAGCTCGTTCCAATGAGAGGTCATAACCTATGTTTTTTAAGCAAAAAGTGAAAATATAAAAAGAAAATGAATGGCGTTTTTCTTGTAGGTAAAAGATTAATACAATATAACCGACCCTAAATAGGACAGATAACGTAAATTCTCCCTACTGAAATTATGCAAATGTGACCCAGTTGTATTTTGTTTAGCCAATCAAATTGTCCAGTTTTGTAATTGACCAATGAAAGCTCCCAACACTAATTATGCAAATTATGAAAATGTGGCCCAGTTGTATTTTGTTCAGCCAATCAAATTGTCTAGTTTTGAAACTGACCAATGAAATTGACGGAAGGCTTTATCACTGATTAATATGAAAAGAAAATATCAAATGTTTTAAAATGAACAAAACGGACGAGTCATATGATAAAAGGTGGTATTGACTATGGACAAGTCAGCAGCAGTGGCCCGAACGCCGCCAGGGACAAACGGGTACTAAGAACCATAACTCTCTTCACATATATATCCTCCAAAAGGTATCCCCAAATACCCAGTTGAGGCTAAAATGGCAGATTATACCTCACGGAGGGCTTTTCACATGGCCCTCGTGGCCTTGTACGATAGAACTTGGATGTCGAAGGCCAGTCGGTTTTAAGTTAGGGTTGCTGGGAGTGGGGTGCCAGGGGACGTGGTCGTTCGATTTCCAGATGAGGATAAGAGGACCTGGAGGTCGGACCTTACTAAGGGATTTCCTCGTGGCTCGTGGAACTCAAGGCCTCACACAATGAAATGGACTACCGAAGGTCAGTGTTTGTTTTGATGGGTTGCTTGAAGTGGGATACCATGGGACCTGGTCTTTCAATACTCAGGTGAGTATATGGGGTTAGCTTCATGCCCTTCAGGTACACAAAGGGGGCTCTTCATGTATATACATTACGTGCTGCTCTTAGAAACTCAAGATGGAGGACTTCGCAAAGTTGTTTTTGTGGCCTTACATGTCCTATAGCTCTACGTGCTATAAGTAGGATTCTCAGGGAATCCGAACAGGTAAAAACCGAGGATCTAGTGCGAAGTTCGAGCTAGTAAAGATACTCCAGAACAAACGAATAGGGTTGGATAGACAGATAATATAACATAGCTTATAGATACATAGATGGAAACAGATGATTCCGAAGGAATCGGAATAAATCCGAACAAGTAAAACTTATTGGGTCTATATGGGCAATTCTAACAAAGGATTCGGGGGAAATCCGAACCATAAAACTAGTTTAAAACAAAGGAATGCGCCTTTTATTGAAACAAAGGAAGCTTCTGTGGGAATTCGTGGTTTTGAGTTATTTGGGAACCCCAGAACTCAGTATTGGAGAGTTTTGGGTCAAACCGGAGCCACATTCCACTACAGACACCAAGATTGAGCCCTCCGGTATACAAAATGGACGATGGAAACTCGTATCACCCTAACATCACGCTGCGCATGCGCCCTGACACCACGCATCACCATGGTAATGCCATCACATGGTCGTCGCTCATGCGGAGCGCCATGACAACCAAATACGGTGCCACTGGGTCACGTGACATGATGTCACTTCCGAGGTCCACCCAATGAGGCACGAAACGTGCGAGCGATACTACTTCTTTTGTTCCTCTTTTCACCCATTTTCATTCATTGTCCCCACCCATTCTTATCGTCCTGATAAGATTGCTGTTCCGCACTCTCCGATTATCGTCTTTAACCCTATTTTTACTTTGTTTCGTGCTCGTTGGTATTCTTCTTTTGCCACCCTTACCTCGATTCTTTCCACGCACCTTGAGTTTTCTGCATGCAGCAAACTTGCCTTTTCTGCGTTTTTCAATTCATCATTCACTCTGTACCCAGGTGACCGTGTTGGCACCCTAATCTTTCCTATACTTTCCTTCCCTTTCGCCCACGAGGCTCACAACTATGGCATCTGCCATTTCCTTAACATTTGCATCCCTGTGTACATTCTCAAGCTTTGGTTTCAATTATTCTTCAAAATGACTTCCTCTCCTTGTTATTGCTAGACTCCACATGCATCACCACTGCTGGATCCTATCCAGACCCCGCCACAATACCATCCACCCGGTCCCTCAAATCTTCCACCTTCGCCCCAGAAAAACACAAGACGGTCCTATTTGAGCTGTCAGGACCACAGACCACCTTGTCAATTCCACGTACAATGCTGCTCCCTGCTACAGCTAACTTTCTTTTATTTTCCTTCCGATTTCTTCCCCATCCCCTCTATCACCTGCAACTCGCATCGTTTGACACGCATCCAAAGTCCCTATCTGTTCTGTCAACATCAGCAACCACCTCCTCTCTCTCGTCATCTCCTTCACCCCTTCCTAAGAGGCGTTAGAATCTAAAACACTGAACCTATTTTCTAAACAACGCTGAACAGCCTAAGCTGACTCTACCCCGTAAGGGCCTGACTCCACCCTCCAAACTTTCCTTCCGGACCTCCCCTCGGATGCATTCCCCACATCAAGCATCCTTCTCGACAATAGCTCGTTGTAGTTTGTTTTAACCCCTTCCCCAACGTAACGTCCAAAACCGGACAGCGCTATTCACAATAATCGCCAATTAATTTTCATTATTTTTTCATTTTTTTTTCTCAAAAACATAGGTTATGACCCCTCATTGGAACGAGCTCGTTCCAATGAGGGGTCATAACCCCTGTTTTTGAGATAAAAAATGAAAAAAAAATGAGTTATTCAAGAATTTTGTTTGCAAGTGTCGTCTGCTTTTCAGGTTTGGTAAAGTGTTAACGAAATGTGTGAATTGGTCAATAAGAAATTATTTCAATCAGTATTAACAGTTTATCACTCAGTAAATTAGTGGACGCCGATTTTTCGGGCCCTGCCAAGATTCGATTCGATTTCGAATCTTAGTAGCTATTCAGTTCGATTCGAAATCAGCTGCCCGATCCGTTTCCTTTCGAATCTTTACACTGGAATATAGCTTGGTATTAGTCATTGTCGACGTCTCACAAAACGTATAGTTGAGATGGAATTTGTACGTAAATAATGCTAAAAATACAGGCAGTATAATTTCATCTATACAGTGGAGTCCACTTCATTGGATATCTCTTAACTGTATATCCCTGTTAATTGAATATAATTTCCCAACACAAAACCATTTACCATACCTCCAGTACAAATGTGACCTGTTAATTGAATATAGGTTATAGAGTAAACTCCTGTTAAATGAATAACAAACCTTGTAACCTGTCGAGAAATTACCCGGACTCTCCCCAGTTTTCCTTTGTTTATAGACCCATTTGGCCTCACTACATCCAAAACAGGTATTTAATCTATTATATCTTGTTTGACAGAGCTCATGGAGCTCTGTCAAACAAGATATAAGAGAATAAATGCTACGTTTATCTATAGAATACAGAAAAGTGGCACAATCCCTGTTAATTGAATACTCCTGTTATTGAATAATTTTCATTGACAAAGTGCCTATTCAATTAACAGAGTTCCACTGTATTAACATAAATAACACATGACCCATGCAACATCCCATGCTAATTCCAGTCTCACTAGTCTCTAACACTGCTGAAAACAGAGTTAAAGTTTCCAAACAGTGTTTGCATTTCAGCACAGTATGTCAATTGTTCTTAAGACAAAGAAAAACTGAACCAAAACCAAAGTTTTTTCCTGAAACCGAATCTGAAAAATAAAAATTTCCCAACTTTAGAGAAGGGGTATAAAAACAAAACACATCTTTATCAGAACTTGAGTGGTGTCAAGGTTGATTCTGACAACATGTACCCAATTACTTTTATTTGATTCAATAAACAATATGTGAGGACTGACCGGATGAGAGGGCCATATAACTTGGGCATCAACCTCCCAGGGAGTCAGGGGACCCAGGACTAGCAATACAAGTTGCTCAATGAACTGGAATAAAAGCAGCCATTTACAGATCCCCACAATCTCGCTATGTACCCTTCATTTTACAATCGGATGCAATGAGGATGTCAACATTTCCAGTTCAAAATTGTAAAATTTTCCAGGAATAGATCAAGGATGTCCATGCTGTCCCACTCATGTACGTACCTAGTCATCACTTCCATGACTCATAATCATAACCCTTTACCTAACACAAAAAGAAGATGACATTTGCAAAGAAAATTCTTGAATAACTAGTTTTTTTTCTATTAGAGTCAACTTTTTTTAAGAATTTTATGAAATAACTCTGATTCCTTTAAAATGCATTTTTGGAAGAACTGCCTAAATGACGGGGTGGAACCCATATTCAAACTTGGCCTGCATTACTAGCTGGAAAATACACATGTCAACTTTCACTGAAAACAAATAATCCAAACTGGAGTTATCCGTTGGAAACCAATTGTTTTCGGGCAGGCGGATGGACAGACCATTTACATAACATGACCATTTTTAAAAATGGGCATATAAAAAAGTAATATCAAATTTGAAGAGAATCATATAATTAGAACTGGATTTATCTTCTGGATAACATGGGGAGGAGGGAGGGGTGGATTGATTCTACCCATCTCCCCGAAGTTTTCGAGACAGCATCAAATCCCTCACTCCCATTTCCTTCCAATATGTATTACTTTTTGTAAAACAACAGAAGTATGCTGCAGAAGGCATTTCTTTATATTTCAAACTGTAAAGCTCAGGTAATGAGAAAAAAAGCTGCAAACAAGTAAAAGAAATCATGTCTGTAAATGCAATTATTAAAAATTGTATTGATCATACAAGAACAAAAAGTGACAAAGTATGTGTTACAAGCCCAATTTCAAATTAAAGAAACTAAATTCAAAAACCATTTTGAAATGGGTTAAATTAATGCAAATATTAATTGAAACCACTGTATACAGCATCAGTAGACCTTGCCCCAAATGAAAAACAATGATGTTGTAGCAGTGTTTGAAGAATAAAAGGTACAACCTTGAAAAGTAAAACTTTAATCCCAAACTTTAGGCTGGGAATACTAAGTAAAACTGACTGCCAAAAAGGGTTAAATATTTCCTAAAACCGATAAAAGAAATCACTGATGTAAATGCAATCATTAAGTTGTACTGACCAGGCAAGAATTAAAGTAAGAAAGTATGTGGTAAAAGCCTAATTTCCAGTACAAAGAAACTAAGTCTGAAAACATGTTTAACCCTTTACCCAATGTAACGGCCAAAACCGGCCAGCGCTATTCTAAAAAATCGCCAGTTAATTTTCATTATTTTTTCATTTTTTGTCTCAAAAACATAGGTTATGACCCCTCGTTGGAACGAGCTCGTCGAGCTCGTTCCAACGAGGGGTCATAACCTATGTTTTTGAGACAAAAAATGAAAAAAATTAGTTATTCAAGAATTATTTTTGCAAGTGTCGTCTGCTTTTCATGTTCGGTAAAGGGTTAAAAGGGGTCAAAATCCTGACAATATTAATTAAAATCACTGTAGAAAGCTTCAGTAGACATTATAGACATTGTCCCAAAGGAGAAACAGTGACATTCTACTAAACTGTTGGATGAATTAAAGGTGTAACTCTGTAAATAAAAAACTTTAACCAAAAACTTTAACTGGAAGTTCTAAGTTAAATTGACTGCAAAAGAGGGTTAAATATATCCCGAAATAACATAAAACATAATGAGAATGACACAATCAATAGTAATTAATATTAATTAAAAAGAAAGAAAACTTTAAACTTCACTAAAAACTTTTAACTAAAACTCTAAATGTTAACAGACGGATAGTCAGCTGGACGAAAACTTTAGTCCTGACTGTAAACAGTTGGGCTAAAAATGCCTAATTGGCAACCCAAGGGGGGTTGAGGAGGCGGGCTTGGTTATAGGAGTCAAAAAATTTTCTGCACATAGTCACTCTGAATTCCTTCAAAATGCATTTTGGACCAAAGAAAAAATATTGCTTAAATGACCCTGGGAGAGGAGGAAAGTGGTGTGGTTATAGTAGTCATTTTATTTATTTCTGCATGTTGTCACTCTAACTCCGTCAAATGAATTTTGGAGTAAAGAAAAAAGTGCCTAATTGAATCCAGGGGAGGGGGGGGGGCAACTGCCCCCTCCCTGTATGCCCATGATACAGGTTCAGTAGACTTTGCCCCAAATGAAAAACAATGACGTAACACAGTGTTTGAAGAATGAAAAGTACAACCCTGAAAAACAAAACTTTAATCTGAAACTTTAAGCTGGGAATACAAAGTAAAACTGACTGAAACCGATAAAGAAATCATTGATGTAAATGCAATCATTCAGTTGTATTGACTATGCAAGAATTAAAATAAGAAAGTATGCGGCAAAGCCTAATTTCAAATACAAAGAAAGTAAGTCTAAAAACATTTTTAAGAGGGGTTAAAAACATTGTAGAAAGGTTCAGTAGACAGTAGACATTGTCCCAAATGAGAAACAGTGACATTGCACTAAACTGTTTGAAGAATTAAAGATGTAACTTAGTGAACAAAAAATACTTTAACCAAAAACTTTAATCTGGAAGTCGAAAGTTAAATTGCCACACAGAAAAGGGTTAAATATTTCCCAAAATAACATGAAACATAATGAGAATGATACAATCCATAGTAATTAATATTAATTTAAAAGAAAAAAAACTTTAACCTTGACTTAAAAACTTTAACCAGAAACTTTAACCAAACTCTAAATGTTAACAGACGGACAGACGAAAGTCAGGACAATAGCCCTCACTGTAAAGTTTACACAGTCGGACTAAACAGAAAAAAACTTTAACCTTCAGTATAAAAAACTTTAACCACAAACTTTACCCCAAACTCTAAATGTTAACAGGCGGATGGACGGACGGATGAAAGTCATGACTCACTGTAAACCGTTGGGCTAAAAATGATGAAAATTGAATGCTGATGTTTGTGAATAGTGCCGGCCAGTTTTGGCTGTTACATTGGGTAAAGGTTTAACATAATGGGCAAGACACCAACAAAGAGCCCAGCACCCACTACAAAGTTCACCCCAGGGCCATAAATTCCCATTCCTAGCTCTAGCCTGGTCATTGTCAAAAACAAGCATGATGCTGCGTCTGCCAGAGTGAAAAAATCTAAAACATCAGTGCCCTTGATGACTGATTCAGTCCCTTCAACACAATTCTTTTCTTCTCACAAACCCAGCCCCATTATAAGTAACTGCCTTTGAGGTCAGAGAGCTGTACAGCCAAGAAAACTAAATTTATTGCAATGAAATTGAAGTACTATTTATAGAAAAGTAACCTTGACCTTTTATCAACTAAACATAAAATCACTCCCACAAATACACTTCTTAGAAGTAACTTGTGCATGAATCAGTAAGAAATTTTTTTTCCTGAAAAAAAAAATTGCCTGGAAACTAACATGTTGTTAACAGTAACCGTTTCCATGTCCTTTGATCCACTGACCCTCAAAGCCATCCCTGATGTCCAATTCTTAGAATTGGACATCGGGATGGCTTTGAGGATCTCTTCTTGTATAGAGCATTTGTTTGAAATGCAAGTGTTGTTCAACTAGGGAAACTGTAAAGTTTTTGGCTGAATGCAAGTGGAATGGATGATGGAAGAGGATGGAGGACCAAACAAACAAATAAACAAGGTATCTTCTCTTGATCCCCTCCTCTCTTTTGAAGAGATAAGAGTCACAAAGAGGGAACATGGTGGTTCAGTGGTTAGGGTATTGGGCTTAAAACCGAACGTCTACGGTTTGATCCCCACCAGAGGTATCTGCATTGTGTCCTTGTCAAGGCATTTAATCCCAATTGCCCCATGTGGTGGCATGGAGGCACTCTGTACTAAGGCATGCTCTACATCAATGGTGCACTTGTCTTCAACCAATGCTAACCGTGCTTGAGTGGAGTTAGTACATTGGGAAGTCTGACCAGGCATGAAAATAAGTAGTCTGACATCTGCAGAATTAGGTCCCCAGAGGGTGAATTTGATGATGCTATCTCATGCATTGGTCCAATTTATCCTGTGGGAACATCTTTCTGTTTAGTTTTGAGACCCTGATTCAGATTGAGGTTAACAAAAGGTAAATTTAGTGATACTACCCTGCTGTGAACAGTAGCATCACTAAATTCACCCTCTGGTGACCTCATTTTACAGATGATAGTCTGCTTATTTTCTGGCTTGAGTCTGACGGTTGTCATCCATTGCTCACAAACCACATTTCAAATTTCTTTAAAAACATAACTTATTTCCCTTTAAAGGAATTAGCTCAATCAGCTCATTCTAATCAGGGGCCATGTTTGGAGGACAAACAATGAAAATTTTCAGTTAGCTGGAAGCTGCGAGTTGTTTCAAATAGTTAAATTTAGTTAGCGTAGAATTAGTTTAACCCTTTCAACTAATTTTTTTCATTTAGTTGCCTCAAAAACATAGGTTATAACCCCTCGATGAGCTCATTCCAATGAGGGGTCATAACCTATGTTTTTGAACAAAAAATGAAATAAACAGCTGCGCCATGAGCACATGATACGCCCGTTGTTAATACCACCTATCAAAAAATCACGAAAATCTCTCAAAGCGTTCTCGGGTTTTCGTACGACGTGTAAAAAATCAACGATCTTCTAAGTAATAAAGTCCCATAACTCTGGATCAAATGGTGAAACTAACCGAAAGGGAGCTTCCTTCCATCAACATAGACATCTACCAAAAAATCACAAAAATCTCTCAAAGCGTTCTCGAGTTAACGTACGACGCGTAAAAAGTCAAAGATTTTCTAAGTAATAAAGTCCCATAACTCAGGAATGACTAATTGAACGGCGATACTAACTGAAAGGGAGCTTCCTTCCATCAACATACACCACCTACCAAAAAATCGCGAAAATCTCTTGGACCGTTCTCGAGTTATCGTACGTGTAAAACATCAACGATTTTCTAAGTAATAAAGTCCCATAACTCTGGAATGACTAATCGAATGGCGACACCAACCGAAAGGGAGCTTCATTCCATCAACCTAAACCACCTATCAAACAATTGTGAAAATCTGTCAAAGCATTCTCGAGTTATAGTACGACATGTAAAAAAATCAACAATTTTCTAAGTAATAAAGTCCCATAACTCTGGAATGACTAATCGAACAGCGACACTAAACAAAAGAGAGCTTACCTCCATCGATATACACCACCTACCCAAAAATCACGAAAATCTCTCAAAGCGTTCTTGAGTTATCGTACGACTTGTGACCGGACGGACGGACAGACGGACAGCAGTATACCATAATACGACCCGTTTTTTCAAAACGGGCATATAAAAATAATGAAAATTAACTGATGATTTTTTAGAATAGCGCTGGCCGGTTTTGACCGTTACGTTGGGTAAAGGGTTGAAGTATCCATGTTTCAGAAAAGAGTTCTATTTACTTAACACAGAATTAGTTTAATTTATCTAATACCCGGGTATTATTAGTTATCCATGTATATTCCAGGGTGTATGGAAATTTACACTGGTTTGAAAACTGATAAACCCTGAGGCGCAGCATCTGGGTGTATCAGTTTTTAAACCAGCGTAAATTTCCATACACCCTGGAATATACATGGATAACGATTTTATTTTCTCACTAAGTTGAACAGAGGGCACGGTGGTGTTGTGGTAACCTGTTCTTGTCAGATCACCGAAGTTAAGCAACGTTGGGCCCGGTTAATCATTGGATGGGTGACCATCTGAGCGATCAATTCGGACTCCCGCATTGTGTCCTTGGTCAAGGCACTTAACCCAGATTGTCTACATGGGGGTACGATGACTGCAGTGCGGAGTTACGATGTTGGGGAGCTGGCAGCTGCTCGTCGATGCTCGGTGGTTCTCACCAGGTACTCTGGCTTAGTCCACCCATAAAACTGTCACGGTCATGATTAGCCATTGTGCATAAGTATGTGACCTTAAACACCAATAAATAAATAAATAATATGGATTTTGAATAAAGAAAAATCACATTGCTTGCATATTCATGTTTTTACACCAGGCTAAACCAATGTGTAAATATTTCAAGTGGGGCTATTATTTATTAGTGTTTAAGGTCACATATTTCTGCACAATGTCTAATCATGACCACTACAGTTTTATGGGTGGAGGAAGCCGGAGTAACTGGGGGAAGAACCACAGAGCAATGATGAGCAACTGCCAGCTCCCCACCATACTAACTCCAGACATGCAGGATTAGGATTGGTTGAAGACAAGTGCACCATCGATGTGCAGTACACCTTT